>VZRW01001697.1:2242534-2755827 GCA_013398125.1 Aegotheles bennettii
GAGGCGCTGAGGGAAGGGGACCCTCGCGCGACCGCTGAGGGCGGGAGTGTCCGGCACCGAGCAGGAGGAGCGGGACCCGGTGCCGGTCCCTTGGTGCCGGTCCCTTGGTGCCGGTCCCTTGGTGCCGAGCCCTCCGCGGGAGGAGGCTGACGAGGTGAGGACTTGTGCGAAACAGACACGAGAGGAGAGAGGGGAGCCCTGCCCTGGGGTGCGGGCTGGGGGCGAGGGGACGGGACAGCCCAGCCCGCCCTGAGGGGAGAGGAGTTCCCCTCCGACGTGAGGGACCGGCACCGACCTCACGGCCCTGTTTGTGAGCTCCTGCTTCCTCGAGTCCTGCTGTAAAGCAACATGTATTAAAAATAGAAAACAAACACACAAACACACAAACAGCCTTCCCAAACCAGGAGGCTTTATTGTGCGCGTGTGCTTCCCTCCAGAGAGAGGGGAGCCCGCTGCAAGCCCTGGGGTGCAGAGAGCAGCCTGAGCCACCTGCATTTCCTCCAGCCCCAGCCCTGTCACAGCCTCCTCAGCTCTTGTTTGCTCTTTTCCCTCTGCACACTCCTTCAGTTACATCTAAACATAACTCACAGGCCGTGTTTTTATTCCTATTCACTGAATTTCAGGCTTTCAGCTGGGTATCCTGCATAACTTCAGCTGGCATTTCTGACTCCTTCTTGTGGCAAAAAATGTAAATATTTGTGTCCCAACAGTAAACATACCCTTAATAATGTTTGTTACAGCTGTGGCATACAGAAGGCAAGGTGCAGTTTGGTAAGTATTGAATATTTGAAGTATTTTGGTGTAAGAAGGACTGAGTGCAGAAATCACTTAAGCAGGAAAACACCACCACCCCCCCCACACACACACACTGTGACTAAAAATGCTTTAAAATAGTGACTTCTTTTACAACCTGCTGCTTTCCTGACAAATTAGGCTCTGATCCTTCAGACAAATACAGACAGTCTGTCACTGGCAAAGCAACCAAAATCAGTGAGGTTCTTTCCATCTGTGGTCAGTTACTGAAATGGGTGTCAAAGTTTATCATTATATACTACTCTAAATAAAATGAGTAAGACATATTTTGGCTGATGCTAAGAAGCCTATTGTTCATGCAAGACATTATTCCCACTTGGATAAGCCAAGTCCAGAGAGACTACCTTAACACGGAGATTTCTGCTGAGGGACTGCAGAAAACTTCGTCAGGAGTATGGTTTGTACTGTCATGGTTTACATGATTTTATTGTCAATGGCAGCTGATTCAAATGTGTAAAAAGTAGAAAGAGGGGATCATATGGATGTAATTTTAACATAATTTTTCTCAGAAGAATGTGAAGAAACATTTCTCAGTGAAAAAGTTGTTAAAAAATGTGTAACAGCTTCAGTATCTTCTGCTTGATTGTAAATTCTGCTAGACACTACAAATACTTGTTAGATGAGTTTAAATACAACAGTCCAGCAGTCAACAGTAAAACACAGTAGCTAACAAACATTTATGTCCTGCTTGAATTTGTGTATGTATACAATCCATCTTATTTATAAGAGAAAACAGATATAGTGAAGACAAATGCTGCTTCTTTCCAGGGCAACTTTTACTATGGAACCAAAACCCAATCCTATCATTATTCATAAACTACCAACATTTGTCTTCTTTGAATTGTGAAGAAAAATTCAATATGATTTAAATTAGATGGAACATGAGATTATTTGGAAATACTGATGAATAGGATATGTCCTGTTTATCAAATCCATACCAGAGTGTATACAGTATTTCCATAACATGCTCTGAAGAAAGTTTTGGAAGTTGCACATAGAACCCGTTGGCAGAGAAATTCATGGATAAGAAGTCAGATAACAAGGTGATAAATATGGTAAAGAAGTCTGGACAGAATAGATTTTGCTACATCTAGTCTTATTCCTTTGAAATTTGATTTCTTATTGCAGGTACAATATTTCAGTACCAGAATTTTCAATACAAGCTATGCCTAGGATGATTTGTTGAGGCTAGCATTTTCAAAGGGAACCAAAGGGGTTAAATACAAAAATCACACTAAAAATCAAAGAACCTCGCTTGGTTTCTTTCTTAATGAATTTATAATGAAATTATAATTAAAATATGGGTGTCTGTGAACAATTTATAACAGGGGGGTGTGTTTGCAGGCAAGGCAGAGTATGTACGAAGTTCTCAAAAAGTAAATCATAACACTGAGATTAAAAAATATGGAAAATGTCATTATCTACCTTTGCTACAGTGCAAATTATGTCTCTAAACATGTAAGCAAAGGTGTTCTTTATATGTTAAATTATATGTAATCCTGAGTCTGTTTGGATTTTTGTGGTGTTTTATTGCTCCAGAGTGGTTTTGTATGTTTAGTTCTGACATTTTATTCATGTTGATTATAATGCTGCTCCTCAGATTATCTTGTTGAAGTTGAGTAGGTTAGTTTGCAGAAACTATGTAACATGAATGGATATGAATTTAGTCATAGGAGCTCAGTTCTGTTCTCACTGAAGTTTATGGAAATTTTATCCCCAAGCCCAGGTCCTACCTTGTCAAAGGTTTACTCAAGTGAGTAAGGAGAATTGGTTAGGTATTTTTGCTTCTGGTGATTTTTACCACTAGCTTAGCTGTAGACTTCAGTGCATCCTAGTAATGATGTGTCAAAGTATTTGTCTTGAATATAGGGAATGAATAGTATGAACCTCATTTTGAATAGTACATAACTTAATTTTGCATAGATTTTGTCACTTTTTTTTTGTTTTCTACTTGTAGTAAATATTTCATCAACAGATACTTTTAATGTAGTTACACGACTTTGTTTCTCTGAAGGAACCTCAGGAGTTTAAGTTTTGAAGTCTTTATGGGCTCTTGTGACTTGTAATAAAGCTGTAACTTTCAGCCTTACATGTAGCATATTCCCCTTACACAGTAAGTGTAAGGAAATAAGGAACATGCTCAGAAACAGAGTGGCAATGGGCCGAAGTTGACTCCTTAGAGTCAGTCAGCCTCCTAAAATTTTCAGAAGTACCATACAGTGTACCTCAGGCTGTAAATGCAAACTGTGATTGTGATGTTGCCAGAAGTTTAGCACTCATGACATACATAAGAGGCATTGCAGCCTGTAATCTTGATTTTAATAATTCTATAATGAAAACTCATCTTTGACCACTACTCTGTATTTTAGCCAAAAACATAGATTGTCCTTGATACATGTGAGTGGTTTTGGATGTGATCATTTAGCACTGACTATGTCTACTACTTGAAAACCCATTTAACTTGTTCTCTGTTTTAGTTTGCCATGTATTGTTATCCTTTGCACTTTATCAAACAAATGACTCTGTCTTTCAGCGTGACCTTAAACAAGTCACCTTACTCTCTCCCTCAATGTCGTATAATGGGATAATGACACCAAATAGTTTCATCAAGTGCATGGGCACATAGAGGAAAAAAGCTACATATATATTCTACCATTCTTTAAAATTAATAGGATTAGGTGAATAAATAGGTTTCTCATCTAGTGTGTGTCTCTGCTCACTTACTGGTAATTATTCAGAATTATACTTTTCTTAACCCATTTGAATATAGAGTTTTAAATCCTTAGAATGTGATCATGGATAGTTCACTGCAAGTGTCCATACCAAAATTGCATCCTGTCTTGTTCCATGTATACAAGGTTCCAACAGAAAGAAAGGGAGAGTGATGCACCCTAAATTCTGCCAGAGGTCTGAAGTCACATAAAGGAATAGAGTGAAAAATATTTAGCATTTTTGTCCCATCCTTGTACCTGGGTGCATTATAATCTCTCTTCTGCCTTCTATGCTTTGTTTTGCAGTTAGGAGTATTGCCATTGAAAGTGATTTTATTATACTTCAGTGTCAGCATTCATCCTTGAAATAGAGATATTACCCGTATCTCGTACAGTTACTCATTTGTGCTGCATGTCCACAGCATGGCATGGGTTTATATTCAGTACATCTGAAATGTATTTTTCTACCATAGTGCCTGGCATTGTCATCTTTTTGGTTGACAAATATTTTTTACAAGGACTTAGGACCACAAGATACCATTATTTGCAGTTTTTCAAGACGTCCATACTTATACTAAATATTCAAATTGGATATAACATTTGGGACTGTGAGCTTCCTAAAACACAAAATACAAATATAACTTCATCATTTGTGGAAAGCAAATGTGAGCAGAATTTGAACAGAGCCAGGACTAAGTGTTTGTTTTCATATAGCAAACACTGAAATCCCTGACAGTGTTTTTTTCATCTCTAATGTTTCTTCTCTTTGTTTCTTTGTTTTATCTAAGTATTATAACCTGAGATTACATTCTCTTGAAAATGACCATGATGGACTAATTACGATCTCTAGATTCTCTTGCAATAGAAGTCTATAAACCAGTAATGCCCATGTCTTATATAGCACTTTTCATGTGTGTATATTGTAGCATTTACATATATGAATAACCATTGGAACAATTCATCCACAAGTGTTTCTTATCCCTCTATTTCCTTCTCTTATATTTGTATGCATAAAGTAAAATAAATCAAGATATTTTGATAAGCTTTAAATATATGTATCACAAATCACTCCAGTATGCTTTCTGCAATGTAAATTACTTGTCTTAATATGTACATACTAACTTAAGAAACAAATACTCTGTCAGATAGAATACATTTCAAAGTTGTTTGTTACTTTACTGCTGCATATTTTTATTTGCTTGAAGTTAAGGCTTTGAAATACTCAAGACACATCTGTTGCAGGCTGTATTCTAGAAAAGGGTAGCTGTTTCCAAGTGCTGTGTCCAGGATAAATTGCTAATCCAGGGGAACGGCTTGACACTTCACTTGAGTTCAACCATTACTTTAAACACGAGGTAACAATTATGAGACTGAGGTTGTGTGTAACATCCCAGATCTGTTGTGACTGCTCATGGAATGGGCATATTAATGCCATATCGTCGGACAGCCACAACTGAGGGGACAGCACCTGAGAGAAGTGTCTTTCAAGGTAGATTGAATCTCTTAAATTCTTCTGGGTGATTTTTGCTCTGAGGTTTTGAATCGCGAGGAGCTTTCCCGCCCGGCGCTGGCTTTGCTGCAGGCAGCGATGGCTTTTGCAGTGCCGGCAGTGCCCCCTCGTGCATCAGCCGCATCACATCGCATCGCACCGCACCGCACTGGACTGCACCGCACCGCGCTGCACCGCACCGGACTGCACCGCACCGCGCCGGCGGGTGGCGGCAGCAGGAGGGAGTTTTACTGTTTTTTCCAGTGCATCTGGTACTCAAAAGCGATAGGAAAGCTCCAAATCTCATTAATGCGGCACACAGATAAACAATATTCCGATCATTCTCTGATCACGATGGATTATTTGGTCGTAACAAGCATATTATCCTTGCTTAATGAATGGAACATGCCATTTCTTCCTAGCCATTGTCAGTCTTTGATGCAGCACAATTAGCAGAGGTTCTCATTTAATTACCTAGCACAATAGAACCTGAAATACTGAAATTAAATCTTTCATATAGCTACTGCTTTTCAACAGTCCCCTAGGCTAATGAGGATAATGTTCCAACGTAATGCATAATATTTATAAAGAAAACATTGAAAAACAAGTAACAGTCTTACAGGAGTATAATACTTCAAATTGCTTTAGAAGCTGTTTGATTACTGTGGCCAATAACTGTTGTAAATTGGTGAAGATGTAATTAAATAGTCCTAGTTAAAAATTAATAATAATCTAGCAAGGAGTAGGAACTTTTAGGTGCTACTTCTGCCTCTCTTTTTTTACAAATCAAATGAAGGAAACTGACAACAAATAGATTTATAATGGATTTTTTATACAGCTGTCTTTTTAATAATAAGAATGCTGATTCTTGCTTATGTTAGAGTGGATTAAAAAAACCCAACAGAACTAGGGAAGTATTTAAAAACAGTTTAGGCATCTAATGAGTTAAGAAAACCATCTAAACAGATTTTGAGGAACATACACATGTGCTGCAGAAACTTGCAGCCTCTTGACGCTTCTGAAGATCCTGCAGACTTTCTTCTATATTTTGATTTGCCTATTTATTTTCAGAAACTTCATCCAAGTGCCTGTATCATATCATAAAATGAAATATTTGTAGAACTAAGCCATACCTTATGGCTCTCTCCGGCAAATGAAAAACTTTCAAAATTCACTCCACTACACAGTATTCACTGTTCAGCCTTTTTATTATACATTAATTATTTAATAGGCATGAAACAAGCTACAAAGTTCTACGATTGTACCATGATTTTCCAGTTTTCTGCAGAAACACTGAAATCCTCAGATAAGACCCTTCTGTCTCAGGGGATTGTGATAGATGGCCTCCAGAGGTCTCTTTCAATCTAAACTACTCTATGATTCTGTTTATACTATTATTCTGATATGACTTATGTGAACCTAAAAATCACCAAGTTACATCAATGAGAAGACTGATAACTGTACATGGTGAGCATTCAGTTAATATGTCTCCAGACTAATTTACATAAACATTAGGGCAGAAACAGAAGAACCTGGTTGTTTTTTGATTTGCAAGTGTCACCAATCCCATAGAAATCACTGGCATTAAGGGTATGAGGTTGAAGTGAGGGAAGAACTTAAAAACCCAAGAATCTTTAGAGAAGCAGGTTGTTGGACCAATGGACTGCAATCAGCCCTGAATATTTCTTGCAGAAACCACCAGCACTGTCACTGTAATGAGACTTAATTAAAAGTGAAAAGCAGTATGACTCTACAGATGAGCCACAGACTATTTACTGTGTTCCCATTAAATATTTGTGGTCTGAAGACCACAATTCGACAGCCTCTGACATCCACAGAGTTAGGAAGTGCACTTCATAACATCCCCCAAGATCAATAGGAACTCATGAGGGAGTGGGTAAGTCTGTCTCCACTTCCCTCCTTAGCAGCAGATACATCAGACTTTGTGGTTACAAAAAGCAGCTCCATTTCCTGATTGATGTGTTTTATTTAGATTGAGCAGACCAAGACAGAAAGCTCTCCACATGACTCTTCTGTCAGTGCTCACTGCTTTTTTGAATATCTTTGCCAACAGAAATTAGTAGGAAAGAAACTCAAAGATGCCCAAAGAGAAATAGAGGGAATTTCTAGCTCTATGTGTAATCTTTGATGTTCTGGGCTGCATCCATTCAGCAAATTGTAAGACTTCTAATTGATAGTTTAATAGTGCCGATGTGCAGACATACATGTTTAACCCTTGAATATCAAAGATAAATCATACTATCAGAACAGAAGAACTTCTTTTGTCTGTAGCGCCAAGATTGAAAGTTGGAATTTTAGGCTGAGAATTGTCTTTCCATTGAACTATGCCTCGCACATTTAATGCCAGAAATAGATTGTACATTAAGTCATTTTTGTCTGCTAGCCCAAAAAGCAGCTCTGTAAAGATTCACGGATGAGCTTTTTTATGCTTCCCTGCTCAGAAATCTAGACTTGACTGACATAATGATTTATATAATATCAGGAGTGTTGTTCCCCCTCCCTTCCAGCCTCCCTGTTCAAGACGCAGGAATTGTACAGATTTCCACAACTACATTCAAACAACACATATCAACACATATCAACCTAAATTTAAATGGCTAACCTAAATTAAAAAGGATAACTTTACATTTTGCCTACATTGTCATCAGAAGTAGCTACAGGGTAAGAACAGTTAACAATTAAATTATGGTTTGCAATAGAGATGGTTAAATGGCATAAATAATGAACAATAATGTAAAAGTAAATGAAGAGTTTCATTAATTTTTTAATTAATGCAAGGCCAAAGAGATATTCAATATAAATTCAAGACAGCAATTTTAAAATTGCCCTTATGAATAGGGACAATGTCTGTGGAACTCCTTACCACAGACACTGTTAGTGGAAGAGAATAGTAGTATTAGACAAAATATGTTATAGACGATTAATATGTTATATTGATAACATCTGAAATTACAACAGTAGCATTTTCAGAAATTTTATAAGCCCTCATTCATTGGACTATTAGACACCTATTAACCAAATAAATTATGAAACTCTATTTTTATAGAAATTATCTTGTAACAATATACAGTTCTTTCTCATGCCTTACTTCGAAGCAGGCACAAGATAGTATATCAGAAAAACTTCTTTGTCAATGACTTCCTAGGTTCATAACAACTGAAAAAATATTTTATTAAAAATAAACAAAAAAAGGATAATTTCCTGGCTTTTAATAACTAATTTAATTTGTAAATATAATATTTAATTGAATCAGTAGTAAACTGCATTAATTTTAATCCCTTGCTGCAGCTGCTTCTTAGAGGGTTGAACATGCAAGAACTTTTGCTACTCTTTCCAAATTTTATTATGAGCCTTCATTTAAAGCTACATACGACAGCATACCAGAATATTTTGATTTTCAATACAATAGAAATATTTTTCTAAAAAAAAAAGAAAAAAGTTTATTTTTATTGTTATTTCATTATCTGTTTTATAATATCTATAATAATATGTATTATATATTATTTTAGTAGTCTTTTATTGCATTAGCACCTACAGGTTGACATACCATGTTTGTCCTAGGTGAGGGAGAAAAACTGTATTCAATAATCTTGGAGGCTAAAGCTTGCAATCAGCAGTGTAGGAATTGGACTTCTCTATAATTTTCTGCTAAGAAGGCATGTGCTGTACTTTCAAAACAATCAGTGTTCTGATTTCAAATATCAACTGCATTTTCTTGTCCAAAACATAGTAACTTTCATCCACAGGAAGCAAAATCAACTGCATACTTGTAACCTGTCTATAAGTAACATGTCCATATCTTTTCTGCAGGACTTTTCTCTCTGTTCTGTGGGATATTTTTTGCTTGGCCAAACAGACATTAGAAATTTTTAATGCCCCTTTCTTTCTCATTGGAAGGTAGCAGCCTCAGTCTTGTTCTCCAAAACATCTGTAAAATACACCTCCTGACTTACAAGGGTAGTAACAGGTCTGAAGTGTTCACCGTCTTCTAGAATATCAGTTAGCAGACATTTGTAATTTAATTTGCTAAAGGTTACAGTGTTCTTTCCTTCTGATTGGTGACAATGATTTAAACATCATGTTCTGCTGAGTTTCCTATGCTCACTGCTTGGATGAGCAAACCAAACCAGACATTGATCTTGATGTTTCATTGCTTTGTCCACAATTCTTAGCTACCCAAGTTCTATTAATCTGAAAGGTTTGATAAAAAGAAAGCTTAAAAAAATATTTCAGCATCTCAGTTCCATTTGAGTACCACATTAAAAGAATGTGGGCTTTATTCTCTCTGTGAAACAGTACTCTATGTTACAGGAAGTAATAGCTTTTAGAGATTCTGTTGTAAAGCTTGCAGCTAGGGCAGTTAAAATTTCAGATTAAGAAACAGTGGGAAGAGAGCATGATTGCCATATCTCAGCCTTAGCAATTGTCAACACTAAAGACAGTCGTTTCAAACTCTGCACATGCATTGTTCCAAGACCACAATTCAGTCATGTTATGAAGTAAGTTTTATTTAATGCAGATTGAATCTGAAGTGCTAGGAATATCAGAACTGTATTTCAATGAACAAATTGAACTTATTTAATATTAACAGAAGAGAAAAAAAATCCACTGCTTAAACTATCAATATGTAGTTTGAACATTTATATAGCTGCTTAATATAAATAACACCAATCCCATAAAATAGCCATATGAGAGACAGGAAATTTTATTTGGTTTCATTTATGATAGTGAAAAGTGCCTATACCTTTAAAGACATTCCAACTGAGGTTAGTATTACTTACAGTGCCTTATTAAAAAGCTTAGTGGCAATTCAAAGTGAGAAGCTATTCAGATTCAATGGTAGCCAAGTACTTTCTCCTAGGTCAGATTTCTAACTGGCTCTAACTGGAAAAATGGGGTTTAGGGGTGTAAAGAGAGAGGAATAATTTTGGTGCATTGACTAAGTTACCAGACAAAGTAATATTTTAAAGTGGAAAATAAAAAGGTGGTGAGGAATCTGTAGAGGAACAAGTTTCTCAGCTGTATGCAAGCTCTGTGAATAAAGGGAAGACTAGTTAAGTCTGCAGCGGCTGGGTTCATTCATAGCAGGAAGATTATGACAATCTCCTGAATTTCAGACCTATGAAATTGCTGTATTATCTAAGGCAAAGGATGCTTAGTCAAGCTATGTCTTTAGTTTGTCTGCATTAGAAGTTGTTCATCTGTACAGTACTAAGCCCTTCCTCGGTGACATCCTGAAACACACTGAAGCTGCTGAACCTGGCTGGTTTAAAGCAAAGCAACTGACTAGAGCCAGCAACAAATTGCTGGTTGCTGAAGGTGCAGCGAGAGACCTCAGCCTGGACACCTACTTTGGTTATGCCATATAGCTGTTGCTACAGTAGGAGCAAAGCTCAGTCTGTGTTAATAGCGGGAACTATTCCCAGGAAAGTGGGCAGAAGGCTTGGCTCCTTGCAGCTGCATCAGTCACTGTGTCCTCTCCTCACATCTTGCAGAACAGCAAGTCTTACACCCCATAGCTTTGTTTCCCACCATATTACTGTACCAGTTTCACTGCTTTCTTTACCTCCTCACTTCATGTCCCTCCTGGTTCCCTTCCACTCAGAGTGATGTTCAGTGGCCCCCCACTAAAATGATTCAGCTCACATGAGCAGCAGAAAAAAAAAAGCTGATAAAGAAAACACAAATACTTTTCTGCTTGCCTGACAAATTAAATCAGTTCACTGAAGACTCAAAAAACCACTATGGCCAGTGCAAGGGAGTCACAGCTGTGAGCAGGCAGATGAGGAGGCAGAAGCAGAGAAGAAGGGAAGAAGAAACAGGTCTGTCCCTTTCAGGTACAACAAGTTGTTCTGCTGCCTCAGCAGTACTGTGGAACTGTACATCAGGGCACAAGGAAAGGTCAAAAGAGTCCTTCTGCAACTATTATAATGGACTAATATAACTGTTGGCAGCAGTGTATCAGCAGTTCACAAATGCAGAAGGAGAGCAAATTGTTAGGATATTAATTGCCAATTTTTTTCATAGTTCCTGTTCTTTTTCTAATTTCAGAGTTAAGTGAGAGAAATGTTTTCATCTATCCTAATTGGATTCAGAACAGTAGCTGAAACAAGAGAAGTTTCCTCTTAGGAGGGATCTTTTTACTTTGCATTCCAGGTTCCTGTTCATTTCTCTTTTGATCATGTGAATGTTTTACTTCAGCTTTCATAAACAAACATTTGCCTTTGATAATAGAAAGAAGCCTTCCAGTATTATGAAAGCACATTCCAGCACTACAGAGCACGGTGAATGGTCACATTTACAAGGTCAAGCATTCTTGCCAAAAGACCAAAGAGACATATATTATTTAAACAGAGAAACAAAGGGTGAAAGGGCTCAGGGCATTGAAAAGTCTATCGTCTCTCTTTCAAGGGACTGTGGAGTTTAGTTTATGAAACAGAAATTGGATCAGACCAAGATCAAGCCAGATGGCTTTGCCACCTGACAAGGTTAGGCAACCTGTCTGACCTTGTTAAGAACCCAGAGTGAGTGGTAAATAATGCCCACTTGTCACTTGCTCCTAAAAAGGTTTTTAAACAATTGTGAAAACCTAACATGTCAATTATGCAGCTTACACTGCTAGAACTAATGGGAGGATAATTTTACTGACCTGCTATATTTATTCCATTATTACCATGAATTGCACGGCAGAGGGCCCTGTAGTACAGCTGCAGATGAAAAATGTTATTTTATAAAGCTCCATTCATTTTCTGATGCTAACTGAGATAGTTGTTTTAAGCAACCAGAAGCTTGCTTGTATTTGTCCATATGCAGTTATTTTCTATCATGTCAGAAACACCAGCCATTAATAAAATGATGAGCAAAAGCTGTTTCATTATATTAAAATAATTACTCAGTTGAACAAACAGTATTTTCTGGCTGAGGGAATTCAAACTAGGAACAACTTCTCCAATAATTCATGTAATCTTTTATACCCATGCAGAATATACTTAGTGTGTTACAGAGTCAGAATAGTGACACTATTTATGCACATATGCATCTGACAATAGAAAAAAATGTATGACATTAGTAAATTCTAACATAATCTTGCATCCTGATAAAGTTTGGAGAAATGCACTAACAAATACATTATATTGTATCCAAAGAGCTCTTGCACACAGAGTATGTCAAGCAATCTGAAAATACTGGTGCTGGTATTCTGCTACTATGGGGCAAAGTGAAAAAGATCAGTTTTCTCACCAGTTTTATCTGACATACTATGTGATCTTGTTTCTATGTGCAAGGATGCAGCCAAAAGCCTGGCTTGCCTTCTTGGATCCAAGATTAATGGAGGTCTGAAAATACGTAGTTTTGTTCTTGGGGAATATGAGATTAGGATTATTTACTAGTTTTGAACTGGAAATGACTTTTTGTATGCTGTTCTCTTCACTACTGGATAACAGATTGTTTGCTCAGACCTTTTAGAAAAGTAGTGGTTGCTGAGGAAGAGTCTTCAAATATTGAATTGTGGAATTTTGTTGGATAAGGACTGAAAAACCCTAAAAGGGTCAGGACAGAGTTTGCTTAATGGATGAAAGACTTTTCATTGATTTTCAAAAACCGTAGATGAGGTCAGTAACTGAGACATATAAATTTGTCCCTTCAATAGAGTGAATGCATATCTAAGTTGATGTGCATCTGGATTCTAATATACTTTCATTATGCAAATTTGAATAGCAAGATGTATAAGTTTGCAGATGGAAATAAATAGATTCTAGGCTATTATTTGTTAAACCTTTGCTCATAACACTGCAGCTTATCTGCTTTTATACAGAACTACAGCTGCAGAGAGGCCAGAAGAATTCAGCAATCAGATAACATAAGAACAGTGATTTCCAAAACATCACTGTAGATGCCCATTTTACTAATTTTCTTCCCTTGTATCTTCCACTAACAAGAGCAGCAGTAGGCTTGGATCGGATTCCTCTCCCTATCTCCAGGGAAAATGAGACTGGTAAAATCAGCATGACCATCCCTTCCTGTTTTTCAAAAGCTTGAGTTGCCTTTGGTTTGTAGAGAACAAATACACAGAAACCCCTTTGCTTGCCTAGGGCCATTGCTATTCCCTTTCTTTCCAAGTTTCAGTACTGGGTATGGGAAGCTGGTGGGTTGAGTTGTCCACTTCATATTGGTACCTTTATTGTCAGTTCCTAAATGTTATTTTTCTGATGTGGACAGTCTTCATAGGTCAACACTATTTGCCCAAAGTACATCACAGTAAAAAAAAAATGTTTTCATTGTACTACATGGATCTTGGATCAGTTTCCTGGAAAAGATATTCCCAGATAATTCCATGTAGACAGAAAATGTTGCTGACCCCTGCATTGTCTTTTTGTTATCTCTGGAAGCCTTTCTGCAAGTGGTTTTGTGCTAAGAAATGCTTTGCAGATATTGCAGTTTTGGTATTACCTGAAGTCACTGTAGAAAAGCCATCTAATACAGAAATTATTTTTTATAAAAAGTCAGTAATTGCCAGAGACATGGATAATATCTGAGATATCACTGCCGTTGGCTATTCTGAGCACAGTGTTATTTAGTTCATAGCATACTGAGAGTTCACAAGCCAATGGCTCGGGCAAATCACTGGAAGTACAAGCTTAAAGATCTTCCTTGCTTTCTGATCCTATCCTATGGCTGTCCACAGAGGGGGAGCACTGGTAAATTATTGTGTGCAGTGTACAATGACATTGGTGGTGCGTGAACAAGAAAAGAAACACTTAAAAATTGTGCACTGACTTGAAAAATATATCTTAGCTATCAGTAAAGAGGCTTGTGGTCCTTTGTACTTCAAAGACATGATGATAAATCTCACTTTTTAAGGATTACACATAAGTATCTTATGGATACCAGGGACAATAGGTCAAGGAATTAAAAAAAAAAAAAGAAGCAACAAAATAAGGAATTACTGTTATGAGTCATTAAACAAAATTCTAGTTACATTTTGTGTACTGTTGAATAAAGAGCTCATAGTTATTTATTAAAGTACCATTATTACCTGATAAACCATGTTAGAAGAGGATGGATTTGTTATTGTTCACATACAACTAAAAGTTTAACACCCTTCTAACTGCAAAATAATACACTTTCATCTAATGGTGGCATTTAGTATTTAACAGAGCTGTGAAAATATGTCCATGATATTTATTAATAGACCAATGCCATTTTCTAGGGCCAGCTCCTAAGATTTTAAAACACTGATGTAAGATTTAAAGCTTTTCTCAATTAGTTTATCTGGAGTATTCTACTTGCAAATATTAATATGTAAAACGATCAAACAAAAAGTATGGGCTAATACTGTTTCAAAATTTATTTTAATGGAAAGATAAACAAGTCAAGTTGAGAAACTCACTCTCTTTTCTAACAGTTTTTTCTATTACTATTTTTTAAACTAACAAATGGTATGTGCCATGTCATGGCAATGATGCAACTACTAGTGTTACTTTGAGTATCAGGGTTATCCCTGTGTATCTAGTGTTATCGTTGAGTGTCGGGGTTTTTTTATTTACTGTGACTTAATGCCATTCTAATAAAAAAAAAGGCTGATGAAGAGGTGAATAATCCATTTTCACAATGTTCACCTGTCTGTCAGTTAGTGGGGACTCTCAGTTAAATCCAACAGCATCATCTTGTACTAATGTTGTAGGCATAATGCAGTGAATGGACTATGGGGACTGAGTTTTATCATAAGCAAGATATAAAAATTCCTGTAATAGCAACTGTAAAGAGTAAAAGTAAATATTCATGACACAGCTGTTTTATTTAAAACACCTGGGTAAGAACACTGAGATACCCAGATCTGTCCAGGGCAGTGAGACCTCCTGCTCTTATTAATTCAATAGCAATAAGTGTACCTCATGTGATGCTGAAATCCTTGGCCTGAAATTAATTCATCCTTAGATCAGAATTCTGTGATCACAAGTGATCAGTATCACTTCTGTTGCACTGTCTTGGCCAATCAGTGTTGTCCACTGATACATAGCAGCCTGTGAGGTACATCAAGTAGTCTCTCAAAAAATCTCTTTCTTTTCTCATGTAAAATGGGTGACAAATTTCCTACATAGCTGATGGATGTAAGTAGCTGTGTCTTTTCAGCAGAATGAGTTCATGTATAGAACTCTGGAAATAAATATCTAAATGTGAAATGCTTGAACATCAACAGTTCTTAAATCAGTATTTATCTTCTTTCTTTGTTTGCTATGGAGATTAGTTAACTATAGTAAGTATTTTTCATTTAGTAGACACCATGTTGATGGATTACAGACATCTCTTTGTAGGTGTGAAAGAGTTTAAGAAAAACGTGATGAAATGTGCGTATTATTTCTGTAGAAGAAAGAAAGAAAGATGGAAAAGAAGCTCTGTCTGGAAGGATTTTTGCTGTCCTTCAAGTTAAAGAAAATGAAAGGTTCATTTTTTGAGTCTTTTCTCTTTACAGACTTAGAAGATGAAAGTAGGATATCTTTGAATATGAAAACCTTCAAGTTAAACACGATTGTTTGGTATTTAGTAAAAGAATTTAATGAACTCTCACAAGTGTGTTCCTCATATATTTTAATGTGAACCACTTGCAACGTGCCCTAATACATCCAGAAAAATTATTTCTTGTGTTTAAAGGAAACTGCTTTCCACTTTGTAATTTTATGTGTAAATTAAATTGCCTGAGCCATTAACACATTGGAGAAAACATCGGAGAAGATAGTTTCAAGTAAGTTACAAATATTACTTCATTTCAGTAAGCATTTCACTGAAGCCTTTTAGTCTCTGAAAACTAGGGGTTTGGATAATGTGTATTTCTGTCCTTGTGTTCAAAATTCTATTCTCAATTATGAAAAAGTATGTTTCCTAGGAATGATATGTTATTCTATTATTGCAACAGTATTACCCATAAATAAAACAAGTATATAATTGTTGGAGGTCAAGTTAGCATCTGATGCAGATCTTGCATTAAGTATGACGTGATATGGTATCCAGTCGGAGGGAGTTAATTAAATGTGGGAGAACTGTAACTGAAGCAAGGAGGCGAGAAACCACTGCAAACTAAACAGAAGCTACTGTTTAAATATTTGCACTATAGAAATGATTGTATGGCTCATGTTCTATTTTCTTTTCTGTAAGGCCATGTGTAACTATCACCATGACAATAGTTAAGTATATTCTTAGAATGTGTTAAGTGTTAACTCAATGTCACACACAAGCTATTCTAGCCTGCTCCCCTTTCAGTCATGGACCATGGAAATCTGTGAAAAAATCTTTGCTTATATCAGCTGTCTTGACCTAGGAATGTATTCATATACCATTAATATAAAGATAGCTGTAGATATTACCCGGAAATGGAAATTAGTCCTGTAAACATAATTCACACTTACCCCAAAACAGGGAGAGAATATTGCAGTTATTTAGGTGCCTAGTGAAATCAGACATTTTATCTACATACTATAAGAATGTTTGGCCCTGTGATTTGCTAATCCCTCTTGGATTTCTGATACAGTCTCAGAACAAAGATATTACAACAGATGGAAACACTGCTGAGATGTCAGTTGGGTGTAGGAGGAACACCAGTGAGACTAAAAAAGGATTAGTGTTCAGAGAACCACAAAAGCTAGAGCTCCAGGGACACTGAGGCTGCAAAAGGCATGCCAAGAGGAGCATGGCACTGCACCAACCTTGGTCCCTCCACACCTTTCTCATATGGGACACCCATGGTGCTGGAGACCTCAGCCTGTGGCCACCATTAGGATTAGAGCTAGGGTTAGGATTCAGAGAACCACAAAGCCCAGAGCTCCAGGGACACTGAGGCTGCAAAAGGCATGCCAAGAGGAGCATGGCACTGCACCAACCTTGGTCCCTCCACACCCTTCTCATCGGGGCCAGCCATGGTGCTGGGACCTCAGCCTCAGCCTGTGGCCAACATTAGGACTAATGTGGTGTGATAAACTAAAACTGTCTTTTGGGAGCAGAGTGACAAGCAAATTAGTGAAATTGGAAAGCCATTTTCTTCATGAGTAGCCACCATGATGACAGTAATTTGCCGTTCACTCAGCCCTCTGTCCAAGCCTGATGTACAGGGAAGGACACGTTTATCCAAAAGAGGACATGTTTAATCAGTTCATGCTATGCTCACACTGTATGTAATATTTTAACATTGTGGTGCAACACAGTCAAACCCAATCATATAATAATTAGTACATAATTTATTTTCCATAGTGGCAGCCATAAAAAATCATCGGGCCTCTGTACAATAAATGCAGAGGCATAAAAGGATATATAAAATTTCCCAGAAAGGGGACTGATCCTGAATTTGTCAAAGCTACTGGCAAAGATACCTTGATTTGAAGTAAAATAATGTTTAATATTTGATTCTAAGGGAGAAAACACTTATGCCTATTCCTAGCATCAACACACATGACCACAAAATGCATTACAAAAATTACTGAAAATTGTTGTATTTGTTAGAAGGGAAATCTATGTTTTCTAAGTGGGAAATCCCTTTCACAATCAGTGATGTAATTCCATCTCTGTTTATTTTTCTGCAGGAGTGAGGCCATGGATGAGGTAGAAACAGAACTCTCTGATTTGGAAAGAGTAGAAGACTCAGCCTTCTGTCTAGAGATGACACAGGTATTCCATTATATTACATATACCTTTTAGCTACTGTGTCACAGCAGTATATTAGCTCCATCACATCAAGCAATAGCTAATCAGGGTTTTCACTCCTGCACTAATCACTGGAAAGAGAAATAGGAAAAGCAAGAAACAGGAGTCCACAACAGGTTTTTGGCTGACTGACTCAATTTTTACTGCCAAGTAAACAGCTCACAGATCCTCTCTATGTTTAGACAACTTTAGGAAAATACTTTAAGGCAGGAGTTTTAGAAGTGAATTGCTGACTCCTTTGAAGTTGATGCCTCCTGACATAACAACATAAGAAACTTTTAAAAACACTTTCTGTAAGAACATTTTAAAAGTTGTTTTGATGGTATTCATATATTCTTTTAAAAATGTTTACTTCCAACTTAATGCAAATGCTTCTGCAATTATTGTCACATCCTGCTTCACCTTCGGAACAGTAAGAAACAAACAGGTATTTCATATACAGCTCAATGTGTAATACAGTGGGGAATATCAATCTATACAGGTTTAAATACAAATTTTAATTTCTCCATTTTCCTGTTGCCATTATGTCTTTCTGTATTCATTCTCTTGGCTAAGAAGTCACGTGTGTTTTATGAGTGCAAATATTCACAAAGAGTCAATCATTCATTCTCCCACAGGTGAAATTCACTTGAGATGTGGGGAAAAGTACAAAAGGGCTAAATCTCTCCTGCATTAAGACCAATGTTATTACTTAAACAATAGAATATAAATGAAGAAGGCATTCAGGCATCTCTATTCATTGCAAATTTTCGGATTTTCTTGTGAGATCTCCTCAGTACACATATTAGTTAGAGAGATTTCAGTATTTCTGTTATTCTGGTCTTACATATGTTAGGGTTGCCTTTTGCAGGTTACTGTGGCTCTTTTGTTTACGGTATTCAGCATTTTGTTTTGCATTTGCAATTTTTATAGGTCTAGCTAAACTTCTGTTCCCTTTCTGTTTTTACATGGCCTGTCTTTATCTTTTCTGGAGTGAAAACACCAAAATTTTTTTCATTTCTAGGTCTTAGACTACAATCCCAAAATATCAAGCATCTTTATGGAATATGTGGCTAGACTCAACACTTCTGGTTCTTCCATTTTGGGACTGGTTCATTTCTAATATAAACATTTTCCTATTCAATTTCAATATTACTTCCTGCCTGCACAGAGAGAGTTAAAACAAAGCAGTCTATAAAGGAGTTGTTAAAGGACTAAAGAGGAAATGTAAAACAGTGTCATAGATAAGGGTAGCTTCAGATACATGACTTCAAAGTAGTTAAGATAATAATGGCTGGGTCATCACTTGGAGAAAAGCTAATGAGCTGGTTCCATCCAAGCTAGAATGAGTACTCTTCCCAAGGCTAAGTGGGGGATCAAAGAAGCCTAAAACCTCAAAGAACTAGAAAAGGGAAGGAGGTTTGGGTGAGCCAAGAGAGGTTTCCCAGAATGTGTCAATTAAAGAGCTGACAGGCAGGGAAGACTCACAGACAGAATGAATGTGCTGCAAGCTATGTAGGCTGTTCCTCCTGAGAGGGAAACTAATCTGGATTTATGTAAATTATGGAGTGTGGAAGTTTAGACTGGGAACATGCATATAAAAGAAAAAACACTATTTTTTGTGTAAACACCTGACCTGCAATCTTTGTTTCTTTGAATTAGTGGAAAAATATTATTTTGCTATTGAATAAATGTGGTTTGGATCTTTCCAAATAGCCTCTCTAGCAAAACTCCTTCAGTAACTAAAACCCAGCTGAACACATTGAAGTATTCCTGATGGTTACCCAGGAACTGTTACCCAGCTACAAAGGGGCATACTGCCAAATTTCTGCTTAGGGAAGTGAGTACCCTGGGCCTGACACCACTGTAAGGACATAACCTTGAGAAGGGAAAACATTCAATAACCATGAGGCTTTCTAACAAAAGGACTAAAATGTGCTATGAATTTATAAGCAGATCTTCTATGAATGACAAGGAGTTCTATAGTAAGGGCTGGTGATTGCCAACATTGATGTACGGGTATGTATTGTTAGGCACACACACTTAATTTGTTCAAGATACTTAACATTTTTCATGGGGATTTTTACCTCACATTCACAGCAACTTTTAAAGTTACTAAGACACACATGAAGATAAAAAAATTATTGTGACCTTCTCCCCAGATGGTTAATGATGACTATGGAAGGATCTGTGAATATAGCAAGGATGTAGGTATTCAATGGGTAATTTTGGCAAAACATTGTTAACCTAATCTCACAAATACTTTCAACTAGAAAAAGGCAAATAGTGTTATTTGAAGAGAACGAAATCTCTCGAGAACATTGTTTATTTTATCAGACTACAGAGGAGAACTGGGGCACTTTGATTATCTCTGTGTGCCAAAAATCCCTCACTTCGTGCTACCATCATACCTTACAGGAGATCAACAAAGTTCTTCCCAGTTTAGCACTGACAGCAACGTGTATTAAACTACAGTCTTACTGTGCCAAAATGTGATAATGCCGTGACAATGCCAGATGAAATATGCAGCTGCTCTCTCCATATTCTCTTTTTGAGAATCCAGTACAGCCTGTTGATACAAACTAGCACTTGTATGGAGACTTGCCAACACAGCACATGGCTCAAGTGAAACGAATCAGCATCAAAATTAACTTTTTAGGCTTGTTATGCTGTTGCTTGCATGCTTTTAGTCTTTGCTTCTAAGCAGATTGTTTAGAGAATCCCAGGTATGACTACTGTAATTATACAGCCAGTCTGAGATCAGATAAAACAAACATCAGTGATTTAGTCAGTATTACATGATTTTTTTAAGTTGTTGAATCTACTGAATTATGCCATTTATAGAAGCATCTGTTTTCCTGGATATAAGACCTTCTTTCTAAGAATGCTCTTTCACTGGAAGCTTTTTGTGAGTGGCAGTGGCTCTGACTTTATGCATCTTTTTCCTAAATGGATTTTTCTCTATATGGAATTTTTTAAGTATTATTATAAGCTTCCATAGAGATAACATTTCTAATAGCCTATTCTATTTTAGCTCCATAGGCTATGCCTCAGTTCTATCAGAAAATGGTCTGCAGAGATACCAGGGTATAAGAATCTGATTAGAAAACTTGGTGCACTGTCTTTTTAGAAAGAATCTTTGTGTTACCCATAGCAGAGGAAAATGAACTATCCAGTGAAGTTATAATACACAAAACTAATTCAAAATGTCAATGACTACTCACTTATTCAAATGGTTATCCTTAGAGAGAGGAATTGAGCAAACTGGTTATAGGTAGTCTTATGATAATATCCTTACTTTTCTTCAATGCCTTTCTTGCAAAGATATTTTACAAGTAGATACAACCCAATAATAGCCCAATATAATCCTAGCATAACATAACATAACGTAACATAACATATCTACTGAGACTTGTGAAAGTGTGACCATCAGAAGACAATGTAGCAAACTGGGAGAAAACTGTGTACAAGAATCTCTTGTCCTCAGTGTTTAAATTTATCAAGTGGCAAGCAAGTCAGATCAAAATATGTATTTCTCCAGAGCAGTATCATTTCCCTGTAACTCGCTCCTCCTAGAAAGAAAAGATATGTACTATCCACAGTGTTGCTCTCTTACTTGCTAGAGCAGTTTTCTGAATATTTCCTTCTGCCATAATTCCTTCCACAGTTCCATTTGTTCCTTCCCATATTCCTGAGTGCTGAAATATCTTCTGTCTGGGAAGCCAGGGTTTAATTTTTCCTTCTGAATTTTTTTCAGACTTTAGCATAAACATGACATTGCTTATCCTAAAGTCACCTTTCTTGTGAAACTGACTGACAAGTATAGCTGTGAAGAGACACAAATCAGATTAACTCAGTTCTTTGCTCTGGGAAATAATGCCCATGGTCTTCAACTGTCACCTTCTATGCTACTTTTGGAGATAAAATGAGATAAAGGGTTTACAGTTCTGTATGCTAATCACGCCTTATAAAATCTTAGGAAGATCTAATTACAGTGGAATTATCATTGATTTACTAAAAAACAAAACAAAACAAAACAAACAAACCCAATCTATTGCAATGTTGTACTGTCCAAAAAGTATTAAAAAGTTGGCCACTCTATTACAATTTTAAATGCTGATATGTTAGCCTTCATCACTACATGTGCAAGCTATTGGCTGTGTGAGTCAGTGACTGAATAATAACTTGTTTAATAATCTTTTGTCAACTGTAGTATCTCATCTGGAGGGTGATCATAATAAAGACAGTAATTGTTTCTTCAAAATAGCCATTAGAGAATTCTGTAACAGCTACTATTCTAATTAGAGCATTCAAGATTAATTTCAGGAATAACACTGCCTAAGAGTTCAGTCACAGGAGATGCTGATTTAGAAAGAAGTTGTTGTCCATATTTATCAAGGCTTTTCCCCATTAGATGGGATACTACGCACACTTAACAATGCAGAATACTATAGCAAGTAGAGACAAATAGAGGACTGAGCTCACTCTTCCAAGGTGATTGATCATCCTGGGAACTTAAGAACTATTTCCTTACCATTGCTTAATGTCCAGTTCACTAAGATCTGCTGCATTCAGTTGTGCATCCTTTGAGGAAAATACTTCTTTATATTCTGAGAGTGCAAAGGCTGGGAAAGAGCCAAACATGAGAATGGATGACAGGCAACTTTTCCGGATGTACCTGGTATGGGCTGATCAAAAACCTGCTTAACATATTAGGACTCATTTCCACAGGCAGTTTCCTGATTTTTCTCAGGCAGGCCAAGTTCAAATGCAGGCAAAAATATATAAATCAGCCTCCTTTTGCAAACAAAGCAAACCCTAAATTCATCAGATGTGGACAACTGTGAGATCAGAGGGAAAGAAGCAAACAGCATCATCTGTTCATTGTGAAGAGTTGGGACAGAGTAGCAGAAATGACAGGCCATGACTGTTTCATGCTGTGGTAATTTCTGTGTGCTAACTTCTTTATCTGCTACACTTACCATAACCACAAAATCACTGAGACACCAGATGGTGCTATTGTAAATAGTCTTGCTACTTTTGATGACCTGCTGATATGGCAGTTTGCTTTTGGAGAAATGCTTATGGTCAGCTGTGATGCATCCATTTTTGGAAGCTGAATATACTACCAACAATAATCTGCTTTGTACTGATCAGTGACAGAACACTTCTTAACTGGAGCAATGGCCTAGGAGCCCAAATGAAATTCCCGACTTCAGATTCCAATGAATTCAAGGGAAGCCAAGATCTGTGTTTGGATCTGAAGCTTATTGAAAGAGACCTTTCTGCCTAGCCAGAGCTATACCAGCTGCTGTGATTCAAGGTAATGTAAGATGTCCAGAAGCAGAAGTGAATTCCAAAAGCTGCAAAGCTGGTTGCCTTCTACTAGTTGATCAAGTAGTCTAAATGCTTTTATTGTTTTAGGACTGTGAAGACATTGTATAAAACATCATTTTAAAGTCAACATTGAAAGCATTTGAGCAACTTGGGACTGCACATATGATCTGGTGTGCTGTTATCACACTGCAAGTCACTGAAATACAATAAATATTATCCACTGAGAAATAAATATTTTTATATAAGCTAGTGCACAAGCCAAATACGTAGTGATCATCTTCAGAGAGATGGCAAATTGTGCCTTCTCATGCATGAAGGTGTTCATATTACTACCAACTGTATAGCACATTTAATACTGCCTTATTCTTGATAGCTCTTGATTTTAATTTTAAATACAGAAGACATGCACACTGGTACTACATTGAATTTTCTACATGTGCTGTGCTGATATGCTGTCAGGTCCCATCGCCTCAATATTAATCCCTCTTTTGATGTATGATATTTTACATTTCAATCACAGGGTCTTATTTTTGACTTCCAAAATCCTCTATAACCAAAGTTCTCACAATATTCTCTTCTGCTTGTGACATGGTGCTGATTCTTCCAGTTTTTGCTGGATCCATTAAACTCATACTCTTCTTTGTTTCCTGCTTACTGTCCCACACCCCTACAATTCTAGTACATTCAGTGAGATAATTTATCAGCTGAAAAGGACACTGGTGAAAGTACCACATTGTACCTCTCCAGAACTGTTATCTTCTGATAGGTGAGCCATTTCAGCTGACTTCCTATCAGTGGGAAAGGAAGAATCTTCATAGCATATGTTTTTATTTCTATTTCTTCATATTCTAGCAATGGAAATATCCTCAATCTGGAAACTTTTTTTTTTAAACCATGAAATGAGCCATAGGTTGGAAAAAATCTAAGATTTCAGAAGTACTGACAAACAACACAATCATAGTGCTATGTAACTTCTTTCCACTGTCTGATCTCACAGGATAACAGGAAATAGGAAATATAGTTGAAGATGATTCATCACATGCCTGAAACAGATGTTCTTCAATTTGAAACGTATCATCTCTGCCAGGGAAATAGAACTGTGGTAGATGTCAGATGCAGTTACATTTTCCTGACAGATACTCCACACTTTGGAATAACATTACTGCTAATGATAGCTTACTGTTGATGTGTAGTTCTTTGTTTTGTTGTTGATGTAGAGCAGTCAGGTCTCCTTGGTGCATCCATTAACAATAAAGCTTTGTGTATGTGTGTGTGGTATTGCTAAATTGAATTATAATGCAAAACACAGATGACATCCTCACTTCATTTTTCAAGCATTGCCTGTGCAGTCTCAAAAACAAGTTAATAAAGCAAGTTACTCTCTTCCATAGAGTTATATCTCCTGATTTATTTCCCTTTAAGATAGCAACTTTCAGCAGTTGACCTTTGAGCTGAATTGAAGTTACATCCCCATGTAACCAGTCTTTGTGTGTGGCTACATCCCTGTCTGATGGCTGGTGCCAATACGAATTGTACTAGGGCCAGCAGCCACTCTCATCTCTCAGAGCTGTAAAGTTTTCTTGCTCAGGATACAAAATGATAAAATGCCAATCTTCATGTGCTCCTTTACAAAATACTACTGTAGCTTTACATATTTCCACACTGGGATTTGATCTAAAACAAAAAGCCTTTATCATTAGGGTAAGGTACCTATTTCACCAGCAGGCACAAAGCAGATAATAAGGCCTGGATGCTGGGCAGCTACATAGATGCTAAGATTCACCAGGACAGCTGTCCAAACCTGGAGGTAGTTTAAACCCAAGACTGAACATTTATGCTGCAAAATGCTTAATAGAGGTTTTAAGAGAATAAATGACAGGGAGTACACAGGAGCTCATCCTTCTTCTTCTTTGCTTCATGGGCAAAGTTTGGTCAACAACTTTTTTCCTGTTGGCTGTTAAATTCTCAGACTGACTTGTGTGAAAGCACTGTAAGCAGACATAGTTCTCTACTCCTTATTGACCATGACTTATAGACCAGAATTACAGCCTTGCCATTGATCTCCATGTTAACAAATTCTTTAGGAGTGCACACAGACGAAGTTAGGGAAATGGCAAATTAGGAAATTTTGGCTTTATTTCGGATTGTTTGCAAAACAATATTAAAAGGGTTTTATTTTTAGTGATTCTCTATAGGAATGCTTGCAAAGCTTCCCAGGAGATGTCTTTAAAAAACATCTACTCTTTGCTGTGGAACATAAAAGGATGAGAATGCAATTAAAAAAGAAACATACTATTCCATTTTTTAAGAAATTACATAGTTAAACATCAGGTGTTGAACATTGTCATAATCCAGTCATTTGCCATTGGTGAAAATGCATATTTAAACTGGCTAGCAAAACTATTACTGTGGATGAGCAGTGTGTAGAACATAAAGGTGACTGACAACCAGAGAAAATTAAAAGGACACATATATTGTCAAACTGCTTTCTTTAGCAACAGAAAAGTGCATTAAGAGTAGCCTAAAGGCATGGGTTGGCGTGTTTTGATTAGGCATAGCAATTTGCTATCTTACATAGGGCTCTAATCACTTGTAACTGCAAATAGACTGATTTGCTAAGCATACTGATGGCAGCAGCCAAAGTGAATGCTGAGGGACTGTCAGCTTCGAAATCAGCTTCTGGAAGTAGAGAAGTTGCCACTCGTAAGTTTCACCTTCTCTCTTGTGTGCACACATACACGTGCCTTCCAGCTACTATAATGAATGGATTAAAGCAGAACAGAGAAACTTGAATAGCATTGTTTTTCTCATGGGAGGACCTGTACACTCAGTTCTTCATAACATCTGAAATGAAAATGACTCAATGTTCCTGTAAACTTAAAAATCTCATGAAAGACTTTAAATAGGGTTAAAATGAAGCTGAGGGGAAAAAATAAAATCCTTTTTTGTTTTTCTAACCATAAAAGGAACTTCAACACATCGAGGAATAAAATTTGAAAATGGCTGCTTGACAGTTTAACATAAACAATTCCAATGATGAAAGCACAATATGAGGATAATTATCTGTTCAAATAAATCTGCTTGGTACTAATGAGCATTTGAACAATCCATTAAGCAACCAGTTTTTTTCTGTGCAATTTTCTTTGGTAAGCAAAAATGACACATCCAAAACTTTTATTAAGTATACAATTTCTTCTCTATATCTTCCCATCTTTTGCAAAGATCCCTTTTTCAAGAAGGTGCTGCCTTATTCCCACATAATAGCTTGGACACAGTGACAGCTGCTGGAGCTAAAAGTCAGTTCAGAAATGACCCAGTACTTCACACCGGTGTTCCAGTTTTCAGATGTAGTAGTGGGGGAGACACAGCAGAGCCCTTCTGTGGAGGTTTTACCCTGCTGAATGAAGCAGTCCTGTATGACTGTGCAGTAATTTAACTGGCTAGCAGGAATCTCACAATCAATAGATCTCTGTCTTTTCCTTTATCTGGTCCTGCTCTACTGTTTTCTACAGTATTTGCCCTCCTACACGTGGTCAGTGAATTCTTCCTCAGAAAATGTCCACAGTCACAACAGTAAAAGCTAGATTTGCCCTCAAATCCAAAAAGTATTGACCAGTTCAACCACTGGCTCTGAAACATGAGAGTGAGAGCTGAGAAGAAAATAATTTTTCAGGGGAGTGTACTCCTAATATCTGTTATTGAACTACAGCAACCAAAAAAATCCAGAATTCATAGGATGTCAGTCAGATTTGTATGGTGCTTAACTACATATTGCAAGTATTAGGCTTTTTCATTCTGTTTGTCCATCTTCTGACAAATTCTTTGAAACTCTCAGTTTCAGAACTTGTGCCAATAGGAATTGATTGCACAGAAATTTATGCTCATTATTTGTTAAATAACTTTGTGCAAGTATTTTGGGAGCCATATTACATTACTCCTACTGGTCTTGAGCAATATCTATATTCAATATGTTGTTTGCTAGTATTTTACTGTCCTTCACAGATAATGTATGTCTCATTTTATGTTCTAAGTTACCTAATATGCTTAAAATTTCTCAGAAAAGAACTCCTTCATGCATGTATCTTTCTGAATACTGATGAATTTTCTGACATGTGTCCTTCAAGTTAAGAGGTAATTTTAGTCATTGATAAACACTGTGTAGTTGAGTAGGTAAAAAAGTTCTTTCCAGAAAATTATTCAGTTAACTTATGTGTCGACTTCTGCTTATTGATCTCTAGTAAATAAACAAAGATGCTTTATTTGAATGGATGTTTGTAACTACTGCCAGTATAAATCCATTAATATTCCAATACTTGGACACACACTTAAGCATATATTTAGACTGCATGGAGCCTTTTTTAGAATGTGCTCTTTCTGGGAGCAACACAATTCAGCACTTCCTTGAATAGTATGTGACATGTTCAAAGTGAATTCAGATGAGATTATGGTAGCAAAATCACCCCTTTGATGCTCAAGAGGTGCAGATAGGAGCACCAGCTCTGGCCTGGAAGCTGTAGAACGACATTTGTACAGTGCTGTTCCTGGCTGATGATCAGTGCTGAGAGGCTGGGTGTGTAAGCTTAAGGCAGACTGGTGATCCATCCAGTGTACAACCTGCACCACTGACACTATCATCTGTAACTTTCTCCCCCAAATTATCCTTTTTCTTGTTTATGTGCTTCTGTGAAGCCATGGTTTCTTCTCATCTCTTCAGCCTTGCTGAAGAAGTGAAGAGGGTATGAGACACTGGTTCTCTGCAGTAGAAGGGTAGTGTGTGCCTCCTCACATCCGTACCTCCCCACCAAAGCTCTGTCAGAAGTGTAACCAACACAAAAGTGTGTAACAGAATGACAAGGGCTTGGGTTTAGTCCAAGTCACACTGGATTGGAGTGACATGCCTTGCCTGATTTTTGTCCTGTCAGCTTGGGATACAGCTAGAAGAATTCATGTGTGTCTATATAGCCTAGAGATGTCTTTTCACTCCATTTTGAAAATTATCATAGGACACAAATATGTAGTCCTTGCAGAGGGTTGAATTTCACTATGTACAGTTTGGTGTTTTTATGAACTTCTGCAAAGGGATGTATTGAGAACCTTTAAAGCATATCCAGCTTCATCCAATTCCCAAAAGAAGAATGTTAAAAACTCTTATAGCTCAGCAGATGAGGCTTTTTCCTCTCTTGGGTTAAGCCAGGACAAGACTACAGTGGTCTAATATATTTAGAATTGGATATAGATTTTTAAGAATTGGATATAGATTTTTAAAAGAAACTCAGAAGATTTTATTCTTGCTGCCTGCCCAGTCACAATGAGCTATTTATTATAAAAGAGAGATGGAAGATTTTTAGTTGAACTCTGAATTGATTTCAAGAGGCATTTTTTTCCTTACATGAGAAAAAAAATATTGTTTGTATGTTTCACACTTGCATTCAAGAAAACTGGCTTTCATAGACTCAGACACTGAAATTACATATACTGTAATGATTTTTGGTTAAATGGAAACCTTCCTTGCTATAACAAATAATGATGCTTATAATGGAAAAATACTTTTAAACTATTTCTTTAAAAAGCCAGTAAAGGCTTAATAACAACTTAAAAATCTGTTAAGGCAAGGTTTTCAGATCTGAAAGTGCATGCTGTAAACATTTTTTCTCAATATCTTGCCCTGGAGATCTAATTTGCTATTATAAAACATATGGAGGTATGGTTGTTAAAAATAGGACTAAAAATAGCTTTTCAGTATGCTACTGCACTGGTATTTTTAGGTCTGAAAAGTATTTATTCCTCCTACCAATTGCTGCTTCATATTAATTAATTTTCAATGACAACTTCATTTAATCCTTTGTGGCTTGATTCCAAAGAAATTCTATTTTGACAGATTTTGGGTGTTCTTTTCTCCATTGTTACAGTCAAAAGAACAATACATTTGTTCATGTTGTCCCTCATTTCTCAGAAAAAAAATAAATCCAAAGAACTGAGGCCAACTTTTTATTAGGAAGGTAGACATACTCCAAGAACAGTCAGTGTTTTTTATTGCCTTTTTATGGCAGAATAAATGACCAGGTGAGAGTCAATGTGATCATACTATTGTAACCCCCAGGTTTATTTAGACTGTGTTTGCATGGTTAAAAGTTAATAATAATATTAACTTGATTGTTGGCCTATTTAATGGATACACTTGAGTATTAATTTCTGAGAAAGTCTGTTTGAAGAGAAAAATTGTAGCTATTGTGTAGGACCCTGAGTATTAACATACCAAACTGTTGATAGGAGTAAGTGAAATTATTCAACTCATTTACAACAGGACATATCCAAACCTATTGTTTGAAAATAGACAAACTACAGACATCACTGAATATCAATATCAGTGGGCATAGTTCTGTTCATTTCAGTAGCAGAGAATCTAGTGTAATATCTACCTTTATTTCTAAATATGACCAAGAAGGGCACCATAGTTGTCAGATGGTATAGTAAGAGCATCTTGAATTTCAGGTGTTGAAAGATGTGTAAGGTATTTTGTATTCTAGCCTGACTAAAACCTCTTCCCATTCACAGTCATTGACCATTTTAGTCCTGAAATGTGTATGTTTCTGTTGTCAGCTTACCCTAGCTGATTTAACCTCAAATTTTATTTGTATTTATGTTTTAATGTTTTCATTCATACTGTCATTATCTATTACAGCACTCAGGCACTGGGGAATATAATGCTGAGAAAACAGAATAAATAACTAATACTTCTTATATTGCATTGTAATATATGGAGCCCAATAGGTGGCCAAATCTGCACTGTGATTGGGTAAGAACTGCTCAAATAGAGTCAAAACACTGTCCTTATTCTGAAAGGTTTCAGGATAAGGTTAAGGTAGAGTTTCAGGTTGATAAGGGTAAGAAATGTTGGTCTCTTAATTCCTGAATCTGGCTGTAAGCATAGCCAGTTACTCAAAAATTGGTGCTATCCCCTGTGATAGTCATTGCTTTATTTGTGGTATTCTGGGTGCTACTGGGCTGTATGGAGTAAAGATAGCTTCAGATGGGATTTACTGCTGTCTCTTCCTTTGCCTGGGCTGCATTTGGGGTGCTCATCTCATTGCAAAGCATCTGCCTCAAAGTTAGTCCCTTTGAAGTGAAGTGCATTAAAAGTAGTATGTGTTACGTGAGTACTGGAGGTAGTGGGAAGGCACGGAGAAGGCAGGACAAGTGGTTATCCTGAGGATGCTAGGTGACATTGAGTTCTTTCCTGGTGTCCCTGGAATTCATGGAAAGCTTTCTGAAAGTGAGGGAGAAAATCATATGCTACCATGTTCTTTTCATGTAGGAGAGCATTATAATAACAAATCATGATGCAAAGGCAGGGGAAAATCTTAAAAGTATTTGCTCTGAAGTGTTGACAACTAAATGTAATAATAAAAAACTAGACTGAAATGCATCACAGCCTTCCACCTCCCATTGCTGTTATGTGGGAGGTTGGAGTACTTTATGATTTGGTGACCTATATTCTATGTTTCATCTAATGACAGGAAAGAAGAACCCTTTTTTTCCTCTTCCCTTTGTCAAGCTGTCAGTGGATCTAACACCAGCTGCTAAGGTGGACATCTCACTAGAATGTCGTAGGTGCAGAGGGTGAATTTATTTCTCACATCTAGGGTTGTAGAGCCACACTTAATTCCCCTTCTCCCAACCCCAGAAGCTATAATCCTCAGTTTTGATCAGATGGCTCTTGAGAACTTGTCAGTACTTCTGTCAGACAGAGGAGGTCAAGGAGGATACATGAGGGATAGAGAAGTATTGGTGATACTATGTGTGTCCAGGTCTTACTCTGGGGCCTGTACTGAGTGAATAATCTTTTTTTCAATATTCCTCCCTGCAGGGAGCTTTATACCCTAGTCTAGGAGTCTGAGAACAAGAGAGAGAATTTAATAGCTCCTGGCTTCTAATCTCACATAGAATTGCAATGTGACCTCGAGCAAATTATTTAAACTCTCAACATAAAATTCACCTCTATTACTGCTCTCTGCAACCTCAGTGCCATTATATTGAGAATATAATTTGTTCTTAATTCCCTTACATGTAATCCCAAAATCAGTGTTTCTCTTCCTCATAAGTATTTTGAAAGAAAGATCCCTTTTCTGTTTTTCATAGAAATCCATATTTCAAAGTATTACCAATAGGGAAATACTACAGACTATATCTATCCTAAGGCTTTGGCCTTTGGTATGTCTGGTGGGATCATGGATGGAAATAAAGACATAATTATAGACTTACGGGGAAAGAGATTCCCTATATCCTGTCTGTCCTGTATGGAAAGAAAAAGGCCTCCTGCTTTTCCTTGGATTTCTTGCTCTCATAGGTTTCTTCATTTTACAGGCTCAGATGCCTTCTTGAATTTCTCATTCTCCTGAACAAACACAATGGTGATAGATCTCGTCTCCGGTAGAGGGAGGAGGAGCAAGGAAGAGGTACTCTCATTCTGGTGAGCTATAAGGCTGCTTTCTCTTCTTCTTTGTTTTTAAACATTTAATTCTAGAGGTGAAGGATCTGCCCCTCTGTTTGACAAATAAACTTTCCATCTCCTGTTACAGTTCCTACTGCTCTATCAGAATGTCGTATCTCAACATTCCCACAACATAATGCAGGGGAACAAGTGGATCATGCTACAGCAGCTGCAGGGTTAACTGTGATGCCCACATTTTCAGGCTGCTAGTTGCAGCTGCAGCTATCATTAAGCCTCTGGTTCTGGTGCCAATTGTGAAAAACCTACAGACCAAGAATAGTGGATACAGGGCACTTGCCTCTAACACTTGCCTATACAAAACCATACGATCCTTTGAAAAATACAAATTGTGCTTCCAAGCACAATTCCATGCCTTCAGGATCTAGGATGTAGGTGCTTCAGGCCTTAATTAATTTGAGAAATAAAACATGCAAGAATGACATTTCTGTTTCATGAATGGAAACTCATGGATCAGTCAGGGCTCAAGGGATCACTGAAAGGTGAGGGTCAAGGGGACTGTTATCAGCTTGTGCTTGAGGCACTCAGGACAGTGCAATGTCCTACCACATGGAGGAGAAACAATTGACAGACAGCAATATATTTATTGAACTTCATTCCAAATTATAAAGAGGAGACAGAACTGGAGACTGTGGGTTGAATGGTCTGTGTTAGTATATCTGCCATTGTAGATTAACAAACCATTACAGTTTGTGCTGCACTAGCATCTCTTCAGAGATTATGGCATACCTGAAGGGGAATACAAATAGCACAAGGAAACACAAGCTGGAGTATGGAACAGCAGCCTACATAGCAGTAAGTAGCAATCTAAAGTGGGCAAAGCTGGGCTCCCAGTGTACCCAGTCAAGAGACTTCTAGCTTGGAGGATAGTTGAAACTGAAATGTGGTCCAAGGTCCATATTGGTTATCTCTTACCCGAAAATACATATGTAAAAGAGGTATGGTCTCTGTAAGAAGCTGTTGCTTTCTGCTAAACAGAGTATGTTTGAACTGTTTATGAAGCTGCTGGGTTCAGTAAGGCAATCACTTTCAACAGGCAGGGCTATGAAATTGAGGGCAAGTGCTATGGGAAGTGGGATGGAGATTTAGCCTGCTAACTATGTGGTGCCTGCTGATGGCTACACCACCTGCAAGGCATCTGGCAGAACAGAGCAGCATGTCTCCATACAACCAGTTCGATTATATGTCATTCCTGGCCATGAAGATCTTGAATGTGCCCTCAGAGAGATTAGCTCCAACATTGTGCTGTGAGCAGTAAGTACTTGACAACTTCTTCAAGTGGCCCCAGTTACAAATGGACTCCACTTACATTTCTGAAGCTTCACCTAAAAACCCTGAAGAAGCTTAGGCTTTCTTTTTTTATGCTTTTCCCAGAAGAAAAATTACAATAGCTGTAGACAGTTTTTTTCATGAAGTATAATTTTCTCTCACTCTTTCATTGCAAGCTGCTATTTAAGTCTCCTATTCTATGTCCTCTTGCAGATGACTTTAGGGCTAACACTTGTTCCTACTCTTGGGTAAATATGATTTTTCCCAGCTGAAATATTTTGATATTTTGATAATGTCATTTTGATAATATCAAAATGATATTTTGATAATATAATGAAATGATAAAGTTGGGTGTTTTTTAATAGTATATTCACTTGCAGGCCAAGTGGCTTAGGAAACAGGTAATACCACATCCCTCTACTGCTCAGGAGGAATTTTTTATTTGCTCTCATAGTTCTAGAAGTCTTAAAGATTGTATTTTTGGCCCTTGTTATGCCCTGTAATTATTTTCTGTTTTTCTAGTTCATTGATATATGAAGCCATCGCACTTCTTTCCCTCTAAATATCTTTGAAAGAATACCACTAGGGATTCTCCATTTTTTTCAACACTTCTTATTGTAGCCTACTTCAAAATTACTAACTTCTTTGCAGTATCTAATCTTTTGATGTGGTGTCTTGTTATACTTTAAAATCTTTTACTAGTATGAATTGGAACACTGCTCATGACATGGGCTCTTGGCTTTGTTTGGCAACATTTGTGCTGCAGCTGCAATGGTCTAGGTCCATTTCACTCTTCCATTTGTTCTAGCTGAAAGTTGCTTGGTATACTAGACTCCTTTGGAACACACCGAACTCTGAGTTGAGTGACCATTGAGCTGGCAGAAAGATCATACCTGACAGCCTTCTCAATCAGTGCAAATCATTCAACAGTGACTGGAATTTGCTGTCATACACATGCTGACTTCAATAAGCTTCAAAACTGCATATTTTGCTTCCAAAGAAACTATCCATCCTCTCTGCAAAAGGATCTTATTTAATGTACATAGAAGCTTCAAAGGAGAAGGATGAGCTCATCTAGATGAGCAGCAGATTCTTAATTACTCCAGGGGTGGATATTGAACTGTGGGTTAGCTGTAGGAAGACAAAACAAAGTTACCCGAGAGATTGTTCCACCCTGTGCTCAGTACATATCAGTTGTTTGTGCTAAGGTAAGCACTGAGGGATTAAAGAGAGGACATTATTACAACTCAGGAGTATTTAAGGAGTACAGGGCCATTTAAAGAGACTGTAAGAGGTGGAGGGCAAAGGGAGAGAGTACATATTGGAGCACTTTTCTTTTTCAGATATCTTTAAAAAAGAGAAAAAAAAGAGAAGATTGACTCAACTAAGTTTAGCAAAGTGGCACACTGCTCCTTTGATAGCCAAGGTTGCTATTTCAGTGCTTACAGTGGTAGATAAGGAGACGAGTAATTACCTCTACATGTTGTACATCTCTTGATCTGCCAATCAGGGAGCAGAATCCTCAGAGCATTTATTCCCAAGGGAAGATGTGAATAAAAAACAACTGAAGTTTGCTCTGCCTCCTTTTGCATTTTATTTCAGAAGCCTTGCTGCACCAGCAAGTGTCACTATGGTCTTTGCTATATAGCAGCAGAGATGAGAATGTGAGTTTTGGAGCAGAAAAGGGGAAAAAAACCCACCTTAATCATAATTATGAGTGTGTTTTTGCCACACCTCTACCCGGAGTCAGTAATCCTGAATTAACGATCTCCCTGTGTTTTCAATGACAAAGTGACCTGAAATTATTTGTTAAAACTTTCACACTGGAGAAATTTTAATGGTAGGATCATATGACAAAACCTAATTGTTTTTCTTTCTTTTGTTCTTGTGGGGATGATAGCTGCTTGCAATAATCATGGTTTCGTTTTCAAGATAGTCTATTTGCTAAACCACATTTTCAAGTCCAACTTGTCAGATTTTCAGATTTGGGAGTGAAGTTCATTGGGGTATATTGCTAGTTTTCTAGATAAGAATTGGAACATGAAATAGTGATTAATTTTAAAAAAGGAGTGAAAATCAAATCTGTGACTGTAATTTTATTTCTCCTCTGTTCTTTCAATGTTGTTGAATATTTTGGCACCATTTTCAATATATTTGATGTTAGAAGGGAAAGTGTGAAAATGGAAATGCTTTGGGGAAATGGAAAAACACCAACATTCCTGTTACTGAAACAAAACTAAATTATTATGACAAATATTATCATGAATATGGAAAGGAAGCAAGATTGTATTTTCTTCTCCAACTGCCTAGCTGCAATTTCATGTTCCATAAAAAGGAAATTCAGCAGCATGCCCATGACATTGAAATGTTAAGCTCTGAAACTAATTTTATCTTCAGGAGACATACAGCTCATTAAAAATCTAAAACGCATTTCTCCCTTTCCTACTTAAATATTTATTTTTAACTCTTTGTACCTAGCTGGTTTAAGTCATCACAAAATATTAGAAATTACACGGGATTGATGCTTTGGATTAAATTCTTAGATGGTTGAAATGAAGGTGATAACTTGCCACTTTCTCACTGAGTGGGAATTCTACACTGTATTTCTTAGTCATGTGCCCTCCACCTTTTTCTAAAACTTCTCAAGTGTTGTATGAAGTATGGGAGGGTAAGTACAAAGGAAGAGAGGGATGTCAGCTGAGGTAACATAATAGGCAGTGGCTTTGCAAGAGGAATGAATCGCTCAGAGCAGTCCCCTGCTCCCCGGTGAAGTTTTGGATGTAGAAACCATGAGACTGAACTCCCTCCCAATTCAGAATTTCCATAGGATTTGCTTTGTCAAGAGAAGTCTGACCTGGACATGAGTTTTGGCTTTCAAACTGTCGGCGTTTCAGGGAAATAGAAACTGGAAATGGAAATGCACAAATGTATCCATTCCTCTTTTTAATTCATTCTTGCTTGCTATAAACCATGAACTGATGCAATCTTGCCTTTTCCAAGTAGACTACAGAGTAACATTGACAACAGGAAGAATGACTAACTTTAGGGAGAAGAATTAGAATTGTTTGACCTTTCATAGTCTCTTTTCATCAGCTATACAGAAAAGAACATCATAGCTCAAAGCTCTTGTTCCCTCAGGTTTCTTTCACTTCAATAACATTCCTGCATGGATGTAATAAAAGTCTCTTCTTTGGAGAGCTTGTTTTTCTCCTTTTATTTCTACTTGCCATTCTTGGCTTCAGAGATCATGATCAGGATAACTAATAAAAATCACAGAGTATGCTGGAGAAGGCAATGTTCTTGTCTTAGCCACAAAATCTCCAATTTTCATTGTATTTGTTCGTGATACTGTGTCTCTCAAGATGTCTGATCTGATTTTATAGATTTAGGAGTTCAGATAGTTAGGGAGCTTTGGAGAAACATCTGGAGTAATCCTCTACATTTCCAGACTCTGCTCATTACTACCCTAAACTCATAAGCTTTGCTAAGCTGTGGAGCGATGTTTCTCCTGCCAATAAAACACCAAAATGTAAATATTGGCATTAATTTCTCCTGTATAAAAATGCTTTATGTTTACTGTGCTTGCTGGTTATTGTCCATTAGTCAATCTGCCACCAAAACCTACACAATTTGAAGTCTTGAAGAATGTTACTAATAATTTATTTGATTTTAAACTGTTTCCTTCTAGAGACAGAAAAGTATAGCACTGTCAGCTGGAGCAAAATAAGGAAAAGGAAGTTTCCTACATGTTTTCAGGGAAGTTCCTATGCTTTTTGTATATGGTGGGTGTGATTTTTAAAGTGTCACAACAATATGGACTGCCTGAACCGCAAGCACTGTGAGAAAACCTGGGTTTTAATTTCAGGAGTATCTACTGGTTCAAAATAGGAATTAGAGACAGGAATAATTATGTTCTCCAATGCTTCTGAAGTTAACTGATCTTCTATTAAAAAAAGTTGTCTGTGATATAATTATGAAGTCTCTCTACTTCAGCAATATTTGCAAAATAAAGAATGCAAGAGTCAGCTGCTGGTTTTGAAAATCAAGCCTCAGACTGAGATTTGGGATTCTGGACATGGAAATTGCATTTCTTACCCAAGGCAATAGTTTAATGTGTGTCCTCCACATTGACAGAGACTTCTTAAGGAGGTTCTACCTATGTATTTGTCAGTTCAGAATTTTTTTCCTGAATTTCAAAAGTATGCAGTTCTCACTGCTCATGAAGAAATTTAAGGCTGTTCTTTGACACCTGCTTTGTGACACAGAGATAGAGAGGTATACTTAAGGAAACATTAAAAGAAGATATGAAATGTTCTTTTGCATGGTGGAGGAGTTAATTTGAAATAAAATTTCCTTTCTTCCCTTTTTATAATCTTGCTCCTCTTGTAAAAGAATGGATTGGGGCTATAAAATGCTGTTCATGTACAACAAGCATAAAGAAGCATGAATTCATTGACTTTATGGGCAGTTAACGGAATTCAGTTACTCAGGAGGTCATCAAATTTTGTTTACTTGTCCTATTAGGGAAAAAACTTGGTAAAATTAAAAGTGTTAACAGAGAAGATCTCAAAATGGATTTGTTGTTTTAGTCTTCCCCCCATCCCCTATAAGCAGACATTTGCTCACTGCCCTCTGCATCTTTGCATTGCTTCAGTACTATTTGTGCTCATGCTTTGAAAGAGAAGATGAAATTATTACACTCTGTCTAACCCCTGAAATTGCAGTGATTTTAACCTGATTTCTTGTAGAGCAAATCTAAATGGATATGAACTAAGATGAAGGACCTGACCTTTTGGATTGGCATAACTAAATGTGCTTAAAAACCCAATTCAGGCTGCACTGGCACTTTTCCCTCAGGAGCAAGCCACAATGTCAGTACTTCTAGGTATAGCATGACTTCTGGATCACATAGTTCATATGACTACCCTGTTCCTGATATGGCATATTTTTCTGGGTCAAAGGCTTGCTGATGGGTTGCAGGTCAAAGGAGTGTCAGAACATTTCTGATTTTTTTTTACCATCATATTTTCATAATGTATGGCATGTGACCTTTAAAAAGCTGCAGAAAATGAAGCAGTGTTCATCAACTATTCTGTGCTCATTGTACAGTCTGGGTAACAGCTTTGTGACTTATCCTGCCCCTCCTTGGACCCCAAGGCTCCCCAGCAGCTGTGATGGGTGTGAAGGATTTATTTCCCATCATGTCACATTCCCATGGTGACGTCTTAAGGTGAAGAAGAGAAAAGGAGAGAAAGGAGATGAATGATCCTTTCTCTTTGTGAAACAACTATGAGATTGGCTCCAAAAATCTGGTTAGCTGGCAAGGACAAACTCAAACATGATACCTGCTATTTCTGTCCAGCTGTATGTGTGCCACCTGCCGTACAGGCAGGCTGCCCTTTGCCTTGCTGATAGTGTGTTGGATGCATAACAGGGTAGAGCAGCCAGCCACAAAGTTAGGAAACTTATCTCTCCTCTAGTCTAAATTTTCCTTTATTGGTTGACTTTTTTGCTTTGTTTGTGGTATTTTTTCCTTTCTTCTCACTCCCATAACTTTACAGCACTGAGACCCAGCTATTTATGGGACTATTTGGAAGTCTTTTGATGTTTCAGATCATCCTGGAATAGTTTCCTAAAATCTTGCTTCACCTGTCTGGAGGAGGGGGACAGTTTTGACACATCTGGCTTGCACATATTCATCATAGGCTAACATAGAAAAGGCACCAACACTCGAAAAAACCAAAGATGTTAACACAGCTGGTGCTTCCCTTGGCTCACACAGTGAGCAAATGCTGCTCAACAGACAGAACATGTGGAAACTAACCAAATATCATAGGGGCTTGGAGTGCTTAAATCCTTATTACTGGCAAACTGTGGTGATAAAGAAACGTACTAAAATTGAAGAAGTATTCTTAAGAAATACGAGTGTTATAGCTTGTCCTCCAGAGTGTAATAGCAAATGTGGTTTCATAGCTGGAACCCTTTTTACTTACAAAATGATTCGTCATAAGATGTTCTAATCATTTTTCATATATAAGCAATATTATGCCATTTGGTTCTTAGAAATCTCTGTAATAAACATACTAGTAGCTCATTAAGTCTCACTAAACACTTCTGTATTAAATAAGAGTTATTTCATGTTTTAAATAGATAAATGGGCACAGCATGCCTAAGTGACTTGTGTTAGATAATACATCATGTCAGCTGCTTTCATGGTAAACAAGCAGGGTTGCAAGTCCTCTCTTTGTAAAACAGATGACATTGATAGATTTTCATAACTGGAACATATTTTATTTTTTTAACCCCAAGCCCAAGGAGTGTACAGTAAATCTACTGTTTAACTGTGTTGGTTGCTTTTGACTAGTTCTTAGAGGACTATGTCACATACAGAAATTATTGGAAGAAGAAATGTCCACCAAGGTAACAGGTACCAAATAAAATATATTAGTCAATAAAAAAACTATTAGAAAACAAGTCCTTTTAATGTGATTTACAGTAGACTGAAGTTACAAAACAGCAAATGGAAGGAAAGAAAATTACACCATGAGTGGTAAAGAGGACCACTGTTTTTATGGCGTATATTAGAAAATGAAGGAAAAACTAAGTAGGTATTGGCCATGGCCTGTTAGCATTCATTCCCAGAGGAAATAGTCTGGAATTTGAAAAGGTAAACACCAATGAGGCAAGGAGATTTATTTATTGTGGTCAAAGGCTCAAGTATAGAGGCCATTTTCTGATTACTTTACCCTGCTTCCCACTCCACTGTGTTATCAGAAGGATTTTTTGTAGAATAAGTTACTGTTTGATGTGTATAAGAACATGAGGATTAAGGAGAGGAAATGTGATCAATTAATAACAATTCTTGACAGGACAAATTAACAATGCCTAACAGATGACTGCTGTTTAGAAGCTGCTGCTTGTGTTGAGGGAGCTAAACGTGATACAGCATGGTCACTTGCTGGAGCACAAGACCACCATTAAGAAAACAGGGGTTCTGTTCGAAGCTGGGCTGATGGGTGACTGTGATAATGGCATTGTGCCTCAGTTTGCCCACCTGAGGAAAGGGAAATGTTGGCAATCTCCTTGGTGCAGTGGGAGTCAGTGAAAAGAGCTATGTAATGAGTAGGTATCTTTAAAGAAGGGAAACATGCTTATTTTCAGGATCTGTAATAACTCCAAACAGAAGATGTTAATGTTGACAAAGGAGATTTCTACTGCTACAAAACAAAGACTATTTGCACAATAGCTTAGAAGCATGAAATCTCCCGGAGGTGACGCTGATAAAGCATGTGCATAAGTAGCATGTGAGTTTAGATTCTGGTCTGTAGCAGAGCTTAGGCTCTTCATAAATTCATGCTCCCAGGGAAAAAAAAAAAAGGAAACGAGAAGGCTGCTTTGAAAAAAATTGTCTAAACTATGTTTTACGGTTATGGGTGGAGGCTGAAGGGTGGGAGGAGAAGAGGAAGGCAAAAGGCTTGTCAGATGTAAACAGCCCACGTTGTACTCTGGGAAAGGCAAGTGTCTTGCATTTTGACTTAGTGCCATACTACCTGAATAAGAAGTTAGCATGGTTTGCTGAAAAGGAAGGCAGCATAAAATAAGTAATCTATATATTGAACTGCTTTTCTTGTTTCAATGCTGTGTCATTTTGCAGAGTAGCAAAATACTGCTAGAGATATAACTTTGTAATTAAGGGATTATTTTACACACATCTGCATGACAGCATCTGTATCATGTGGTATGACTGGTATCCTGATGGCTTGAATTTATATTAAATATTTTTAGTGCCAGATTGGTGTTAGTATATTAGAGGTTTGGAGGTAAAAATTGTTCTCATGCAGGTTTCTCTTAAAATCTGCTAAACCTAATCAGTTTATTTTTGAGAAGTGCTGTCACCTGGCACAGAGACACTTTTTTTTTTTTAAAAAAAAGGTTTTCCTATTGAAATACATGGATAATGGAACAATACTCCATCTGTGATTTGATGTTTTCTCTCTTGGCTGTTGTCTTAGCTGAGTTTCACATTGCTCTTCATGAGCCAGTGGGACTTAGAAGGAACATGGAACAGTCACTCTGCTGAGCAGAGAGGATGCTCTAAGAGCCAAAGTCTGCTGCCAAGCTGAGGTCAAACAGTTCTAAGATGGAAGAGTGCCAGCTCCTCTGGTGCAGCAGGGATAGCCCGCATGGGATGGAGGAGGAACTGCCACCTGAGCTGAGTGTGGTATTGCAGGTTCTGGAAAACAGGGTGATAATGACAGATGGCAGTTTTTTAGAGGCACTTACTACCAGCTGATTCTCTGGAGCTGCATGTATCCCAGTCTTTGTCAAGAGACATTCAGGACAGCAACTGTGTCTGTCAGAGTTCGTCTTTCTTTACAGGATGAAATATTGGAGGAAGGAGAGAAAGAAGAAAGTAGAGGGGAAGGGAGTCTGGGCATAAAGTAGGGAACAGGGAAGACAAAGTAATCAGTGATCAACACTGCAACTCTGTCTTGATACTTCAGTCTGCTTAATGCCTGGTTCTGCATGACTGTTGTGGATCTTCCTTGGGAGATACTGGGGGTTCTTAATACTCTGGAGGTATTAAAGTCTGTCTCAGAAAGCTGTTTGCTTCAGACACTGTGGTATTAAAAATGTCTCTTCTTAACATCAATATCATCTTATTATAGTATCATTGATAAATTCCCTTGGCATTCTTACATGGAAGAGAAAAGCTCTGAGGAACATCCTTTTTCTCCAGAAAGGATCTTGTACATGCCTTACAGTATTTGACTTATTTCAGTTTGTTTGTAAATCATTGACATTTTTACTGCTAAGGTACAGAAACATAAGTTATGGTAAAAAAAATAATTCCCCCTTCCTTAAATGTTACTACCTCTGTATCAGTGTGCAAAGTCACTGTGAATATGACTCAGTAATTCTGAAGAAAAGGTAGGATGAAACATAGGAACATGGGGAGTACTGGGGAAGTTTGAGATGTTGCAGAGCAGGTAAGTAGTGGAGTGAAATAAAATAAATCATGTGGTGTGGCAATTGCTTTGATTTTGCCATTAATGGAATAAAGAACTTATATTGGGTTAAACCAGTACATTGCACAAAGCATAGCCTGTAAAACTTACTGTCTCAAACAGCTAATTGATGTGAAAATTACACCTGGATTTTGCCAACCACTGCTGATTTGGGTTTGATATAGGGATAATAATTCTCGTGTATTTGAGGAAGCAAATGAATACAGAAATGACATTTGGGCAACTAAAGAACAGTAAATCCATGGGACTATCAGGACAATTTGGAGTTCACTCTGTTTTTTCTCAAAAGCACTGTGAAGATTGTGGGCCAGATCTTCATCTACTTGAAAATGAATCAAAGAGGTTATGCAAGCTGACTATCAGCAAAGCATCTAACTTGCCTTTCAGTGCTTATCTGACCTGGAGTCACAAACTGATTTTATAAACATGTGTGACAAGGTGTAATATTTGCAAATAACTTGGGATCTGTGTGTTGGCAGTTTTGGTGATATATTGACTGCTGTTATAAAGAAAACCAGCAACTACCCTCACCTCCAGCTTTGATATACTCCTTTCATCTTCAGATAGAAGAAAGTGTAATGAAGCAAGTGTTAGTACACTGCTGGTGTTTGCCATTAGAAATGATAAAAGGAGGATTGAAAAATATTGTGGTATCTTATTGGAGCTTCTGCCAGTGTTCAGCCAGATGGGAAACTGGGTAGCAACTCTTTGACACAGAGGAATCAAATTCCCTTGCACTATTACAGATAGATGTCCAGTCTAAGCAAGCATTTCCATTCATTTTGTTCTGTGCTGCATTAGCTCTTACATTTCTGCTCTGTGTCACACCAGTCTGTTGGTTATTCTTGGGTCTTGCACTCTAAAATGTAGTCTTTAGGAGGTCATTCACTGTATAAATAGGTGAGTTACCTCAGTCTTCTCATTTCCAAGTCTGGCATAAACCTTGTAGGTGTCACTGCCAGCAGCACAACATTAGGTAGTTTACACCTGAAAATGCAACAGGATCTCAGAAAGTATGAAGGTGCAATTGGTATGTGTTGCATATAGTAGTAACCCAAGTGAGATTTTGATGTACAGATGTGAGATAGAACTGGAAGGAAATAGAACTCCATGGAAAAAATTGGTCTGTAACTGCCCTGTGTTATACTATGAAAAATCCAACCTTGCAGCCAAATTGGATGCAATTCAAAGAGAGATTAAATGAGCCAGCTCTCTGCTGGTGCTGGCTGAGAAAACTATTGAAGTATTATCTGTATCAGTAGTATAGCAAGAACAAAAATAAAGAAAAATTGCATTTGCAGGCTATGATAGCCTTAGTGGTGGATGACAACATTGCCTTATGGCAAAACCCCATAGAAAACACAATGAATTAGTATAACCTTAGAATGATTAACTTTCAAAATAAAGGAAGAGCCTTCTGAGTATGCCAAAGTACATTTTTCTGAGGGAATTGAAGGGATCAATATGGTTCCTTTGAAAACCTTTTCATTGCATGGGGAAGAAAAATTAACTATAGATGGTTTTTAATTCACCATGGCTGTAGTTGAAAGTAGGTTGAATCTTACAGCTGCATTCTCAATTCTGGAACAGCAGAAATGATTATAAGTAAGCTATTACTGTACTAGAGGTGCACAACTGGAATGACCAGGGGATTTTGGAGCTGTGGAAAATGCAGGTTGTAGATAGTGGCCCTTATTGTATGTTTTCTGCTGATTCTCAGATTTGCTTTCCATCCCCAAGATATTTCTATTGAAAGAGAAAAACATTCTACACAGCCTTTTAAGAACATTATGAGACTTAAATAACATTCATGAACATGTTCTGAGGATTATCTATGTTTTGAAAAAGATCTGCATGTGGATTGCTAAGTAATATAAATTGCTTTAATTAAATTGTAGACTAGCATGATATTTAATGTTTACAATTATTTTGAATAGGAAAATGCATAAAATATTTTAAAGTTATATTTACTTTCAAATTCCATTTGTTTTAGAAATATCTGGTACATTGTATTTTCATTTCTGACAAAATTCAGACGTGAGATTTTGATACATTTAGAAGGGAATTAAAAATTTCTGGCAAGTGTACCAGACCTTTGAGAATGCCTAATATAAATTCATGAATTAAGATGACAAGGGATTAAGCAGGTTATCCAGATTAGGTTTGTAATACAAAGCCATTTCATTAATACAAAAGCTTCTTTCAACTCTAAAATTATTTACAAACATGTTCGTATGGCAAGCTGCTGATTCTTTCTCTGTTTTAGCTGTTTTAGCATTGTCACCACATGTAAAAGCCTGGGTGAAAGGCAGATCTCTAACAGGTAGGTACGTTAATAATGTGACTCTTGCAGTACCCACCAAAATGGCACATTTTGTGGCTCTCTCCCTCCCCATCCACTGACCTGTCCTGTGCATTGTAGACACTTCAGAGTGCCCCATCAGAATGGACTTCACATCTGAGAAGGCACCTGAGTTTCATCTGAATTTCTGCTGGCAGTGGTGTAAGGGCACACACCACTGGGTAGTTATTTTCCAGTTTCCAGAGGGCAGTGACATACACATGTACTCTCCAGAAGGGCAGATATCACAGGCATGCTAATGTGTCACAGAGCAAAGCATATGCTTTAAAGGAGTCTACATAACACGTTGAGCTTGTACTAAGACTGAGAATAATTGTTGTTAATTTTCTATTGTTTAGCTTAAAAGTTGTTCTCTTATCTGCCTTGCATTCTGCAGGTTTAGTAACAGCAATATTGCATTATGTATTACCACAAAACACTACAAAATAAATTTGCAATCCAAGCTCATGAGGTCAGTTTTCAAACCAGCTGCAAATGACGATGAGTGGTTCTCACCCAATGACCCCTGTCTTAGAGGCAGGTTGTTTTGTCACACATAAACAATCCTTTCCACCTCCCACTTATGTCCTCAAAATGATCAAAACTCAAAGCTCAGTGAGTGGCTCTTTTCCATTCTTATTTTGTATCAGCGTCTCTGACCATCCTGGAGTGTTCATTTCAAACTGCCCCAGAGGTGAAAGCATTCTAAAACAGCATTTATAAAACTTTTTTGAAAATTACCATACAGTATAACAACTGCAGTAAATTCTGACAACCACTTAGCAAGGATTATACATAACTACTTGAAATCAGTTTTTATTGCCAACTGTTCTCTGAACAAGAGGAACTGGGGTAACTAAGGTGGATGCTGCAATGTGCAGAGAGCTGCTAACTGCTTGGAACTCCACGCAATTTACTAGGTTACTTTAGCTAGTATCTGAGAAGTACCATAGAGCTGTCAGTAAATATTTTTACTCTTTTTACATACTACCTTTATGGTAGGTTGGATCCCAACATTAATAAAACATGGTATCTGAGTGCAAGAATTAATTCAATGCAAGAGCTATTTGAAGGTGTCAGGCAATTAGTCACCCTCTCCTCAGTTGAAAAGATTCAACTCAATTTCCTATTGATAGATTGCTGCCAAGAATGCCAAATCAATAATGTAAAGCATTATGGGATTATAACAAAAGGCACAGTGCTTAATAAATGCAAGCATCAGTGTGGGTTTTCTGATAATCCCCTTCTGTGGACTTGGTCTTCTGAGATGTGACATCCTGTTTGTACACAACCAAAGGCAGACACCCAGTGCTGACTGACAGCATAGATGGTTGCTCCTTCAGATTGCTCAGCTAGAAAGAAAAGAATTGATTCAGATCACCCAGAAACAACCTCATTCCCATGCATCTCAGTTAGTTTAAGAGCAATACAAAGCAAGATATTTAAACTGGGCGTGAAGCAAATGTTATCATTCTTATTACATATTTCTAGCATGGTGGTATCCAGGCATCCAAATAAACAGGAAGACAGAATCACCCTGCCCCAAAGAGTACATTGGATATATCACTAGCCTTCACCTAAAGATTGTCAAAATCAATCCAATTTAATTAACAGGTCTGTGTCTAACATGTAATATAATGCTGGGTACAATGATGCCCTGAAGTCAAATATATGTTAATATATACCCCAAAGAGTTTATTTGTTGGCTGCTCTCCAATATTGTCCTTTCAGAGTAAGTTCCACACCATGGATAGGAACAGCAAAACTTGCTGAAGCCAAAAAGTTCTTTGGATCAGGTTTTCCTTGTTGTTGATTATTATTTATAGCACTTCAGTTTCTGTAATTATTTATTTTTATAACCTAAATTTCTAGTTTATGAAAAATCATTGTAGGTATGAGGGTTGTGATTCTGAAATCCAAATAACAGAGAAAAAAAATAATTGCACTTTTTCTAGAAAGTTCTCTTGAAAGGGAAAATCCAGAAAGCATTTAATGATCACTGTTCTCAGTCGCCTGTCAACTAAAAAAAGGCACACAGTTTCTGTCTGACATATTATTACACTGAAACAGGAGTAACACTGGGACATGAAGAGTGCCTAAGAGGGGACGAATCCTTATTTTTGCCAAGAGGAAGGCTGGTTCCATATTAGTTGTCATATATAACCCCAGTTCTATGCTTGGCTCTGCAAGAGATTTCCTAAATTACTGTGGGCAATTCAGCTAATTCTCTAAGCATGAACTGCCCATCAGTAAAATCAGAATGATTATATTTCTGCACTTCAGCAGAGGGTTATGAGGATAATTATCTGAAAATTGGAAATGCAAGTATGCCTAGACAGATAACTGTAATTGTCTACCGCAGCTGAGGTGGCTTGGAGGTTGTAGAGTCCATCCCAAAAAGAGTTGGTGCAGGCAACATCCCAGCCATGGGTCTGCAGGGAGAATGAGTCAAAAAAATATCCTTAGGAAAAGTGGCAAAAATTCTGAAATAGCATACATTATTTGGGCAAAAATTCAGATATGATCCCTTTTGGCTTTTCACCTCTGGATTTAAGTCTCTGTGTTGTCTGTTTAAAAATGATATTTTGCCCCGGATGTCAGACCAGTGAGTGCACTAATACCAGTCTTAATTACCCTGACCAGACTCAACAGGGCCTTCCACCCACACCCTCTGCCTATGGCCCAGGAGCTCCATTTGAGCTCAGGCCTGAGTCTTCAGGCTTGTGTGAGCTATGCTGTAGGTGTACCTGCCTGCAGGCCCACTTCTGCCTTTGGTTTCTAGTTGACACTTGGATCTATATCATAGTTCTGTCTCTAGTCTCATCTCTGGTCCAACATTCTGCTGCTTCTTGCTGGACTACCTTGATGGACTCTGGATATAATTCATCATCTTGCCCTGTGTGGAACTGTTGGGGGGCCATGTTATCAACTCCTGGTTCTGTATGCCCTGCTCAGATCTTGTTAGACTACACCCTGGTTGGGAAGGACTTTGCTTGTGTTGTCATCCTTCATGGTTCCTGGATTTCCCTCCTGTAAAAGCCCTGCTCTTGCTGCTCCCTGACATCAGATGTCAATTGAGCTGTTCTAGATCTGCATGAAAATTCAGTTTTGTATCTTAGGTTATATCTCAGTTTAAAATGTTGAAGTAGGCAGATATTACCTCAGAGGATGCTGTCTAACATGCCATATTGGAATCTTTCCTACCATACTGCAATAAACCAACTGTTATCTAATGTGACATTATGAGTGTTACAAAGGTGCTTAGTGATGTGTGTGCATGTGATGGATGTGCATAACTCCATTAGCACTAATGGGAGCTAATGGACATAGCGTACTAGAAGAGAAGCAGCTATTTCTCCAAGTGTCACATACTAATAAAAATGACATTTCAATTTGGATGTCCAACCTTCAAATTAGGCAGCAAGTGCTTCAGATGAATTTTTTGACAGCTACAGTGCCATAATTAACTTCAGACTCAAATGGAATTGTTTATGCTATTTCAAAAGCTTATCACATCATTTAAGACCTCCCTTGCCTTCTGTGACTTTTGGGGGAACACACTCACTTCCATTTAGAAGTTTTATTTTGTTGGTCTACTGTGTTACAGAGTCATATATATATATCAGCTTAAAGGCTTGATTCTCTTAACTCACGTATATACCTATTTATTTATTTAATTATTTATTAAACAAAATATTCTTCTTGAGGAGTAAGATGTTATTTAGCATTATGGTGGCAAAGTAATCAGGTCTGAAGGAAGTTAATCAATCAGTGTTACAATATACCTGGAGAACTGCCTTAGTTAGACAGTTTTTTCTCTTATACACTTCTGTTTAAGTTTGATTTTTTTTCTTTTTTTCTAAATGCAGAATGCTCTTGGTTGAGGGGACAGTGCTTTGCTTCGCAGACAGATGCCTTGTATCTGTTAGTTTGATGGAGGCACTTACATGGGTGAATGTTGGATTCTGGGGTGGTGTTCATGAAATGGATAGTTATATGTGGAGATTTGGGCTCAGTTAACTTTTACATCCTCATTAGGAGTGGCTGAGATGTTTCAAACTGGGATTATATACTAAGATTTTAACCCGTGTCATAAATTCACCATCAGGATGCAGCTAGTGGAATAGCTGTGGGAGAGGAAAGGCCAGACTGAAATGAAAGCGAACGTGTTCAGGAGTTGCCTGTGTGGTGCATGCAGTTCCTACCATTGTTCTCACTCTATGTCCATTTCAACTATTATGTTAGGGGCTAAAATATTTCTCAGAGTGAATAAAGGGGATATGATATGATCTAATCCTTAAAAGTTTTTCTATGTCTGATGTATTTTAACAAAGATTTCCAATTTTGGTATCAGATACGTAGGGCTAGAGCAGTGGTTAATGGAAATCAATGTATCTCTGTTCATTATGGACAGAAAGAAATTTTATTTGAACTTAGCACCATACTTTGTACAAGGGAGTGAATCCAGCTGTGAGATAAGTCAAATTCAATCAAGCAATAGGGACATTGTTTCTTCAGTCTAAGTTAAAAAAATATATATCTAAATATTCAGCTGTACTCGAACATGATGGCATGTATTATGAAGACATCGAGCCTTTCATTAGTCTGTGTTAATACATATGCAGAAATCAATCAACTTAAACATGATTTACTGATGTTTTTAGAACACGCAGTTAAAGGTCTCTCTTTTCTTCTGGTAAGTAATGTAAATGAGCAGAATATTAAATCCTACACTATATCCATTAGAAAATCAAGCAGTTAAACAAGTACAAGTGGTTTAATCCTCAGAGCAGTTTAAAAGCTTTTCCATTATGTTATTAACTACACATTAGCAAAAAAGAATGTTTAATGAAAAAAGCCTTCAGTGTCCCAAAATACACAAATTTGCATAACATAAAAATCTTGTCATGGCCTCAAAATATTATTGAGTAATAGCTGCATTACAAAATTTATATAGGATGTAATTAAGGAAACAGTTAGAAGCTATGAGATCTTTCATGGCATGAGGTTGGCAAGGTGAAAGGAATAGCTAACTGTGATCAACTAATGCCAGGTAACTTCAGTAATGCTAAATATTTTTTGTGTAAAAATTATGATGATTTTTTGTAAATGTATCACTACACAAACATCTCCATTCAAAGACCACTGTGCTTACTGCTGTTAGAAGGCTTGGGTTTAGTTCTGTTTGAAATGAATGTGAGCAGAAGCTTAAACCTGAGTTTTTCCCAGGCTGTATGTACATGTCCTACTCAGCCAGGCCATTGCAGAATGAGGTTTTCTGAACCACCTAAACAAGGAGCCTACCTTTTAGGTAGCAAGGAGCTTACCTTTTATCCAGCAGCAAATGGATAAGGAATTACTTCAGGAGAAAAAAGAAACTATAGAAATAGTTATCCTCTCAACTCAGTTTTCCAGAAGTCAGCTTTTTAGAGGTGGTAAAAGTTGAAAGTTATGTAAAAACCATGATTCTTAATTGCCATGTACTGCCCAACCCAGAATCACACGTAATATTGGAGGTTGGAAGGGACCTCTGGAGGTTGTTTAGTCAACTTTCCTGCTCAAAATATTTGACAAGGTTTTGAGCAACCTGAGCCAGTTGGGGTTTGAATATCTTCATGGAAGGAGACTGCAAACTCTTTGAGCAATGTATTCCAGTGTTTGATCACCCTTATGGTAAAACAGGTTTTCCTGTGTTTAAATGGAGTTTTCTATATTTCAGTTTGCTCTTTGACTTGTCTTTTCACTGGGCACCACCGAGAATAGTCTGGCTCCCACTTCTTTACAGTCTTCCATTATGTGTTTATACACATAGAAAAGATCCCCTCAAGCCTTCCTTTCTCTGGGCTATAAATTAGGTAGAAAACTCAGGTAGTATGATATAGATAAGTCATGTTCATAAGTCGCTGAAGTCAACAGGAGTTTTGCTGCTGACTCAACAAGCTGTGGTCTGTATTAAAGGTCCGTATTAAACAGTCCAGTATTAAACAGTATTATAAAGCTGTTTAAATAATGCACCTGACAAGCTCTTAGAGGTAATTTGACAGAAGTAAAAACATTATTTTACACTGATTAAAATAATGTCTTTGAAAAATTAAGGTCACAAAAAAATACATCTGGAGTATTTTTCTTCTTTCTGCTCATTAAACTATGCAGTTATGTTCTGATACGTACATTTCTTCAATTCAAGGTAAATTATTCTGTAAAAGGACATTACCATCCCTGATAATCTTATTTTGAAAAACTATTGTTTAGATTTTGTGCTCATACTAGTGACATAGTTATTGCTAAAGAGTCTTTCTGCACCTCATTCATCAATCTTAATCTTCCATTGCATATCCTACATCCACTTCTGCCCTCCACCTACTTCCTTCCCACTCTAATACCTGGCAAGAGTGGTGAGAGAAACTATTGCTTCGTATTAAAAATACCATCCCTGTGGAGAAATGTTCGAATGTACTCTTAGACGTGCACTTTTTTTCCCCCCAGAATTAGGGCATGAAAAAGGATAATGAACGTTAAGAAAAGTTAAAAACAGATTTAGGGAGAATTAAAAGACAGAAATGTAAGATTTGGTTGAACTCAAATTGGGAGGGATTAAGAGACTACTTTCATTTGTCCTTTGATCTCATTTGTGTTGCTGTAAAGATCTTTAGGGTCAATGCTGTGGAGGATTATCACTGCTTTAAATTATTGTTCAGATTTGCAGTGATGGATTACATGCAGAAAAGTGGTCTACCATGGAAATTGCAGAGATACCCTACTCATTTCAGCCTCTCATTTTAAACTGAGGCTACAAATCCCAGCAAACACTCTCTGCTTAATTAGCCTGAAGGAGAAAGCTACCACACTATGTGAACAAAAGTAATTGTTTTCTGCTTAGCTTACATGGTAGGTGAAAGCTACGAGAAGTTATCTGGTTTCATTGCATGTGGGTAGAGTATAATCCAAGGTTTATAATGGAAAAGTAAAATTTCTGGGTAAATGTAACCAGCATATCTGGCTCCCTTTTATGACCATTGCCCTGGCAAGTTTCACAGAAGAATTCCTTCATGGAAGAACTTCAGCATGATTCTCACAAGAAAAAAACTGACAGCGGTCTGTGTCCTGACCTGCTGTGAAGTGGCAAAATGTCACTTACAGCAGCTTTCTACCGGGCCCAGCTTTGATGGCCACAGATTACTATAAACACTCTGTTATTTACAGAAGTGACTTCTAGGCACGCAGGATGACTGAGTGTAGGAAGAAGCCATCTTTTTCAGTCATCTTCTGTCACTGTGCTGATTTCCTCTCCCCACCACCCCCTTTTATTTTTCAAAGATATTCTGCCAAAATTTTCCTCTTAATTTTCCTCAAAATCTTTCCACTTAAATGCCTGTGCATGCAATATGTAGTACTAATTATCTAGCCTTTACCTCCTTTTTATGATTGTATCCCCACCTCCTTTTTTCTTCTTTTTTGACAATAGCTCAGAAACCCATGTGATACTATCTAGCCACTGAGCAGGCTTATTTAATGGCATACATTTCACATTTGAGGCCATGAAGCCATAAATTTAAATCCTTGGCAAGATCATCTTACCCTTCATCTTTCAGAGGTATAAAAATTGAATTCCATGCAGTTTAGTGTGCAAGTCATTTGGATGAGACCTTATTAAGCTAAGGTCCTGCTGGTTTTGTATAGATATTACAGATTCCATGATGCTTTCCATCAAGGTGGGGGTTTGCTTTAGAGCCCTCAGCCAAATGTTCAGTCCTTGTCGTACAGAATGCCATGTCAAATGGTTACTTTCCTTTCACCCTTAAAGTAGTGTAATTTATTATGCCTGAATAATGATGTGGGTTTTTTTAGAGGAAAGCTCCTATAACTCTATAATTCTTGCAAAGACTTAGTGACCTGCTTAATTTTATACATTGCCAGCACTCCCAAAGTGATTCCTGGATGAATAACTTGTGTTCTCTCTGAACCATTGCAAAGAATGAAAATTGGTAGCAGCTGTGGTTGTAAGTATTTCTATGAAAATACATTGCAGTAAAATATAGGATGGTGACTGACTGAAGGAGAACTGTATGGGAGTATTCCTATGATTCTGGAAGTATGGAACAGACCAGCAGAAACTAAATTTAATATGTGAAAACAAAGGTGACATCAGGTTGGCAGGCTGAGTGCTTGCAGCTGGGAGCAGTCACACTCGGTGGGATCACTTGACAATAGCTAAGGCTTGTGTTTCTGTTGGCAGGATCATGATGCCTTAGTACAGTATAGCCTAACAGGAGTCAGATTTTATTTGTATTAAAAAAGGCAGTGGAATAGACCATATAGAAAAAAATTAGACACCTCTTTCTAAAACGGTCAGATAATACCTGTACATGGTAACACTAACCAACATTATAGTGTTGCTTTAGCTACAGAAAAGCTGAAATAGGGTATTCTCTGAACAGCTAGTTGGGGCTTTGATACCTCTTGTTTGAATTGAGATAAGCAGCTGTAATGACTACTGATGATTCTGTGAGTCAACAGGAATAAATGGAGCTCTGCAACTCATCCTGGGTGCTTAGCACATTTGGGGAAAGGTATCGTATTTCTAGTCAGTTTAATGTAATAATCAACAACTGGTATAAAATACACAAATCTTATGTCCTCTGTTTTCAATATAAGTGAAGCTGTATTTTATATGTGAGCTACAAATGATGACTAGAAACATTGCCAGTCTTTGCAGTAAGTAATCAATTTTATTCTTTGAGCATAGTTGTATGTTTATGAAAATGTATGCTTCTTTTTAAATACATCATGAAAATTATATAAAATAAACTATATCTTATAGAGCCCAGTCTTTTAGTACTTACTGTCACATTTAATGCCATGGAAGTCAATATTTTGTCACAAGGACATAGTAAGTTTATTTCTCAACCATTCCCTGGAGCATTTATATGAGGGATTATGGTGCAGGGAGATAAGGTTTCTCTGCCTTTCCTTTCCCATTGTTTCTAGGAGGTTATATTTGCAGTCAGCAACAGTGTCCTAGGCTCAGCTTGATTCAGATGAGCTGGTATTCTGTATATCTAGGTTCCAAATTCTCCATGCAATTAAGAGATGTGGAGGGTATATGTGGGGTTTTATTCCTTTACAGAAACACACAGGACAGATCATGCTATAGATTGACTTAACTAGTGTGACTGAAATCAGTGAAGCCCTTTTGCTCTGCAAGGAATACTCCATGGTAAGATCAGAGCCTGCTTTCTTGTTCTTCCAAGTAATTTTGAATACCCATATTTTCTTTAGAAAAATTCTGGCTGAAATGAATTAAAATTCCTACCTCATCCATGTGCTATTTAAAATAATTTTGATTTAAAAACAGCGACTGATTGGATCCTGCTAGATTTTCTAAGCAATCAGCCTTATACTTTGTCATAGTCTTTCCTCCCACCCCCTACCCCCTTAAAGCAAGGACAACCAATGAGTGTGCAAGTCAGCCACTGCCTCTTAACAGCTGTATGCCTAATAATGATTGCAGTCTAAATCACAAGCAAATTAATGGAACAGATTGGGATAATCCAACTTTGAAAGGAGCTGGAAAGTTTCCAGATAATACAGATTTTTTTTGTGGACACAAAGTTTGTGAAGATAATATTTTGAAATCTGAAATCAGGGAGTTAGGAGCTAACTAGACAATGCACGGAGAGAATACTGATCCCCTGTCAGCATTCTCTGACCTTGATCTCTGACTGAATCACTCAAAGCATTAAAAAGCTGATAGGTAGACGTGCGATTTCTTTTTTTCTTCAAACATTTAAGTTAAGAGGCAGTAATTAATTTGCCTGTATACACTTCTGTCTGGATCATTCCTGGAGACTGAACTGGAGATTTCTGCTTTCCACTTCAAGGTCTCTCCTAGCTATACTGCAAGAATATAGCTGCTAGCTGAAACACTGAAATATCTAAACTCTAAACTACAACAAAATGTGAATGTAAGGGTGGTGGCAGGGTGTGAACCACAAATTTTCTGAATGTTATAGGTCACGTATGGTCACATAAGGGCTTGGCTAATATCGGTTCAGCTGTGAGCATAATGTGAATTACATCTAGTTGTGTTTTTTGCTGTTGAATTATAGGACTAGCTTGTATCAGTTACCTTGCAGCTGTCCATTGTACATATAGAAGAGTAAAATGGATTGAAAAATTACTAAACCAACTCAGAGGACAAAGTTAATGATGCCTTGCCTTTATAAATGGGAGTCACGAACTATCAAAGTTGAGCAAAAAATGCCTCATTGTAACATCATGTAGTTGTGTTGCAGGGCAGTATAGTACAAACTTTCCTTGATATTACCAGCATCAGACAAATTCCATTACATTTCCCTTCTGTGTCTGAAGACCAACCTTTCATAATAAACCAAACCAGGAAAGTTGTGTTTATTCATAATTCCAGGCTGCTCAGAGGCTGGTTCAACTAACTTCTTCAATTACCGAGAGATGTTGATATGCTGCTGCTTCTAAGTCAGTTTTTGGGGATGACTTGGAAACTCAGCCTCAAGCTACATAATTTATTGTTTATCTTCTGTCTGTTAAAAAGAAACAAATCTCACCAGCACACCCACACCACAGAATAAACACGCTAGACTTATAAAAAGGTCATTAAGCTTTTCCTGCCCTTTGAAGGCTTTAATGTTTTAATGTTTGCCTGTTTCCTCGCCTGTTACTCAGAAAAACTGCGAGCCTAATGAAGAGCTTGCTGAAGCTTTTCAAGTGGTGTTGCCCCCAGGTAGCTGTCAAATCACCTGCTCCACCTTCAGTAACAGGGAAGCTGCTAAAAACCCGAACATACTACGGTAACCATTGCAGAACTGAAAGAAAATGGTCAAGATTTTAATACTGACAATTTTATCTGATGATTTATCTGGAGATTTGGGCAGTCTCCTGCCAAACACCATTTTGTTGCCTCCCCCCACCATTGTCCTGTTGCAAAATGTCTGCTTATGAATCTTTATTTTTTTTCCAATTTCAACCACAAAATCCACTGGAAATTTTGTCATGTACTTCGTACATCAAGTAGGATGGATCTCCAACTGAGAGCCTCTTAATTTTATCATAATACAAATAGCAATTGTTCGGTGTCTATCCAGGAGTTCATTACTTGCAAATTTATCCTGATAGGTTTATAGAACAGCTCTCTAGGAATGAAATCTCTACCCATATCTAATGCTTACAGCATGGATACAAATGCAATGAAATGCATTTTCTCAGAAGACTGGAAAAGAAATATTTTCCTAATGAGGAACTTGTATTTGAGAAACTCTGTCTTCTCCTGCACCAACACAAGATGGAAAAAAAAGCAAATGTAACAACTCTTTTGAATAATTTACAATTTGACATGTTGCATCCTGGCCTTATTTTTCTGTCTACTTCCTTTTTGCTTTTTAACAGTGGCACAGCATCCCACACAGTAGGGGTTGACCTTTGAAATGGTCAGTTTGGTATGCAGGGGTGCTCTGTGATGGGAATGAATGTGGGTGCAAGCGATGAAAAGAGGCACTATTTTTCACTACCCTGCCGTATTTTAGGAGAGTAATTCTTCAGTCCCTCTGTCTTACCATCCTGAAGAGCTGTACCACCTGTAGGCTCCACAGCTATGCCACCAGATGCAAGTTTGTTACTTACAACTGGCTGAACATAGCTGGATTCAATGAAGTGAGCATTCCTTTTAGCAATAAGAATCTAATCAAGGTTGGCTGGAAGTAAGTGATAAAAAAACCTCACACTTTTTTCTTCAAATTGAAATATTACAAACTAAAACCTCAAATGAACAAAAATAAGTCACTCTAATACATTTTTATTTTAGTATCTTTAGATGCTTCAAAGCAAATGGAACTGTATAGGAACAGGGAATCAGACTGTGCTCCACCTAATCCATTATCTGGAGTGATGCTTCTAAAGAAAGCAAAAATGCTTCCCATATAATCTGTTGTTTGCAGTGACCATGTGTGTTCTTATCGTATCTTCCCTTTGTTAACATCCATAAATACGTATTTTCTTTTTCTTGCTACTGTCTTCCATAACAAAACACAGTTGGAAAGAACAATTTCACTGACAAGACCTGTAAATTGCAGTCATAATTCAAACTCTCCCTGCTAAGGGAACTGAAGTATTTTTCTTTTTCATAAAAAATTTAGATTATTTTTGCTTTTTTGTCAAGTGTTTCCATTGTCATGAAATACCTATAATTGCTACTTACTTTTGTTGCTGGGTTTTTTTCTTTTCTGATGGTAATAGTAGAAACTTTAATTGGTTTCACCTTGTAAAGTGAGTGAGACTTTGATCCCTCCTTTGAGGGATGTATTTGTCAATTAAATAACTTTGAGTATTTATTTAGGAAGCAGCTCCCAGCTGCTGTTTCTTGTGCAAATGCAGCAAGTTATCTTAGGCATTGTAGTGACAAGTTATTCTCTTTATTTTTTTTATACTATTTTCAAAGAAACTCAACTCTTTGTGTAAGCTTCAGGGCTGCCCATGTGAAAATGGGCTGTGTGTTCCCTGGAAGGATTTTTGGAGAGTCAGATCACCTCGTTCCACATGGTTGCATAAAGAAATAGAAAAGTGTAAGAGACCTTGTCTGTGTTTTCTGCCTAGATCAGATTGTAAATGTTTGCAGGTTGGCTCACAGATGCAAATTGCATGATACTTTGTCCTCTTCCTGGATGTCTCTGAAACAGCCAAAGTGAGGCAATCAGTGAAGAATTCAGCTCTCCCTGCTCACAGGGAATTTGCCTGTCAACTAAGCAGTGGTTCCAAGTTGTTTTTCTGTTTGTTTTTTTTTAAGTCAAGCTCTTTTGTTCTTGCTAGAAAAATATGAAAAGCCTTCTCCATTTAGCCTTTGTTTCCACTTTGCTAGAAAGACCTTACTCTGGTAAAAAACAAGGATGTACTTAACTTCATGGTCACTCAAAACTCTAAAATTTGGACCACGCCTTTCAAAAGACTCCAAAAGAGGATCTCAGAGAAACATCATTAATATGAGCATAAAACCGGTGGGATGGAAAGCCAAATTAAATAAAAATGCATCCAATTCATAATCAAAACAGTGCTGTCTTTGTGATTTACCTGCAGTTTATCATCAGGAACGTCTCCTGTTCAGCAACATGTATAGCTACATTAATAACATTGTCTGCTGCAAATTAACATTGCCTCTTGGTTCCGATTATTCATCTTTATGTTTTGATCAACTGTAAAGCACAGAATATTGGATACTATTATATTTCAGCTATTCCATCTCTCATGTTCCTTGTTTCTTTCTCCTCCCACTGGTTGTGTACATCCATCTAAAAGTGGAATTGTTTTATACTAAAAATAAGATTAGAAGGTCTTGAGGGTTTCAGCTTCTGTTGTGCTCACAATTGCTTACCCTTTCCAGTTTGTGAGCAATCATCATTTAGCATAGAAGTGAAGTCAGATTTCCTAAAAAGAAAAAAAAATAAATGTTTGATGACAGAATGTGTTTTCCTGTAAATCACGCAGATGGAGCACGACACAGTGATTGTAATGCAGGGCTAACATTCTTTTACACTGTACAGTCATCTAATATTGGTTGCCATAAACACTATAAATCAGTGCTCAGTGTAACTGTGCAATGCAGTTTAAAATACCAGACTCTGAACCTAATACAAGATGCCAGCAATAAAACATTTCCCTCAGTCACTTGTTTACACCTTGTTTGCTGGCTTTCTAAACTTCCTCATGGTTCACACTTTACATCAATTGATATGGCAAGGGGAGCACAAATAAGGAGTGGAACAGACTTGCCAGCCATTGAACTTAGTCAAATAGCTTCTGTCTATTTGTTTTAACTTTTGCTCTGGCTTTAACTTCTTAAGGCAATATCAATATAATTTTTCTTATTTTCTTTGTATCCTAGAAATAACTCTAAGAGAGTTAATGTTTTGATGATTGGCATTAGACATTCATGTGACTTAAAGCTGAAACCACTGACTACTCATGGCTCCTAATGTTTCTATGACACTTTTCTCAGGAGCTGAATATGTCTCTCATCTGCAATGCCTAGGAGCAAATGAGTGCCTTTGATGATTTTTACTGGGCTTAGAGTAACATTCAGGAGTTTAGACATTCATAACAAACCTTACCTGGGCCTCTCATTTCTCATCAGCGTTTGGCTTGAGAGAACTCTTTGTTGTGTGTGAATTCTCCATATCGTTACTTGTGTGACTGGATTTGTCTGTGTTCCATTCCTGATCTGGCTGTATTAGACAGCAGCTAATAAACAGGAAGATTAGTCATCTGAGTCACAGCAATCTCCTTTTTAAAGTTTCTTTCTCTTTTTATCTTCTCTCATCACAGATTAGCAGCAACTGCTAAGCAGTGGTTTTCTTCTAGGCTGCTGTTGTGATTTGTCAGCAGTTATTTTTTAAGTGTTCTTTAAATAATAGATGATTTTTCTGTTTTCCAAATCTCTTTTTTCTTAAAGCTGGACAAAGTTATATTCAAGTGTTTTGTGGCTCCTTACATTCAAGCAATAAGACAATGACAGAGAGGAAACTATTTCAGGATAAAAAATAGGATCTTTCCATGGGGGTCTGTCTTTAAAACAGATACATTTTTTGCCAGGAGAACACATTTTATTGCAATTACTTTACCTTTCTCCTTAGTATTAAAATCTCTTCTCTTGTCCTCATATCTAAGCAGAGAGGTAGGGTAGCCATGAGAGGTAAAGGTAAATAAAATTACCTCTAAACACAACAGCTATTAGTGATAAAGCTGCTCAGAGTTCACTATTTGTCATTTGCTACTGGTAGCCTATCTATGACATGGTGAGATGCATGAGGAGCCCCAGTAGCACTTTCATAAAGACGTGCATTCCTAAGTCACCAGATGCTTTTGAAAGATATAGCCTTTCTATTTATGTGAATCCAAAGAACTAGTGAAGTGACTTGCAGAAGGTTACACAAGAGAAATGGAACCACAGCCCTGTTGTCTTGACTCTGAACCCAGGATTCCAGCAAGATGCTAACAATGCCTGTCTGCTGGTAAATGAAATCATGTCATGCATGTCTGTAACTTAGTTTGTTTTAGGCAGCTGGGCTCTCTATTTGTAGAACAGTCATGGAAAAGAAAATCAAATTTCTTCCATTAGAGCCTGGTTGTATGAGATTCTGAACACTTCATCTTCTGAAGTCAATGGCATTTCTGCCCTGTCTTTCTTTCATATTACTAACCAAAGCTTTGGTACAAGGCTAGTTAAAGAGAGATGCCTGTGGATGGTCACCTTGAATCAGGCCTTAAAACAACTGGGACTGTTAAAGCAGTAGAAATTAAAGATTCTTCAAGTTAACTATGACAGCTACAGAATATTTTCCCCAGCATACATATATTATTGAATATGCATAAGAGAAGATATGGTGGAAAGAACTAAGATTAATTAGATTCTGCTGAGCCAAATGGCATTTGACACACATTATGCAATATCTGCATATGTTATTAAAACTATGAGTAAGTAAATGCCATTTCTCATTTCCATTTGTAGCATGGTCCATTTTGAAGCACAATAATTGCATAGACATGACATCTGTGGTTTTTTTCCAGAATGTCAAGGGATGCAGATTTTTATTTACTTGTGTTTTTAATCACTTCTTGTCCACTCTTTGGTTACATGCCCTTGTGATTGAAGGAGCAGTGTTAAGTGAAGTCCACATGCAAATTTTGTATTGCATAAAATTCTGAAGTTGGTTTTCTTTCCTATTATCTTTACACTTGTCTGACAAATTGGTCAGTTTGTAACAGATACTAAATTGTGACCAGTTTCCTTGCTCACTTGCAGTTTTCTAGCCTATTCTCTCTTTTTTCTTGTTTGTTGCTATATGCCTGAAAATAAAATTTTGACATAACTTTGAATCGAACAGTGCTTAAATATGTGAACCAACCATGTACTTTGAGAAATATTCTAAAGAGCATGCCATATATATAACATTTTCCTCTTCTTGAGAACATGTTAACATTGATGTAATACCTGACTTTTGATGAAACTCTTTTGGCCTGAGAGAGAAACTACATTTCTTCTCAAGGGAACATTGGACCGTTATTTGCTGTGCTCATCCACTTGGAGCAGAAACAAGTTACACTTTTTAAGAACTACCCTATCTTCTTAGCACAGAATTGTTTAGCTTGAAATCAACACATTTCTGTTCTTAATTCATGGTGCTTATGGGATCTCTCAAAACAGCAAAGCACATTCAGTCTCTGAGTTAACCTGTGTTTCCTGGGTATACATATACTCTTCTGCTTCAAATTCTACTTAATGTGCACAAAAGCCACTTAATTCGTACTATGCTCACCAGGTGTGAAGGTAAAATACCAGACTTAAGGTGTCCTACTAGAGAACTCTGCTTTCTCTTAAATACCACTGAGGGAGCTCCATCTCAAAGCCTGTGAGATCCATGGATCCCATATGGAAGTTTCACAAGTTGCCTGTGAAGATCAAAAGAATTTAGACATGCCCAAGCAATGTGAATTAAACAACTGGTAAGAAAAGCAAGCAAGTTTCAATAGAATTCTCCACTTTATCCAAAGTGAAAATGTTGAAAAGCTAGTGGGAACAAAAGACTGATATATGAGAGGACTGAAAATATGTGGTATTTTAGGAGCAGATGATTCTAGCTAGATTATATTTGTAATATGCAAACAGAATAAAGTCCAAATCTGTCATGGATGTACAGCAGTGCTTTTAAAAGAGCTAATTTCATAAAGCTTAAAATAATTATGAGTCACATTGATTTAGAGAAATAATTAAGACTGAAAAATTTGAATAATTGGAGACTGTGTAAGAATGTTTTACTAGATGCTACACAGAAATGTTTCCACAGATGAGAAATCCTTATATAATGATAAAATATTTTCCTATAATGGCAATAATTATGGCAGATGCTAAACAGCAGGCACAAACTGTCATATTTAAATTGGCAAATCAGGTTAGGCTGCATCCTGGACTTCTAAGGGGTTGGCCAAGAAACTCTGGCCCATTACTATTGGTTTTCAGTAAGCCTTAGAATACCAGGAAAGGTTTAGAGAAATGAAACCAAATAATATCTTGTCAGTATTTAGTAAATTTAGGGGACAGCAGAATGAGGCATATGTTTCTCCTTCTGATACAGGGAGAAAAATAATGGAACTGGTATAATTTATTAATAAATGTTATTAGTATAATCAAAAAATTAAATGGGAGCAATTAATGTCACTGAACAAACGTTTGTGGAAAGTAGATCTCACCAAATTAGTTTGATAATTATTTTACAGCATTTTACATGATTGACTGATAAAGCTACCCTTTTCCCCTTGCAAGCCATTACAAGAATTTATTAAGGACTGTGGTTCATTCTCTACCAGTCAAATGAAGGTGGTTTTAGGTTGTCATGTTCGAGTTTCTTGTGATAGAAGGCTTGGTGTAGTAAAAAAGCCACACAAACAAAAAAAGACCCTAAGGGAAGCCCTGCACGCTGCATTCTATTTTTAACACTAAATGGTCACACAGATTTCTTCCAGCTTTCTTATCTGTGAATGTATGGGAAACTTTTGTACCTATGAATAAAATCAGTAGCCCTTCTGATGTCTTGTGATCATGTTGTCTTCTCTTCCTTCTTCAGTCAGTGTAATTCTGAAATTCAGGCTGTGGAACACCAGGAAGTTCATACCATTTCCAGTAGTCCTTGGGCAGCAAAGATGGGTAAATTCACATAAGTTTTATATAAGTCATCAAATTGTTGGCTATATTGGTATCTGTTACTTATGCTCTGTGTGCTGCTGAAATAGCTAGTGTTTTGTCCTTACCTATCTATAGCATTCATGCTGTTCAATAAAGATCAAAGCTGCTTTTTGTGATTGGATATCAACACATGCTGCATAGCTTTGGGCTGTATTTTCCGTTCTGTCATAGCTTCAGGCTATTCTTACCTTCCTTTAGCTACAGACACCCCCTTTGACCAGATCAGGTTATCAAAGAGTCTACATATGGCAAGGTTTAAGACTGAGATGAACTCACAGTCTGCACACTTTTACCCTGTGCCCTTCCACTGTATAAACCTATATAGAGTTCACTTTGTACAAAATATAGATAATTCACCAGATAAGGCAGGTTGAAGAAAGATGGAGGAGGTGTTAACTTTTAAATTAATGTATTTTTCCTGTAGTTTCACAGCTGTGGTCAGAGCTAGCTAGAATCAGGCCAAAAGAGAAGTCAAAGACAAAGCCTAGACAGACTGGAACACTGAGCTTTGTAGGTTTATGTTATTGTAAGACAGGATAGTAAAATATGAAAACAGATCCTGATGAAGGTCAAGACTCCAGTTTTGTATCTCAAATATGAAATATCTTGTCCACCATTCTTCTTCCTACTCCTGTACCAGCCTTCCCTTGAAAAACAAGGAGCCCTTGGAAACTAGAAGTCAGTAAATGCTTTTCACAGTAATCAATGATTGCTACTAGCAGTATATACAGTGCTAGAAGCTGATGGATGTTTCTAATGGTACTTAACATCACATGTCAAATTCTTCTGAAATTCCCATAGATTCAGGTTATGGTTGGTGAGATTTGCTGTTCTGAAAATCATTGTGTCGCTATGTGTTTTGGAGTCTGGTTCTTTAGCTTCAGAGTAATTGCAAGAGTGACTGCTTTCTTGTTTATCTAGGAAAAAACCCCTGTGACTACTGGGAAAAACATCTGGGAAAAATCTGTGCCTCAGAAGAGTTCTGACATAACCACCACGCCATCACCACTTAAATGTCAGTTACTGTGTGGCATTTGCTCTAGGAATATACTATTTCAACACTTGCTAATATATATAGGTATCTATAGGACTGTAGAGACCCTGCCAGCTCTTTGTCTCATTCTATCTCAGAGCTGACTTTCATTTCTGCTCTGTTGCTCCAACTACTTGTATGTGGTTAGCTGAAAATCACACAGTTAATAGAAGTGTATAACCACAGATCATTATTGTCTGCAGCTCTTGGGGTACACTGATTAGTGGTTAGGCAGCAATAGTATTAATAACATGTTCTGGATATTGCTGACATGCTGTTTCCTTATAGCAAGACCTTTCAGACGAGGAAATTAGCAGCAATACTGGGACAATGGGTTGCCTGGTAATTGATATAAATAGCTTGGTTAATGATTCTGCTAAACCAAAGTGGCATGTGATTGTAATGGAAATGCTACACTGGTTGGAAAACAAGATATTAATTCAGAACATAAGGACAAGAAGAAATAATGTTTGGGGATTGAGTAAAGGGCATTCAGCTTCTCAAGGCTCATTTCCTTTTTCTGTAGTACTCCATTAACCACAGGATGCTATCATGATTTTTAATGACCCCAATGTTTTTGCCTCAACAACTTTGTCTGGTAGACAATTCCAGACACCTGTGATAGGCCACATGATTGATAGCATGTTTCTTTGTGACTGCTTGGATTTCGTTCTTTGATTTTACAGAAGAAACTCATTGGGAATCATCACTACAAAGGAAAAATTAATTATCTCCTTTGTTCTTATCATAGCAAGTGGCTGGAATTGAGACACATTTACACTGATGCTCTACATTTAATGACATTATATAATTTAATTTCTTTTTTATTGAGTAACAATCTAAATCAATTTTTAAAGAGTACCTCCATACATTTTAAGGAACTTATTAGTGCTGGAGTTCCAGGGTTTCTGGATGAGATGTTCCAGTCTGAGTGTAGTTAAATATCCCATGACAATTTAAACCACCTTAGAAATGTCATTTTCCCAAGAGGTGCCGATAGGCCTGAGATATGAGGAATTATATGTTAGTAAAGGAGCTTCTCCTCGTGCTGTTATATATTGTATACTTTCCTTCTGTTTTCTAAACTGTAGCACATGGTAGTTTTGTATGCTGGAAAACCACCGCCTTACTTTATGCAGATATTGGAAAAGACATCCCTAGAAGTCCTGTTTTTGCTCCATTATGATGGAAAAATAAATGTATTTATATTTACATATTTATGATGCAGTATTGTCCAGAAGTGCCAATCAGCTGTTATAAAAATCCTGTCAATGGAAATGTCTCTGTGTCCTTGCAAAAGTCTGCTGCTGTTGTTAATGAGTTGTCTGGAGAAAAATCCAATTGGACATAATCACTCAGATATGTCAACTTTTAAACATTTAGAGATGGCCAGTTACCATGTTTCAAACCTGATCTTAATAAATTCTCATACATCGGCTGTTGCAAGCAAGTTTTAGGCTTTGATTGACAATCCCTTGTTCAAACCTTTTGCACATCCTTGCTTTATTTAATTTGCAATAATTTTAAAATATATTTTAATGTGATCTTAGGCAAGGAAGACTGTAGTAATTAATTACATTTTGTCAGGAAACTCTTAGCATATTTCATTCTTTAGTGGGTGAATCTGCTCATACTTAAAAATACAGTGACCTTTACTAAACATCTGCTGATGAAAGTTTATCCATTTCTTGAGAGACAGAGGGAGAAAGAGAAAGGCTTGGGAAGAAAGCTCAAATTTTCAACCTGAAAATACATAGTGTAGGATGATTCTGGATCCTCCAAATGTCTGGAAGCTATTTTGTTGTTATCATAGGATGGAAGCATATTTAGAAACAGCAAGAAGTTGCTGAGAAATTGAATTGTTGTTTTCTGGGTTTAGCTATGGAAAACAAAAAATGCATACATTTTGAAACATGCTGTAAATATATAAAGGTGCTTTCTTTCTACTGCATTTTGGCATGTATATAAGAACTAAGTCCTGTGAGTGAAACTCCAGCATATGCACAAGCTGGAGGTTAATGTTTTTTTGTTGGGACAGCTCTTGTGGTATGCTCCTCATTTGAACGGTTCATTCCCTCTCTTAGTTCAGGTATAGACACATCTCACCATGTCTTGAAAAGGGTATTATATTTGCAAGAAATTCCTGAAGAGGAAACATTTTTTAAAAGAAACTGAAGCTGATGATATAAATAAGCATGGGACCTTCACATACCAGATTGCTTGAGGACTAAATGAAGATCTGAAAATGGTGAACCCAACTTATGATCCTCTGTACACATTATACAAACCATTTGGGTACTGACCTGGGGGTGAGGGTAGTTATATCTCATAAAAAGCAAAGGATTATCGAGCATACTGAAAAACACTGATAGTGGAAATTGCTTTTTTATTAATCCATGCTTAAATTCCCTGTCTGTAATTCTTGTGACCTAAATAGCTGTTCAATGGGAAACGCCAGTGCTCTAGAAACTGTGTGCATGAGATCCTGTTTACTTTCTTCTTTTGGAAAAACTACACCTACTCCTTATAGGCCATTAAAAATATATATCCAGTTTAGCAAAACTTGTCCACCATTAAGTTGCTGGTATTCTTAAACTGCTGTCTTCAACAAACTTTGCATGCCACAATCCTATCTGTGGTTCTGTTCTGCTGTTGGCGCTTAATGATGAGTCCTTTGGGGTGAATGGAGCAACTACTGGCCAAAAAAATAGATTCAAGTAGTATGTGATAAAATGGAAAAAGTAAAAAGAGTAATCTCTTTTCCAATAGACTTGAAAAAGAAAACAACATGTGGACATGCAGATTAAGTCAGTGGAAGCCTTTTGGCTGACTGCAGTGGGTTGTGGATAAGGTCAAAGTGGGTTGTGGATAAGGTCAAAGTGTGTGAACAGGTGAATGTTATTACACATGGCTGTTATTTAGCACCCCATTTTATTAGCATGAAAATTGCTGAGAAAATGTTGGTCACCCGCTGTTTCAGCAGTGAATTGCTGTTTAATATTTTTGGTGGGGTTCTGATTGCTTATATTTCCATGTGTCTTAGGTTACCTGAACTATATTGGAATTTATTGCAAAAGAAAAGTTTGCTGGGCGATAGCTTCCTGGACAAGTCAGCTGAAAATTTTTTTTCACATCTTTTTAGGACATGAAACTGGGGATTTGTAATGGGGAAGTACCTCTCAAATATGTGCAGGTGGATTCCTCTGTGTGGATGAAGGAGTACAGCGTGGTATATTGCTGGAAGAATCAATTCTGAGCAAGTGGGGACATTTCCAAGAGCATTGTTGTGATGCTTAAGATTCCTTGAGAAATCTTAAAAATAAAAGTTGAGTGTCTTACTGAGTTGAGAGCTTCTGTAAATTATATACCAGGAGCAGTAAAGTTCAGGGACTTAAAAACCATGTGATAATTCTTGAAGAAGTATGTTTGTTGTGATACCTTGGAAAAGTTTTTGTATACTTATTAGGAGTGTATTCTAATCCCACCTGCAGTTTCTGTTGGCTCTGATATTCTTCACTGCCTGCTTTAAACTGTTATGGAGCATTTCTGTGCATACTGCTAAACAGGTACCATCTATCACTTCAGAGGTGGGTGACGTTATTCCTGTGTAGAGATATATCTTGTAAAGCACTTTAGGATCCTTTGGGATGAAAGGCGCTATTTAAATCTGAGACTTTATTATTGTCTGTCCCCCTCTACAAATAAATCATCTCGCAAAATGACTGTGGAAGAAATTACTCTTGCATAAATGAATTCATCCTGTTCTCCCACAGAGAGATGAGAAAAACTTCATAATAACTATCAAATTGTTTTACAACCAAAATATTACAATGGTTGAGTAGTTTCCTACGTGTGACTTTGATAATGAGTTTTTGAAAAGTAACAGAAAATGTTTCCAGAAATTGGAAAATAAGATTAGCATATCTGTTATGTAGGATTCTTTGTTAAGTCAAGCTGTTCCTTGTTTGGGTGATAATAGCTGTGCCTTTGTTAATTATTATTTCATATTGTCATTATTAGGCTATTAATAATTTATAGTAAAAGCTGCTTCTTTTTGCTATGTAAATGTTTTCATTCTTATTCATCAATTCCTTATTCCATTATTAATGTGATTCATAAGTACATTACATATAGATCTACATTTTAGATTTTATAGGAGAGAAGATATTTGCTACTATATTTTCTCTTTTGATTGAATGTGAGGTAAAACAAGCATGAGGGCAAGAGAGGACGTCCAGAGAGTTTTTAGGGGAGGTACCCACATCTCTGAAACAAAGCAGGGGTATGATAATAGCTGAATAACTCATGTTCTCTTTGGTAAATTGTTCTTGGTATTTCATGATTTAGCAGTCTGTCATATTTGCCCTATAAGTATAATGGCTCATAGGTTTCTGGATGCATATTATAGACAGTAGGACTGTAATGTGGCTTTGATGTAGTCAGAAAATCTTGCTGAGAGATTCTATCTCTGGCTTTCCCAGTTTTTCAGTGCTTTTTCAGGTTACCATAACCTGTATTCTGGATAACTGTACCTGAGGAGTTTACAGGAAACCTACTTGAATATAATTTCATTCCACAATTTGAAGAACAAAATAAAACAACGAACCAAAAAAACCTCTCTAAGATGAGTTCAGAGGTCCTTTTGGAGGTTTGGGTTTTTTGACTAAGAGTTCCAGAATAAAAGAGGGGAAACTATGGGAGCCCAGTCCTCTCTAGAGTCCACCACAGAGTGACAGATTTGGATCTGAGCAGTGAACAAAACACTGCCATATGCCATGACGTGGGTCTAGCTGAGAGGGTTAAAAACGGGGTGTTTGTGTGTATTTATTTTTCAGCTGCATTACTGGGCTTTTGCGTGACTCTTGAACACGTCTGCCAGAGAAAGGCAATCAAATTAGTTTGAAACACTCAATTTAAGGTGCCTTTGGATTTTGTAAATGCTCTGAAACTTGGTTGCCTGCATTAAGGCTTTGACCTGTGCTGGTTTCCATTGCTGGGAGTGCAATCTAAATGTTAGGAAGCTTATCATAATAGTAGTTGAGATGCCAATATGTGAGGGAAAAGTCAGCAGGGCTATTATTGTATTATGGCTTATTACTGACATGACAAGGTTGTTTGTGCTTTTATATGTAAACAACAACACACACTACTTTATTAGAGCCTGTGTTCCTGAAAACTGGCTTAGCATTGTGGAGCAAATGCAGTATCAATGGCCCTCACGTGATAGTACTGTGATAACTCATAGTTTAATGCTTTAGTACTTATTGGTAAAAGCTGTACAGATTTAGTTGTTCCCTTTCACATCCATTCCTGTAGCATAACTAACTAATGCCATCCAGTGGTAATGGTACAGCATAAATTGAATGTGTCAGGCTTGCTTACCTAGGGTTGAGCAGTGTTGTACATTGCTCCAGTTATTGCAAAGCTTAATTAACCTGAAAAATACACTAATAAGTGGTAAATTGTGAATTCCAGCAGATGGCAAAAGCAGAGAATATATTCTGTAATAAGTAAGCGACTGTAAGACTTCTCCCCCACTTACATAAAACCAACTAGTCAAGCTGCACAAGATTGCCTGGTTGGGAGAGGTGTGGGTGTTGAATTTTGAAGCAAAACTATTTGTCACCTCAGTTGCTACCTTACTGCACAGAACTTAGATTTAATTGAAATCTTGACAAGATGCTTTACTCCAGGTAAAAGCCAAGGTGTGGGTTGTTGGGTTTTTGGTTTGTTTGTTGGGTTGTGGGGTGTTTTTTTCACATGACAGAACATTCCTAATATGAAAAAAATGACAGATTTGGTTATTTCTGCCTAAAATGAGACCACTTTAAGCCATCTCTGACCAGCACTAATTGCTGCTGCTGTTGTATTCCTTGCATTTTCCACAACCCTTGTATATACTGTAAAAATTGTCCATTGTTGACACCACTGGTACAACTGAACTAAGGATGATGAACATGTTTTCACTACAAAAGCAGTCACCGGAAAGTAGTTGTGATGCTGAGCCTTGGGTTTCTGAACTGATGGTAATCTTGCCTTGTTCTTGACCACACTTGCTGAAAAATAACATTTCTTAACAGCTCTTTTCTGTTCTTGTTAACACATGATGTCAGCAAAAAAGACACATTTTTTTCCTCCTGTAAATGTTAGCTTTTGGTTACTTTGCCAAATGTTACCTTGGACAAAATGCATAAATTTGAGTATATCTATTTTATATAAGTTGTTAGATAAAATTTTACATAAAATTAACTTTAACCCTTATTTTCAACTTTATCTGTATTTCTAAGCAGTATGGTAAACAATGAGTATTCACTACAATAAAAATTTTGAAAATTACACTTCAAATTTTATCAGGAAAAGCCAAGAATGGCAGAAAATGCCACTCGCATTTCATTGACATCTTCATGGATCTTCATCCTTTTATTTAGTGCCATCCTTATGAATGTTGATCATTCAATATTCTGTTAAGCAGCAAGCTAACTTAGCGCGATAATACTAAGGTGTGTAACCAGCTGCTGAGTACAGTTTCAGACTTTGTATGTGAACACACACACAAAACTGAGCATGGACACCAATGTTTTTTCAGGTCTGGCTTCAGCGACAGACAGGATTGCTGCCTGAAGCTACCTGTCTTTCACTTTCTGTGCAGAAGTTTCCTCTCCAATAACTTAGCAAAGCTTTGCAAGGTTTTAGTTTAGCTAATTTAAATAAGTGATCTGAGGCAGTCTGGTTAATGTTTGCCTTAGACAAATGAAGTCATTCATAGGAACACCATTCCCAGCAGATCAGGGTGGTCATTAATGAGCACTTAGGGGCAGTAACCTCTTCCACAGGCACATCTGGATCTTGTAGGGAGCATTGCTCTCCATCTCCACCTCACTGTTATTAAAAATCTTGAGATCTACTGCTTCAGAAGCAGAGAATGAACTATAAACCAGAATTTCTGAGACTGGCTCCTCTGCTCTTAATCCTTCTCCCAACTTCCTTATACAGAACCCTACAAAATCCAGGCAGGCAATTCCACAGTACAATATTGTGTCCACGCCTCGTGAGGGACAAAATATACACAACACAACTGCTGCACTTTAGAACCTGGCTGTTTATAATATTTTGCCAGAAATGCTCAGAATCTAATAAGATCATCCCAAATATTATGAGTACCGATGGCACACATGCTGCCTAATATTTTGTGTGGTCTAATAATGAAATTCTGTTTCTCTTGGACTATAGCCCTAAAAAACTAAAGAGCACATTTTTTTTTTCTGTATGGAAACAACCACTCAGCACTGAATGCTAAAACAGAATTATCTCCATTATGTTTTGCCACTTGTGGAAGATGCAGTGTGCAGACTTTAAAAAATAAGCCTGAATTATTTGTATAAGCTAAAAGGTCATGGGTAATTTTTCCTGCCAACTAACATCTATTGCCAGAAAAAAATTCTATTCAGAGTGAAGTATATTAAAAAATTTTGACAGCACAGAAGACCTTTATCTGAGAGGGAACAGTGTTAATTATGCCACATTGATTTAATCTCATAGAGACCTTGTGCATGATTTAAAATTCATACTATTATTAATTTGCCAGGTGTGTTTTACAGCCATCACATTTAAGAAAATGCAAGTACTGCCCTTGCCAATGATTTGCTCTCCTTAAACATTTTGCAGGGTGGAGGAGTGTGTATATTTGCTGTTTTGTTTTGTTTGTTTGTGTAAATCTTTCTCAAGTAGTATCGAAGAGACCTTTGGCACAGCAGTGAGCTGGGAATTGCTGATGTCTGGCCGCAATACAGTGTGGGGCTCTGTGCTGCACCTAATTCCCTTTGCTCCTTTCCTAGGCTACAGAAACCGTGTCGGAAATACATGAACAGCAACGTTTGTAAGGCAGCTTATTTAGTTCTCTGCAATAGCATGTAGGCAACTTTTTAAGTGATGAAACTTTGTTATTCTAGAGAAGCCTGTCACAGTGTGATGCCAAAGGCTGAATTAAGTTTTTTTTTATGTAAAGCAGAGATGTAATCACTTTATTAAAAAAGTATGTTTGAAATTATGATATTTGCTTCTGGAGTGTATGATCAAGTAAGTGCCATAATTACTTTATGAATTAAAGTGCTATTTTAATTAATATGAAAACCAGAAATGTTTTCTGTTCCTAAAGATCTCAGTTCAGGCACTTTATCATGGTGCATAAATTAACAAAGGTATAAAATTTGGCTAGCTGGTGCAATGTACAGTTTAAAAAAAGGGCAGCACAGCAGTTGAGCACACAAGCACCAGTAAGACTTGCAAGATTTAAGAAGTGATCAGCTTGGCACTGGTTTAGGTGTTTAATGTTGGGCTACTCAACTCCTTGTCTCTTTCATGCTTTTCTCTGCCATATTTGTAAATATGAACTAAGAGCTAGGCAAGCTTTTTAAAACTGATTGTTAATGTTTCTGATTGCCAAAGATGGATTATAGATAGCGGAACCTGGTCATCAGCAGCTATATCAAGCAATATAAATTCTCCTTTCTTTTAAAATAGAACAGGATAAATGCTGCAGAAAAGTGTTACCATGAAGATAAGGCTCACCTAGGCAATACCCAATATCTGTTCCCAATATAGATTTTTTTCTATTTTTAATGGTTTTTTTGTATATTCATAGGTGATATTTCCATTATTTGATCTCTTTTTCACATCCTGTGCCACTCTGGAAATGTTTACATGTGTCTGTTCTGTGATTAGGATTCTCTCTCCTATTTCTAAAACTTGGCCACATCAGGAGAGATCATACAAGCTGGCTAGTGAACCTGCTGGGAACTCAATGTATGTTGTATAAGCAGAGGATAATTCTGTCCCTTTAGTGTATATGGTCTAACTGGTGGTCTGTGGACCATGGTCCTATGATTTCTAGGAAGTAAAGAGCTAATGTGAAGGACTACACAAAGTCCAGTATTTTGTAATGTGTCTTCCCCTTGTCTGAAAAAGCGAGCATCTTGCTCCCAGTCAGAATAGCTGAAACTGCATGAAAAGAAAGGAGCTTTCAGCTGGTGGCTCATTACATTGTTTCCAACCTGGCCCTGCCACAAGGGCATAACTGGAGCAAGGGTTGGTGAGAAAATCTTTCGGACAAGTTGGCTTCTCTTGAGAAGGTCCTGGGTTTTATTGACCTACAGTGAAGTGAGCATGGGATCATCACAATGACCAGGACATATAACAAACTCCCTATAATTATTCACGTGCTGAGAAGGTCTTAGCACAGCAGGGAGTTCGGGCTTTTCACATGCTGAACAATGTAAACACTGACAAATAATTTACTATGAACAGCTCATCCAGTTCTATTCTGGGCCTGGGGAAAAGACCGTCTGCACTGGTCACTCACATTCCTGACACAACAAGAGTTTTGCAGAAGTAATGTTTAAAAATTATCCTGAAATGAATAGAATTCCTAGCTTCATCATTAGAATAGGATGGTGCTATCTATGTCTGCCTGGTTCCCCCTCCGTCAACTCCACAAAGGCTTCATGAGTAAGTGAGGAAGTTGTCCTTTTCATTAGAAGAAAGCACAGTGTGCAGAATAAAGGTGCTTGCTCATGACAAGAAATGAGGATTCAAATTCATGACGTGAGAGTCAAAAATAACCTCGCTGCTGCACTTTATCATTTACTGCCCTACTTAATCATTAGAATGTACAGCCACAGAGTTCTGTAATTCGTAACATAGTAATGAATTGATTGCAGTCATCAGGCATTCTTTCCCACTTGTTTAAACAGTATGAAATTGCTCACTGCTATTTATATTATCATTCTTCTTTTATATTTCTCTATTCTCTATGCAGTAATATTGATACAAATAATGTCTTTTGCCTACAATATGCATCTCTCAAGCCAAACCACATTAATGCTTCTATTGTACAGCTGTTAAATAAGCAGCCCAAAGTCCTACATTTACTTGATTTACATATATAAAAATGCAAAAATACATGAAGGTATTCTTCAAGTTTCAGTCATATTAGTTCCATTATATACTGGCTTCTGAAAATAAAGATTTAGGTGTCTTTTTTTTATTATTCTTCTATCTTAAGCTGGATTTTTTTATAGTTGATTTGACATATAAAGGGAATTTTGTCTGTTGTTTTTCCTCCTCAAGTATTCTCTGCTGAATCAGTAAACATCTATAATTTCTCACAAGGTCACTTAATTATCAGTGGTGTTGGCTGAAAAAGAGCTGCCTTATCTCTGTCGCTTCTGTTTCTTTAGTGGAGCTGAGCATTACTGAAAAGCCTCATGCATGTTCATTATGATTCAGAAGACAGTCTTAGTGCATGCAAGCATTTTGCCTTCCTTAAGATTTGCTTGTCATTATGAGTGAATTATCGCTGTGCTAAACACCTATCTCTCTAGTGTGCCAGTCCCCTAAAGATATCAAGTTTGAAAAAGGAAGATAAATAAACAGATTTAAAACCCCCAAATAAAAGGATTAGATGGACATAGGAGAATGGAACAATATACAAGAGGTTGGTTTCTCTTAGCTTATCTTTTCTTTCTCTAAGGCAAAAGGAAGAGGAGTCATTTGTGTTTAAAGTTCCAGACTGTGATTGGGAGCTTCAGATTCAATATCTACATTCATAATGAATGTCTTGTGGGACTGGGCAAAACTTTAATTTTTCCTTTGTCTCATTGCCTCATCTGTACAGCAGGGATAATAATCTTCCTTTTCTACACACTACTCACATTACCAGCTTTAGGTAACTGAGACATCTATGTTAAGTGCACCTTAGGCAAGTTAATATAGGGGCTCTGGATGTCATCAAAATAAAATATAACTTCATTTATTATTAAGATTCAAGTGCTCATATAAAGTATTATGAAACAGAAGTATTGCTAGCCATTTGTATGCCTTAAAACAAATAGCCACATGTTGTCTCTCCCTCCTCCCCTATCCATCTTCTGTTCCTTGCCAAACACATTTCAAACACTGAAATCAACAACAGAAATCAGCCCAGAGATTCTCTCTCCAAGAGTTCTCTGCTTTAGCATGATATTGGTGTCCAAATTATTTGGAACCAGGTCACAAAAAGATTTGGAAATTGTTTTGGATAGCTGCAGGAAGCTGCCTGCTCAGTGTACAGCTGTGGTTCAAAAAAGGACAAAAAATACTAGCTAACATGCAGAAGACAGAAAATGATATGATGCCATTAGAGACACAGACAGAGCAGAGAGACAAGACTTACACATTAGGAGATGCTGATTTTGATAAAATTATACTTGCATAAAATTACAGTTGTGGTGAATCAAATTATACATTTCAGATCTCATAATTTTATTCCCATCCCAATCCGAAGGGAAAAAAGGTCTTATTTAAACAAACAGCTTCCTATGAAATGAGGTTGAAAAAGATCAAGAATGTTATCCTAGTGGAGAACCTCATAAAAAAAGAATCTATAAGAGACATGTATGCAAAATAATACACAGCATGCAGAAGGAAACTCCTATTTGCCCTTTCTCATAATACAAGGGCAAGTGAGATGGATCACTTACAAATTTTAAAAAGGCTAAAAGGAATCAGATTTTTTACACAAAGAAAATTTACCCTTTGGGACAGATAAGGTCTTAGTAGGATTCCAAATGGATTAAACATTTGTATGGATAATAAGAACATCCACAGCTATGGTAGATAAGATTACAGAAGGGGAAAAAAAGATATAAGCACTCCTGCTTCAGGGCATCAGTCAATTACTGATAGAGATAGACAGAAATTTTCCAGTGGAATATTCTTCCCCTGGAAAATGCCTTTTTGTAAAGTGCAGGTACCGTGCAGCAATATGTTCATGTCAGTGCATCTTCTAATGGATTATGCTTCAAAACTTGCTTATCTAGTTTTCTTGGCAACTTAATCAGGACTGGGAGTCAGGAAACTTAAGGGTTATGTTGTAGAATGGTCTGTTGGCTAATCTGTTCGAGACGGTAAACCTCATTCATATTGCTACATGCAATGACTAGGAAAACACTCTACACAATTTGAGATTTCAAAAATGTGTCCTTTCTGACACAGAATTAGATTTTTTTTGCAATTTTTAGGTGTTGTTTGGAACATAAACTTCATCTTTCAGCTTCAGTGTCTGAGTTGGAAACATCCTCAGGCTGGGTTGTTCCATATTTTTCTGTTATGTGCTACTGAACTTCTTGACACAAGGACCTGGTAGTAAGCAGTGGGCCTGGAGACATGCTTAGTTTAATGAGGTGGTGGTTCTGTTAAGAGATGTTCTGTCTGAAGGTTGGCTACAGACTAAGCTGGGGATTTTTGCTTTAGATGAGTGATTGCAGGTGGAGGAGAGAACTTCATCTTGAATTCAGATTACTACATTACTGAAAACAATAAGTATTTGTATTTTACAATTATATAGCCTATTTCATCCCTGTGCATTTAAAAATTTTTCACAGAATTTCTGAAGATATCACCAAGGAGATGTTTCTGTGCTGCAACATGGCCCTTCTCAGTTTGCACTAATGCTGGTAGGGTGGTGATGTTGGCCAAATCCCTTTACTTTCTGTTCTTTGTGTTCATTTGCTGACCTTGTAATCCCCCACATGATGCTCAGCTGATTCTGTGAGGACCAACTTTTGTTTTTCAGATCTTTATAACACTCAGTGATGATAAATGAATGGCAGTGTAATCTCTCTCCTGGCTTAAGCAAGAAAAAATGTGGCTACAAGGACAAGTCTTCACTTTTAGTGTATGCTCTTTTACAATTAATAACTTTGTAATCCATAAATAATTAATGTCTGGCCAACATCTGACCAAAATCAGTTTGGTTTTTTTTGTTGTTGTTAAAGTTTTTTTAATATTAGAAGAAAGTCAGAGAAATGGAGGAAGATAATTATATAGGATAGTTGTTTTAAATTATTTTAGATCTAAGCTGCTAAAAAGCTAGCTGTATAAAAGGAAAGTAACAGTGATAAATGTGGCATGAAACAATAGAGAACTCAGGCGGAAAAAGAATCTGGTACAGTGGTACAAGACATTTTTGGCAACACTTCCATGTAAATCTCTCAAATGAGTACAGGTACTTAACAGGTAATTAAAAAGACAGCCAAGGTAAATGAATTAATAGCTGACTCTTAAAATGCATTAGCTGCTCTGTAATTAATAGAAAATTATAAAGGAAATAAATGCTTGCTTACAACCTTATTAAGATCTGAACATTACATCTTAGTCTGAATTGATTGGGGTGATGAAAAATTCAGGGGAAAAAATGGAAAGCACAAGTTAAATACTTGCTAAATCTCAGCTAAATTTCAATAATGCACAATCACCATTCCATATTTCAGAATACTTACTCTGAATGTCATCTTGCATATTTGAATGTAGGTACTGGGAGAGGGTAATCGCAGTCCTGCAGGAATTAGGATGGCAATCATAAATGAAGTTCAGTAGCCCTAAGGTGGAAGATTTCATGCATTATTCAATTAGCCCAGTAATAAATTAACTGCTACATAAGCTCAGAATCAGTCTGTGGTGTCCTAATACTGTATAGCTCCATGGCATGCCCATCCTTATAACAAATTTGACTTAATTTTTTTATTCCCAGGTTTAGTTCAGGGCTTACTTGTAACATTTAAAAAGATAGTTTATTTGGCTTTCAAACCCATATTGTAGCTCAAAGTTTAATACCATATTTGTACAGTAGATGCTGAGGTGTCAGAGGTCAGGGCTTTATAGGACTTTCAGTAAATATTCTGTCCTTTGTCAGATCTTGAGTGTGAACTCTTGGAGCAACAGCTATCCATTACTGAGTGCATGTAAGTGCAATGGGGTTCTGATCAGAGCTGGCAGCTGTAATACAAATAGTGTCATAATGACAAAGTAACTTCCACAACTGTCAGTGTGCACGCACCGTTCGTGGCATCTGAGTGGACTGCATGATGGCTGACATTGTTATGCTCATATTACTAAAGCAAAAATACCCCACAAAACACCCCAATGAAAACTAACTAACATGAAAAAAGCAGATTGTTTTTAGCCGGGAGTTCTGGGAGAAATATTTGAAGGCTGAGAGGGTCCTAAGAGGGCTTCAATCCTGCTTCAGATTTTGTTGTCTTGACAGCAATAATGCACATTTTGTATAGGATTGTAATAGTCTGTATGGGAACAGAGCACTTTGCAGATGCTTCATGATCTAAGATATAGAAAGGGAATGCTAATTGAATAGGGCTTTTAAATGGCATTCTGGCCTCAGAGCTGCTTTTTATAGATGTTAGTTGCTCATCTGACCTGTATAAAGTTGTTGAAATTTCCCTGGCAAACAGCTTGATGCGGCTAAATGAAACGTAACCTAGTTCATATCCAGCATTCGGATCAGGAATGATAAGAAAGAATGGCAGAGAAACAGCAAAAATTGCTTTCAGACTAAAGGAGAGAACAAGGATCATTCATTTCAAGGGAAATACCTGTGCAAATTCTGAAGCAATCTGCAATGTTACCTTGTGCACTACACTAGAGCAGAGGTACCTATGCATGTGCATGAGTTCAAGCATAGTTCTAAATGCATCTTGAGAAGTTCCATGAATTTCAGTTTGGGACAAACTTAAAACTGAATAAATATTTGAGTCTGTCTTCAAGGCCAAAATTGTTTGTAGAAGATTGGATATGCATTACATGTGCAAAGAAAAACTGAATTTATGAGTTCGCTTATCAGTTTAAATTGATAATACTCTACTGTAGATAGAGATTGAAATCAGTCTTTGCCAATTTATTAGTATTGCAAATTTATTACTAATATTACAATACTATCTGGTAGTGATGTTACCTCTTTCAGATTGTTCCACAAACATTTCTCTGAAGGGAAAAATATTAACTCTACACAGTCTTACACAATCTTTGTTAAAGCCTCCATCTTCTTTTTTAAAATAATAAATTGCCACATGGATTTCTAGTACTGATCACTCAGCATGTGCGAGACATTGTTTCTAGCATCACTCAAAAATAAAATGCTATACTAAAGTACCATAATAGCCTCTTTTCAGCACTTATTTGCTTCCCTCAAGGCAACACAAATGGTTTCAAAAGCAGGGGAAATGTCTTACTGAAAAATAGCACCTTTTCATATTTCTCTTTTTTTTTCCCTAATTTGCAGATAATGAATGAAGAGCAAATGCATACAAATGCACTGCTCTCTGCCTATTTTTCAAGTTGTTTGGTTAGTTTTTTTCCCCAAAAACCAGCTTTTTATGCAGCAGAATCAAGAATATGATATTTTTTTCCTAGCGGTACCTTGACAAACTAGTGGAATATATTTAGGAAAGCTGGGGGGGAGGCTGGGAGCAAATGAAGGTGTTGGAAAACTGTACTTGCACTTAGTCTTTCCACCTTATCCTTTTATATTCATTTTCAAGTCACACATTTTCTTCAAGGATGAATGACCTTATAAGAGACTTTTCTGAAATGAAATGTTTTGGTGAATGTTTTAACAATTAACAACAGACCAATGCAGGGATTCTTCTGTCATCTTCATAATATGTATTTCACAGCATTACTTCTTGGTATTACAGAGATGTAAAATCCTTAGATGTAAGGTTTAAGGTTGAACTATGAGTTTTCAGTTATCACCAGCTGAGAAAGCTGCAGTTCTCTCTATCCAAAAACTTTGTAAGTTTTACTGACCTTCTCTGGTCAGGTATCTCTTAACCTGTGACATTATATCCTTCTTTTAAATCCTCTATTCTTCCATAAAGTCTTCCCTATCTCTGTTCAGTCTCTATAAAACTGTACAAAACAACACAGATTCAATTTTTTAGTAAAGTAATTGTTTTTCTACTTTCAGTAATTGTTAGCTTTACACAAATAATCTGTCAACTCAACAGATTCACCTATTGAATAGCTCTGCTGATTTCAGCTGAATTATTTATATATTGAGTTGCTCAAATCAGTCAAAACTATACAGGCAGCAGAACATTATCAATGTAGGAGTTGACTTGCAATGTGTGCTTACAGCAGTAGTTAAAAAGAAAAACATCTCAAATTATGAATTGCTGACGTGAAAATGCTCAGAGCCATCAGTCAGGTTTTTTATTGGGCAAATTTCCTCTGCTATCTGAAAGTGTGACTGTGATCTGTGCTTAGCTCTGTGTTCCCTAAGCCTTGTGAAATTCATATCTACAATTTATATAGCATCTATCTAGCCTGGAGAAACTCATAAGTTAATAATAATAGTGTGAGACAGGTGGTAGAGTACACATGGCATGTTATGTTGGTAAGCACTGTAGGAGCATTACAAATGGAGTAGATAGCTCTTTTAGAAGTTGCTGAGAGTCACACACATTTCCATAAATATTGTCCCAGATGCGTGTACAAATCTCTCGTGCACAGCTCTGGTATAAATGACACAGTAATTAGAAAACTGTCTTAAAAAATATCAAGCCTGGATGATGGGCATTAATCTAAATGACTCTAGGGATTCCATTTTATGAATTGCTAGTTCTTTACAGTGTTAACCCTTGTGTAAGCTTCAAAAACTTCCAAACAGCTCTTCTGCATGGCCAAATCATCTTCTGTGGGACTTCTGTGGGAAGTCTGCAATCAAACTCAAAAAGAAAACTAACTCCCTTGGCATTTGAAGTTTGTTGCCAACCTGAATGAATGACAGTGATGAAAAGAATCTTAATGGTCATGTATTTTTGCCCAAACATCTCAAAAGATTAACTGGAGTTCCTGGAAAGTCTTAATCTCACGTGTAATCTTGCATTAAACTGGTGATGCCATATTGCAAAGCATAGCAATAAAAATACACCTCTGTCAAAAAAACTATTGAGTTTGTGAAAATAATATGAATGGCCATAATAATATTAATAAACATTTGCAATTTTCCCCATCAACCAACTACAAATATATGCCATTTTAAAAACAACAACAAAGTTAACTGAAATAAGTCGAATGACCAGACAAAAAGCCACAACTGGAGTTACTTAAGTAGTCACTTGAGTCCAAAGTGAAGTACAGCACTAGAGAAAAGAATGCCGGTAGATTTGTCAAAAGCAAAATATAGTTAATAAAGAATATAGGTCAAGATTATCTTCTGAGTCAAAGAAGGAGTTGATCAGACCTGCTAAAAAAAAATATAAATAAATAAAAAAAGCACTGGCTTTACAGATAATCTTAAAACCATACATCTGAGGGCAGGTAATCGATCTCTCTATGTGAACTTCAAAAAAGGTCACTTGACAGAATTGGTTTTGTGCAATAAAAGCCCATATTTAAAATAAGAAATATTTAGGCTTCCCCCTGCTTGGGAACATATCTTCATTCTTGCACCCTAACATCTGAATACTTGAACGTATGTGAATTAATAGATAAGCTGCAGGTGCAGACCACCAGTGAGGAGAAAATGTATTTTGTATCATAGAGTTAGAAGATCAAATGAGGATTTTCTGTGTCCTTCCTCAGTCACCAATACTGAGATATTTCAAAGTAACAGAGTAACCACGAGACAATTTTGTGGTTTGGATTGCTGATTAAAAGGAGCCCTGAGCTCTTACAAGACAGCTCTGAGTGTGCAAAGAAAAAAAAAATTGCTTCCAATTACCAGAAAAACAAGTTAATTTCAACATCTTTAAGCAGCCACTGTAGGGATTATCCAGTGATAACTGTTATAAGTTGGTATCAAGTTTATTTCCTAGGGCTGTGAGAGGGTTTTTTTTCAGAGTTGAACTCCAGCTGAAGGTAACTTTTGCTCAGCGTGCTGCTCTCTGCTCAAATACTCTACTCAAATGTTAGGATAATTATGGTGGTTAATTTAGTCGGAATTTCTGGAATGAGGTGTTTGTTATAAAACTTTAAAAAGATTTTATTCTTTTTCTCTCTTTAATTTCCCTGCAACTGTTTTGCAGCAAGACTTGCATCAGGATCTCTAAACTTAGGTGTCTGTGTGTTAGGGTCTCTAGAGACAGGCTGGGTTCAGGTGAGGGTGGATGCAAGCTGATCTTCAGGTACAGGCTGTCTGTGTGCTGCATCAGACAGCAGTTGAGTGTAGGAAGAAGAGCCACCTCCTTGTCTACACTTGCAGATACCCTATGCAAGCCAGACATACCAGAATTTTTATATTTCTATAGCTTTCCACCTTCCCTTTCGAGCTCACACTATTACACAGTCATCCCACTGCAGCACTGTCCCTGCTACAGTTCTGCCAGTCTCAGTGTACTTTTTCACTTACATAAACAAGACAATATCTCTCCTTTGTTGCACAAAGGTGTTAATAAATGCCTGGATTTGAATTAAAAGGTGATAATAGAAAACAGAGACCCCAATGTGTCAGTCCTTCTGATGCCTACAAAACACCATCTGATGTCTCTAACATCCCAGAACAGCTGCACATGAGCTGACCAAAAATTCATTTATAAGAACAAATCCTTAAAAAGCTTACTGGGGAAGAGAAGTCTGTGGCAGGTGGATAAGGAGAAAATAACAACAAAAACCTGAAATTAATGTGGGAAACAATTTTTAAAGGCTGAACCAAAAGACTAAACCAGGATTGCAAGTGAAATCTGGCTGTTACAAAGAAAATAAGGTTGGAAGGTTTATTCTTCATTGTTTTTCTGCATTTGGTAAGAAAACATTGAGCATTGAGTTCTCCATTCCTCTCCTTCTTCTTAGAATGATCCTATCTGTAGTTTACTCAATGCAAAGTATTTTTCAGTGGTTCCCAATTCAGATTTTGCAGGACTGAATATTGCAAATCCTCCAAAATTCTTGCATTTAAAAAATCTTGACTGTGAATCTTTGCTTGCTGACAGTAGTAGGAGCCTGTTATCATTAGAGTAGCTTTTGTTTGGCAGTGATAGGAAAATCCACCCCAGGGTCTATCTGATTGAATAACTATTCAGACATGTTTAATTAGGATGGGCATCACAGCTTTGTGAAGATCTACAAAGATAATTTTCACCTGAAACCAACACTGTGGCACCTAACATATCCCATATCTGATATGCTCATTGCCTTGTGTCTGGAACTCAGTGTCTGTTGGGTTCTCTAATACAACATGTAGGACAGTCCCAGGCTGCTACCACAACCCTCTTTCCTTCCCTCCCTGCTGATGTACAGCATTCCCTCATCCATTTCTCCCATTCAGACTGGACTGAAAATAATCTGTGCAGGTGACATGACTTACTTTGTTTCAAGCTTCTGCATTATTTTTCCTTTGGCAACCAAGAGTCTTGCAAACCTTTACAAAGGCTTTACAAATCTTGTAAAGCTAAGTGAGTTTTAACCCAAAGTGATTGCAGGCAAGATGCTAATTCTTCCATTAAATCCCGGGTAGTTTTTCTTTTAATTAACTGAAGAGTTGGGGGATGGAAAATGCTATTAATCCTAAAAATCCTATTAGGAACTTAAATTCTAACCTTCAGACATTTTTACTTTTTTACATTGAGAAATTGAATCACAAGCCCAGTGTCAGCTGTAATTCCAGCACCCATTACAGAGCCCAGGGAGAGATGCCACTTACGGAGATTGCTGTGGTGTTGGGGCTGATCAATGAGAGCACTTGTTATTGCCCTGGCTACAGCTCACTGCAAAGCTTATTGCTCCATGGGTCATCACAGAACCTCCTCAGGATGGAGAAAAATGCATGTAAATATTATCACTAACTTACATTGTTGATCTCTAGAATTATAGTAGTTGGAGTTGGTTTTACTTCTTCCTTATATTATTTCCTTGCAGTTTATCTGTCTACAGCATTTCTGAAAACTCATCCTTCCTACTGTGCTCCAAGTTAACCATATGGTGATGTATCGTGCTGTGTTACACCCAGGAAGTGTGATGGGATCAATCAAGTCTCTGTCCTGCAGCTCTAAACAACCAGGGTTCAGTCTCTGAATTTTCCTTTCACATTTCCTTCGTGATTTTGAGAATTTCATTCTGCTCTAGTTGAGTGTTTGTTAGGTAGAATTAATAACCCAAGTTAAAACTGTTTGTTGCAGGCTGAATTATGGATCTAATAATACATTGAAAGACTTCAGCCACTGTGAGTACTCCTTCACACTTCCGAGATAGCAAGGGATGGAAAGGATGGACATAAGATTCAACTGACTGACCACAGCCTTGTAACAGACGTCTGTACTGTGCTCAGAAAGGCAGTAACTTCTCCTGACCTGACCAACTGCTGCATTAAGCAGGAGAGACAAAATTTTATACAGACTGTCTATAACCTAACACTTGCACTTTTCATTTTTAAAAACAACCTGGAGTGTTCAGGACTCAGTGGTCGCAAGACTTACTCTCTGAGCTCCTAAGGCACTCTTAAAATCATGTCTTGCTGTCTGTGCCTATATGTTGCTTTTGGCTGCAGATCAAATATCATAGTGAATGAGCTTGGGCAGAGGTGGGAGAACTGGTATGCACTTAAATCTGTTCCTCCAAACTGTATGGTTTCAACTAGTTTGAGTTCTTCATTTGAGACGCAAGGACAGCAATGCAGATTAGCACATAAGGAAATACAGAATTTTCGTGTTAGGATCAGCCATGCCAGGTATTCCTTTAGCACTGAAAATGGGCCTTGTCTAATAGTCATGTGTAGGAGGGAACTCCAGCAACCAGCTGCCAGTAAGCCTACCCCTGCTAAGCAGACTGGATAATAAAGCACCCAGAGTTGTGACCTGTGAAAGAAGCAAATTAATGTAGCTATCACAACTGCAGGCATCTGTCTGTAATTTCATGTCTGCATCATTGCTTCAAGCTCTGGAAGGTACCCTGGCAACCTGTTGTAGCATGAAACCTGTAATTACTTCATATACAACACAGAAGAAAAGACAGACCAGTATGAGGTTAACAAATCAAGCTCTGCTAGACAAATAGGAATGGTGAATTGCAAGCCCCTGGGCCCTTGTGACAAACACACCACTAGAGAGTGTTTTCATTTATTATCCAGGGAGCTCCAGCACCTGTTAGCATACAGGCGCCTTTGGGCTGTCATCAATTCCATGCCTCGCATTTAAATCTGCTATGCTTAACATTCAGCTCCAGACTGAAATGGTCTGTGAGATATCACTTTGCATATTTCTTAGGTCTTCCAGGGCCTTGCAGGTGTATTTTCTAAAATATCACTTCACTTTGGACCCAACATAATGTAACTGTAAACCTTTCTATCTCCTTTTTCCTATCCATACCTGCTAGATTATGTAAATCATTTAGACACTTTTTATTTACCTGATTCCAAGTTACAGTCTGTTTCTTTCCTGCTTATATGAGCATTAAAGTGGCAGACTTTATTGACCTCAGTTAAACTTTTCCTGATCTGCATTAGTACAGTTGGGAAGCAAATCAGAACCTTCATGAAGTAAAAAAATCTCAGGATAAGTATCTTCTATTTCAATCACTGTTCTTGCTGTTCATATATTTTCCATTATCTCAGAAGAAAAATGATAGCTTTCCATTTAAAATTGCAGGTCCTGACAGAAATGTGTATCATTTACATTCAAGAAATGTTTTAAAATTTGTACTTGCAAAACTAGTATTTATTTTACCATCACAAACTTTCAGCTCTCTGAAGAAATCAATACTTCTTTATTCCATGGGCTTTTATACTTGGTCTCAGAATAACTTTTGTAACATAATTTTTTGCTTTACAAGTTTTTTAAATTTTTTCCCTGTAATTCTGACTGCTTCTCACACAGCAACTGCATCAGCCTCTTCCTTCTAATCAGTTCAAGTATTTATTGACTAAATAATTACTATTACTTCTTGCTGTCTCCAAGGGTCACAAGAGAAATAGTATTCCCCTTGCCACTTAAAACCAGATAGATATACTACTTTTTGGGGTTTCTTTTAAGGCTCTGAGATATAGTAAGTTTAAGTTGTAAGAATTTGTGAATCGAGGGTTTAATAGTGGGAAAATGAACTTTGTTTTCCTGCCTTCAAAAACCTATGCATCTCCAGGAACAATCCCAAGTCAAACCTCTGTCTAAGGCAGAGGTTCAGCTGGGACTCAAAATTCCTGAGTGTCTGGCTGTCCTCACAGCACCCCATGCCTGGTTAACAGCATGTGCTCCTGTTATCTATCAGTGTGAATTTAGACACCTCTATTTTAATTTATATCACCAATATGTTTTGAATAATTTTAGGTTGTGGCAATACTAATATCCTATGGCTCTACGGATTATTATTCATTGAGAAATTTTAAGTTCTTGGTCCTCAAAGCTGCATGACAGCGAATTACATAGGCCACTGACAGACATTTTAAATGTGTTTACTTCAATTTCATCAGTTTTCCAATTCTTGGAAAAGATTAATAGGAACTCTAAGAACATTTTATGAAACTCATTCGTTTCCTTTTAAAATAAAATAAAGCCAAGTGAAACAGTCCAGTGTTTTTCTGCAGAAATCTTGTGGGTTTTCCAATATTTTCATTGGTTTTCCTTGGACTTTTTCACCTCTACATTTTTTGACCAGAGGTATGAGAACTGTAATGATTGAGGGTATTAATATTGATTATTATCAACTATTTACAGCTGGATAATTTGCCTGAAACTGAGAAAATAATTAATACTGAGGCTGGAAAGAGCAATAAAAGTGTGTCATCATGTCCCTCAGGCAGTAAAAAAGAGTTAATGTCCTGAAGACAAAATCATCACTACAGTAGGAAAGCCTCTCTTTTTTTTCATTTAATAATTAACTTCCAGTCACATGCCAAATGCTTATCTTGTTTTCATACTGCTGAAAAGGACATGTGGCATATTTGAAGCTTCCCCAAATATTTGAAAACCTACGTTTTTGTGGTCATGAAGAGTTGCTTGAGACTGACAGCTCTGGGCAAACGTAAAGAGAAAGAAATTAAGAATCAGCTTGGCAAAAAATGGAACTATGAACAATTATTTGTCTGTCTGACAGAGATTTAAGGGCACAGTTTTCCCCTGAGTTGTGCTCGCTTCTAATCATTCTAATTATGTAAAAGGTAAGATACTGATGTATTAGTAGGCTATTCCCACTGTGGACAGAGCTGGACAATCAATCAGGTGATCTGGATTTAGTTTCCAGCTCTTCTCCTGATGTGCTGCATCATTTCAGGCAGCTCATTTTGTTATTTCCATGTCTCAGTTCCCTAGTATATAAATCAGCGTGGTGATGCCTTATTTTATCATGCCCTTTCAGCTGTTAAATGAAAAATACATTATGTTTTTAAAACAAACAAACAAAAAAACCCACATACCTTAAAATCACCAGGATTTTGTGAAACCTGGGGGTGGGGAAGGAACCCAAAAACATATGGGTGATAACATTTTCATTGCTGATTAATGAATTAACTTTTTTTGTCCATTTGAATTAGCAGAGACCATCCTGCATTGTTATCACTGTGGTGTTTAATGTGGATTTGCATTAATGAACAGTGATTGGAAACTCTAAAATAATTTCATCTTCTCAGCTATAAAGCTTAACCTATGAACATCAAAGTTGCATCCTTTGTTTCTGTTCTTTACCTGATAAGGCCCAACCAAGAGCTCAGCAAGTCAATGGGAGTTGTCTGACCTTTATTAGTCTAATCATGAGCTAACACACAACTCAATAACCTACTGTGCTTACTTACAAAAGCTGCTCCTGATGGTGTATACATTATTTGAATTTTTAGTCAAAATAGTAATAGAACATGTTATAGAAAATCAATGTGTAAAATCTTTCTTACATATCAGGACAAGAGTGCAATGAGGTGCTGACCTTGGAAACACCTCTTCCTCATCAAAAACCTTTAATCTCTTCTGCAAGCAAAATACAACTGCAAAGAAATAAAAATTATTACAATGTTATCATCATATGAGATAAGGCCTAAAAGACAGTGATATTCACTTGTACCTATGGACTAGCAGAAGCCGTCTAAGAAGTTTATTAATAAGAAATCCATGATTTCTTGTTTTGCGCAGAGAAGTCATAAAGTCTGGCTCTTTTAGACTTCCTTGAAGAATATTAAGCTATTGTCCTAGATCACCTTACTCCAGCAAACGGTTTTGCACTAATTTTTATAGCTTATTTGCCTTTCTCTTTTGTGTAATGCACCTTTAAACTCTGAGAGGCTCTGCTGTCTGCAGAGATGCAGGGGTGTTTCAGTTCGGTGTAGACTGAGACATAGATGCCCACCTGCAGGCAATGCTTTCAGGAAAATCTCATTTTTGTTCTATATTTTTTCTCTTGTTGTTCACGTCAAAGTCTTTCCAACTGAAAATAGCTGTTGATCTTTGGTTCTGTAGAAATCTAGCACAGAGAAATCGGCACAGGCTTTTTCATATTTTACTGAATAGTTTCCTTCCAACACCGTGATATTCAGGAGTAGTATTCTGTACATAATAAATTTGATGGCATTAGCAAGATTTATTCCATCATAATGAAATTCATTAATAAGCCATTGTGTTTTCTTTATGATAGTTAGCAGCGATTAGTACCTGGATTTTCTTCTGCATTCTACCTAAAAATCAATTGTGACATTGGTTTAATGGATTAGTGTGTATTTATCAGGCACATGCCAATAAAGCAATTTTTTCCCTATGAAGTACTATCAATCTCTACTGTAATTGCCGAGCCCAGTAAGTAGCTGCAGTGGTGATAACAGCATTGTGAGCTAATTCCTTTTCATATCACAAGCCATTCAGCAGAAACTGCCTCTTTATTATTCTTTCTCCATGTGTTGAGCCTATTGACTGTTAATCTGGATTAACAATGCTGACTGGTGACAATAAATGCTAATAATTTTGCTTTTTAACGCTCCATTAGATGGATGTCGATTGTCTGAATGTCTTCCCCCTTCACAACACAGTGCTGAAGTTACCATTGTTCTGGTCCTTTTAGAAATTACATTCTTTAGGGCAAAGAAAAATTATTTGTCTAGAGGTGGTTTGTGCTACTAGAGGTTTCATGAGAAACAGAGTTTTTAAAGAGTGTGGTTGCTGGGTTTTATTTCTAAATGGACTGTCCTCATATGCAAGCATCTATTCTAAGAAACTGTAAGGAGGGGGAGAGGAATGGGAACACCAAACAAAATAGAAATATATATAAAATCCAAATGTATTTACTTGGAATATCAAATCAGTACACAGGGAAGGAGCAGGTATTTAAAACGCATTTAGAGGAGGAAATTCAAATTTTGTGAGCCCTGACCTGGAAGGCAAAACAAAACAAAGAACAACAAGAAGAAGGAAGAACAACCTTCTGAACATATATACAGGGCCAAATTTAGAAACGATGACACTTCTTCATATGTACCAGTAAATAAAGACAATATGTTTTGATTGTATTCATTTGGCACAGGCTAGATGAAAAGTTCAAATGCTGGCTAAGTAGAGAGCATAAAAATGTGTTTTTATGAATCAGAAATGCAGAAACCTTATTATAATTCATAACTCTGTTCTGGTTTATTGTTTTCAAATCACACACCAGTGCTTGTGCAACAGAATTCTAGGTTTAATATGTAAAGAGTATGCTGTTCAGTAGCATATTTTATTAGGCATTAGAAAGAGTTATGGAGTCATCCATATGATGTGCATTACTGAATGTGTCAAGAAATCAAGGATGATTTTTGCTTTTCTACTAAACAAAATATACTTTAAGTAATTACTATTAACAGTACTTACCAGGAGGCCTATTTTTATATAACAGAACAAAATGGAAAAGGAGGGGGGGGAGGGGAAGAAAAGAAAGTAAACACAGACTTGGACTTCACAGAAAAAGGATTAGTTTTATTTATTTTGACTGACATGCAGTCTTAAATTTGATCTTGTGTAGAGACATCAAAAGATAGAGCTCTAATGTTAGTTAATGCTTAGTTTTCACAACACAAAACTACGTGTCCTCTATGTCCTCCAAGTGTTTTTGGATGACTTCTTTGGTTAGAAAAAAGTCTTATAGTTTGAAGTAATAAAGTTGGGCAGAACAAAAAAGTAAGATTGGTAAAATTTTCTTTGCATTTTGAGACAGGAGGTTGTTTAAGGGCTGAGATAATAGGACTACAGCAGTCTGAATTTAAATGCTTGTTCCTGTTGAGGACTTTCTGAATGTCCTTGGATAAATCAGTTGATAAAATTTGGTTTCTTTTATTAGTAGACTACTTACTTGATCTTTGTGCAGCACCCAGCACACCAGGAGTTGCTTTATATTTTAGTGGATGATGATTGGAGCCTCTATGTCCTACTATACTAATGGAAACTATCTGTTAAATTTTGCAAACATTTGGCATAACCCTCATTCAGTGTAAATAGAATCCACCGGAGCTTCTGTGTGTTACAGCTTAGTTGCCTGCTGTATTTTTTCATTATATTTGAACACTGTGTGCCGGAACCCACTCACTTCTCAAACACAGTTTTAATGTCTCTTTTCTTACCCTAGAAAGAAAAAGCTTCCTCAGAATGAAATGAGTCACAACAAGAAAGGAAGCCAAGATAATTAAAAAAAAATAAAATGTAATACTTTCTCAGCTTGTTCTATACTGAATTACAGTACTTCAACCAAAACACAGCTTTGCCATTGTCCTTCCTGGTGTATCAGAAAAGAAGCTATTCTTGTGTGTATAGCTTGACCAGTACATCCAGTGGTGCTATGTCTTCTGCCATACCCACAGTTTCAGGAAATGCCATCCTTTCATGCATGGTACAACCAATCATTTTCAGAAGGCATGTTAAAAGGTGCTTGCTGGCATTTCCATGGGGCATTACCTTTCTAGAAACAGTATTTATTTAGCCAAGGATTCAATATGACATTCTCTGTGATACTGGTTAAATCAGAATTTCTGTTCTGCAAGGTTTTGAAGACTCTTGTGAAGGACCTATGTATACCTGAGCTGTAAGGACATGCAAGAGTTCAAAGAAAGGGTTCAAATTTAGAATATAGCCCAGAATTTGGCTTCTTTATCTAAAATAAAACAGTATATTCATATCTTTAAAAAAAACCAATCTCATCCTGCAAGCCTTCCACTGATAGAATAGATATTAGGGAAGGGGATTTCTGTATTGAAAACAAATTGAACTTCTCAATAACTTCTCAATATTCTTCCTCAAAAAAAAAAATTCTTCAGCAAAGTAGTCTGCCTCATATAGTGTAAACTAGTGAGCAGGTTTCTTAACTACCAAAGTGCTTTATTTTATCACTTCCATCATATCCACCGAGAGAGTTATAATTAACCTACAAGTTCTTTAAAGCTATAAGCACCAATTCTTTTAATTGGTTAAATGTTAGAAACTTACATTATGTAAATGCAAGAAGGGTTTACTGAAATTTGTTCTAGTGATAATCCATCTGTCTTGGATAAAGGCCAATGTACAAGCAATTGTGCAACTTTCAAAGAGGAGTAGAAGAACGATTTCTTTTTCTTGTTCCACGTGACTCAACATGATCTCTGTATACTTCTATATTTCTTGCAACAGCCACAATAGCTTTTCTGAATAGGATGCCAGATAGTCTTTAACATGAACAGCTTACATTCACATTGCTATACCATGCTTAAGCAAGTGTGTTTATCACTGCTTGGAAATTACACTATAAAAATGAATATGTTTTATTCTCTTAACATATGCATAGTATCAACACTTTGTAGCAGCTAACAATTTTCAAGCAGAGAAAGCTCTACCCAGTTACTCTGAAAAAACAGCATGACAGAAATATGTATTTTCCACCAGCATTCAAATATTAAAGTAGCCAAGATAGAAAGACAAATCCCTTACTGCTGCCCTGCAGCAAGAAAATAGACCGTTAAATTTTTTTTTAACAGCTCTGCTTGCTGCTTACATCTAATGTGTTTTAAAATGGCACAATAATATCTTAAATGAGATGGGTACATACACAATTTCATTTCATTGGAAACACCTGCAGTACACTTTCTCAATCCTGTATTAACATTTCTATAGCACACTAAGTATCAGAAAGCTACAATGATAATTTCATTTATTCTGCTTTAGAAGACAAATAAATGTTTCTGTGTGTGGAGCCGAGCTGTTGTACAGCATTTGTGTTGAATTTTATGTGAGCTGTGTCCTAAGAGGTACTGTAAAGTGCTCGACAGTTGTCCAGAGCCTTCCTGGCCAGACAGCCTGGCTGACAGCACTGGGATCCTCAACACCTACTTGGACAGAGTCAACTCTGGCCTCCAAATCTGCAAACCATAATCATATAAAAATATCTTGAATTTTGTGAATAATTCCTTATAGTTCTAAGTAGCAAGCAGCACATGAATTAAGCTTAATCTTGTAAGGGCTGAAGAACCAAGTGTTTCCATGCAGGAAGGCAGCGCTTTAATCCAAAGCATGGCTGGCTTTGGGGGCTGGAGGAGAAGTGCACAGTCACATTGTGTATGTATTTCCATTCCAGGTGGCACTGAGTGATTGAGTAAAATCACATATTGGAGTGTTCCAGTTTGTTATTAGAAACACTGAAAGTGCAGAAGATTGTTTTCTAAATTGTTTCTGAGATGTTATTACCTTTCTCCTCCTCGAGTGAATCTTGCAGCAGCCAAAAACTCCATGCTGTTAAAATGCTTCAGATGCTGCCTGTAGTTTATTGTTCCCTTGAAGCAATTTATTTCATTATAATGTACTCATGAAAGAACATTAGTGTTTAATTATCAGGACAACTATTCTTAGTAAGGCTCAGACTGAAGTATGAAGTCCTTGCCTGTTAGTTATTGCTCATCTACAAACCGATGGTTGACAGAGCAAATGTCATGCAGGTTAGTTCAATGATCTCATGCAAATAGTATCTGTTGTGAGCTTCATCATTTTTCCATTAAAAATAATTTTGAAAAGAAATCCTGCCAATTCCACATACTCTGACTGACAGAGTGAAAACTCATGTGGAAGAAGATTTCCACCACTGCAATGAAAAGCACAATATGATGATATCTCTGTGCAGCAAGGTGATACCAACAGCGTGTGAAGGGAGGGATGGAAGTGATCACAGATCAGGTTTTGCCCTCTGCACTGGCAGGATAATTTTATTCTAATTCATGGTGTCAGTTAATAATGCTGATTCCCAAGGTATAAGCAAAAGATTCAAAGTAATGAACATAATGATAGACCTGAGGTAACAGAGGGAAACCTTGAGGGGAATGCCGGTCTTTGCTGTATCGTAATATCACTTCAGTTAAGGAATTAACTTGTTTATTTACACTTAGTCATTCACAAACAATATTGACATTTTTGCAGTCTATACATTATGGATCCAAGTTCTGACCTGAATATCAAGGATTCCTCTCTGAGTGCTATACTCAGAGGTGTAAATCACTCAAATAGTAACACACTGGTGTTTAGTCATATAGCACTTTGGATGCTAAGGTCTGCCAAAGGATAACAGAATGACTCAGCAGTGAGACAGGGAAATAATCAAAAGCATAGCAGAAAGTACCAGGCTTGCTCAAAGAGGTGAGGCAGCAAATCTCTGAGGAGAAGCACTAGAGAAGGAAAATTATAGAAAGAGACTGAATATGAGTTTGCACACCTACTGCAGATGGGCTGCCTCCAAAGCCCAGCAAGGTCCCCTGGAGTCTTTCTATTTCTGGCCTATTTCTTGTTCATATATCAATATAACTAGGAGTGTGTGTTGGGTTTTTTTAAAAAAATCAAGAGCCATGATAAATTTCATTACAAGCAAGTACTGAGTCATATGAGATGATTTTTATTCATTGCTTCCGTATATAGTACCTAAATATGCATGGTATTCTGTGCATATACTGGGATCAATACTACAGTGCATAAGCTCCTTAAACTTGAAATAGCAAAGCACTCTGTTTTCCTGCCTCTATGGTTTCTGCATGTTAATCTTGCCCTATGTTCTCCCCCCTCTTCCCTCACAGAATCACAGAATCTAAGGGGATAGAAGAGACCTCGAAAGATCATCTAGTCCGCCCCCCCTGCCAGAGCAGGGTCATCTAGAGTACATCACACAGGAACGCATCCAGGCGGGTTTTGAATATCTCCAGTGAAGGAGACTCCACAACCTCTCTGGGCAGCCTGTTCCAGTGCTCTGTCACTCTCACAGTGAAAAAGTTCTTCCTGATATTTACATGGAACCTCCTATGCTCCAGTTTAAAACCATTGCCCCTTGTCCTATCATTAGTCATTACTGACAAAAGCCTGGCTCCCTCCTCTGCTAATAAAATACCATGTTCTATAAGCAGCACTGTGATGGAAGAGACAAATCTTCATTGAATTCAAAATACTTCTGGATTTCATAATCACTGGAAAAAAGCAAAACACCTAATTTCTTTTTACTCCTCCACAAAATCTAATTCTGTGAAAAATCTTGCCTTTATAAGCAACATCAAAACTGAAGTTTATTCTTCAGGACCTTAGAACTTGGCCTTTAACCATAATTTGGCTAAATACCATGCACAGTGCAAAACAAAATAAACCTCAAGTGTCAGCATGTCATTTGCAATCCCAGCTGATTAATCATTTCATTGTTCTTATAAATGAATGTTAATTGCCATGTGCATATCTACATGCAGAATGTATTAAAAAGTTATGTGGGAATTTTTCATTTCACTGGCTGAAGATATCCCAAGGGCAGGACACTGTCACTTAGCAACTCTGAGCACTGTCACTGTCTCTTGTCTCATGGGGTGGCACATCTGCCAGCGGTGTACCCTGCCTGCCAGCCTGCCTGCCCCACGTGCCAGCTGTGCACCACACATGTCCCGTGTGTGAGCAGTGCACCCCATGCACAACTGCACCCCCGTGTTGGCAGCACAACCCACATATGGTGTGCCCACACATGAGCATGTCCAAGCAACACAGCTCATGCAAAAATGCCTCACATACAAGCACACTCCATGTGAGCGCAGCCCCTGTGCAAGCATGTCCCACATTTTAGCAGTGTACCCCACTAATGAGCTAATGAGCTAATGAGAGGCTCATTATTGGCCCCACATGTGCTGGGGAGGGGTGCTGGAACATGCCAGGACATTCCCTCATCACCTACTGCACCAGGAGAGCTCCTGCCCTGCTTGCACTGTGCTGGGTTCCTGTTGTGCTTCCACAGGTAAGGGAAAGCTTAAACAACAAAAGTTCATGTAGACCCCTCAAAATGTGGGTTGCTGATGGAAATTATTCTTGTCCTTATTCTTCTCTTGCTCTGTAGTTGCTTTTGGCCATGTCAGTGGTACGTTTTGTGCTGTGCTGAAATGGGAGAGACCTGCCTTGTATAGCTCACCCTGATATGCTGCTTTGTGACCATGCGGTGCTTTAGAAAGATTACATAGGGCCAGTTTCCCTTCAAATACCTGTATAGTTGAACAATTGCAGCAGTGGTTGTTCTGGATGTCAGGAAGAAGTTACAGTGTTTTCTTGTGGCAGCTCAGCTGAGCAGGAGATTTTGTGAAGAAAGCTGTTTTGTTTTAGGCTGGTTTTGTTTCTTTCAGAGGGAGTGGAGAAAGGAGCTTAGCACATAAGTGTCTTTGCAACTGTAACTATAATGCTTGCTATACCATGAATGCTATAATATCTATTGATTTGTTTGCTTTCCACTGTGAACTGTATAATGTTGCTGCTTGAAAGATGATTTTTTTGAAAGTATGGTGTTATACTGAGTTGGTTCTGACATCAAAAAGTCCAGAGAAAATGAGCAGGGGAGAGAGCAAGGATATCAGAATGATTAATTGTTGCATTAGCATTCAGACACTGAGTGTGTTTTGCTTTATGGATTGCTTGTTTCTAAGGGTATGATCATGGCTTCTGGATTGTATTAAAAATGTGTTTCTGAAGCATTGATACTTAATTTCAGAGGGGTTACATTCCTATAAAACAAAGGAAGAGAGAAAAAAAAAGTTCAACTATTAAATACCAACCGCAAACAATGCAGAGTGTGGAGCCTAAGACAAGCTTGATCAGCTGGCATTTGTGAAAGGAAACTACTACCCCAAAAACATTTTTTAAACTTATTTAGAAATGCATGAATATTGCTGCTGTGTCATATGAAAACTGGGTAAAAAAAATAAATGTCATCACTGTGCAGCCTCCTGCACTTTTGATGGGGTTTGTGCTGATCTGCTAGATCTGTATCTGTTTACTTGAGCGGAGTTGAGATTGGTTATTAAGTCAATTCCTTGATCATATTGAAGAGTTTGGAGAATTGTTCAGGAATCTTTACATGGTGATATATTTAAAAAAAAATAGCATTATGAATTGCTCTATTGTGATCAGGACTTCAGTGTTAATCAAACTTGCATGTTGTCTTTGTTTTGCTTGGTAGCTAAACCTATACCTAACTTTATATATAAAGCTAACTCCACTGTGACCACTCGTGTGCTTGAAAGTAACCACATGCTTATGCATTTTCTTTTTATATAAGGACCACAAAAATCTACAAGTGTTACCAGGTGTTTTTTGATGGTGTTACAACAGCACAGAAATAACCAGGTGTCAGACCATTCAACTGAGCAGCTCTTGAGAAGGGCTACCTACAAAAACATACCCATGGTTAAGGTTTGGCTCTGGGTTGACAAACACGAAGTCATTCATGATTTCATTCCCAGGCCACCCAAGTGTACATTTAAAGACTCTAAGGAGTTATGTTTCAAAGAACTTTGCATGAGTGAGGCATGCACTGCTTTCAGTGGGATCACAGACCTAAAGTGAAAGGTTGCATCAGGAAATTCTGCAGTTCAATGCATTTGAAGCCAGAATTGACCACTGAAATCAGCATGCCTGGCTGAAGCCTCTCCCAATGCATATTTTCAGATTAGACATGGATTGTGGCAACAGCATTGGTGAATTCACTATTGCAGTTGAGCACAAAAGCATGCCAGAGACACGTAGCTCAAGGTCTGTTTGTTAAAAGGCAAGTTGTTTTTTATACATTCCCATCTTGTAGAACCAGCCATGCATGATTGTAATGAGTGATGGCCTGATTAAATCAAAAGCAGACATGGAAGAAACACTATTAATCTCTAAGCATATGTGATGCTAACAGCCATCAAAATGTAACGTTGCAATTATCCTAGGTGGACAGGGATAATTCTCTCTAATTGAATTCTGAGGATGTATATTTGGATGCATGCTTTGGATCCTCAGTGTCCTGTGTCATTTCTGTACTGCTAGAAAGAAAGGTACCGGAATTATTCCCGGTTAGCCTGACCGCGTGTCTTTTGATTCCACATTCATTTTAGCACAGCCTGCCTGAGGACAGGCTTTGTAAATACAATGTGTCATCAAAATAGATCCTGTGTTCTCAAACATGTCAGTGGCATCACTCTCTCTTTTTTTTGCCACGGGAAAAAAAAATAAATCTGTAATTTTGTATCAGCTTCTACAGCTTCACAATCTTATTTTTAGAAACATCAAAGTAATAGTAAAGAATATGTAATATACTGTAGCAAGTTGATTTAGATAAAACAGCCTTGCTGTATAGATGAGTTGTAGCCCCAAAGACTCCCTCTGGCAGTTCTCAGAAGGTGGAGAGAGAAATACAATTCTGTTCTCTTAATTTCTGTCTTTTTTTTCTTTTTTTTGTTTCCCTCAGTACCCCACCTAGAAAATCTACAGACTCTGTCATTCTTATTTTGATTAACAAATGCAACAATTCTGCATGAATCCTACCACCACGTCCCAAAAGTCTTTCTGGGCAGAAGTGTTGCCTGCTGTACCCTGTGGCCCTCTCCTGGGGTCACCAAGGGCCATACCATAGACTTGAGGAGTGTAGCACCCTGAGGAGTTACACTGGCAGTTTTGTTTGCTCGTGATTTTGCTGCTTTCTGCCCAATACTGTGACCTTTCAAGGAAGCTCTCTGGATCCCTTCATTCAAAGGTCAGCTCCAAACACAGTATGGATATGGACTGCACCAAGTCTTGCTCTATATGGTCCTTTGGCACTAATCCACCAGTCCAAGTCTTGGGTGAAGCAGGTTCCTACACAAATAATGAGCAATGACCACTCAGTCCTCCTCCTGTGAGGAGCTTCGTGAAGTTGCTCAACATCATTAGTTTAATTCCTGTTGTGACTGAAGTTAAATTGGTGGTTGAAGTTCACCCTGATGCAAAATTCTGACTCAAAAGACCTAATTGGTGTGAGTCTGATCTTCTGCAGGTGCAAATAAGGATCTAACAAGAGTCAGAAGGTACTTAATTTGTCTTCAAAAGCTTCTTGTATAATTGAGGCCCAGGCATACACACAATATTTTGAAAGAGATTTCCCCATTCACATCTTCCTTTCAGTGTCCAGGTAATCTAATTTGCTCCTGGGGATGGTTTGGAGTTTGAGTGAAAAACTTGCAATTCATTAGCCTTCATCACTTCTGAAAATTGAAAACAAAACTAAGATGGTGTCTAATGAGGTTATTTGATGATTTGTGGAGACTTTGATATAATAATTGAGTTCTAATATATGGTTTTAAAACAGTCTGATGAGATTCACCCTCACAACTTCTATATCTATTATCTTTCTATCCTGAATGTCTATTAAAAAGAAACGTCTCGATTTCTTTGTACTAAAATTCCTTTTATCATTTGAAGATTCTTGAAAAGTGCAATAGGAGAAAGAAATTACCAGGAACACACCTGATTAATTCAAAAATTAATTGAGGCTAATTAAGATGACAGTACATCATGATAACTTTCATTAATAAATAAAACTATTATCAAAAGGAACAAGCATTTTATCCTAACTTTGAGTATACCTGTTCCCATAATTTAAGTAATCAGGCAGTTTCTCACTTCCCAATGACCACCAAGGGTGCAATTCATTGTGGTGGAATAGACCTGCTCACAGCTCAAGTATTGAAAGTGGTAGATGTCTGGTGCATAAAGCTTTGTCCTAGATCTCTGCATGAGGGTGAATAATTTAATTGTTCACATTACAGCTGTAAATTTTGCCCCAGATGTATATTCTGAAAAACATTCAGGCAAATATTGCTCCTGATGGCTTAGAAGTGTAGTTATGTTGTAGAACTATTATGGAAACTAAGGCAGGCTCCCCTATAGTGAATTGCTGATGAATTGGCTTAGGACACTATGTAATTTCTCATTTGCTGTGAAATCAGTAGTATTAGCCATCTGCCACCATTTCTACTTGTATGATGGAAGTTCCTAGAAGTTCCTCTTGAGCTTGATTGTCCAATTGTATTTGGTGCTGTACAAAGTGCAGAGTAAAAGAAAAGCCTATTCTAAGTTAGTTGTGGCCTTACAGGCCAAAGTATGGGAAGGGACAGATGGAGCAATTCACATATAATTGTATAAATCTCTGGTAGAACAGCTGTTACCTGAACCTGCCTGGGTGTTGAACCTGAACATGGATGCCTATGAGAAGAAACATCTTTCTTCTAAGTTCCCTCTAAGTAGAATAGAACTCAAGCGTGTCAAGGGTATGGCAGCAATATTGGGGGGAAATGCAAAAAAAATTCAAGCAAAGTATTATTGTTTAGCTGTTTTAACTGCCTTGGGGAGTGCTGTATCTTGTTTCCCATTCCTTTAAGCCCTGAATGCAGCAACATTACTTACTAAAGGAGTTGTAACATTGGCAGGAGGTGGTAGTTTTGAGTGTTGTGTCCCCTACAAGGTGGAGTTCAAGACATCGGGGTGCATGCAGATAAGCTTTATCCAAATGACCTCCTTTGCTAATTAACCTGTGAACCCTGATACAGAATTGATACTTTTTCTGAGTGGGTATGTTCGTTATAATGCACAGTAGTGCTAATTGGGGGTGGTTTTCAGAGCCTTCTCCTCCACCCAGGCTGTATCTGACAGCAGCCTCTGCCTCACCATTGTTGTTATGCTAGATGATAATGGTTCAGAGAGGAAGCAACTGGAGGAGGAGTTATTTTTAGATATTCTAAATACTTCAGAGTCTTATATAACTGGATTTGAGCAATAGTTGATGCCAGACAATCTCACATAATTGGTTACAGCGCTCCATCAGTTCTCTCCTTATATTCACAGAACAGTTTGTGCCCCGGAGAAGAGGTTAGGCAGCAAGCATCACAGCCAGAACTGCAAAAACTGCAAAGAAAAACCAATGGGTTGAAGATGCCTGAATACATAAGAAAATAAAAATCCTTGCATAATTTCCAAGTGGTAAATATAGTCAGGTTGAAGTCCTAAGGTTCAGTACTGAAGTACCTTAATATATTTTTAAACAAGCATCTGCTGTATCACTTGATACCTTCTTCTGTGATGCTGTAGATAAACTGTCCTGGTAGAGTTCCAGGCCTTGTGTTATGAAACAGGAGGACTGCTTTTCCACTATAGAAACGAATACTAGGAAACCCACTCACAGTCTTGGTGTCTGGTTGTGTTTGGCATGACTTTCATTTGTACAATGGCTTATTATGGCACTTCGTTTAGTTGATGTTTTTTGTTTCTGTGCTTAAATAAATAAAAAAGGCTGCTGGTAAATTCTTACATTGCTCACCTATTCTCAGTGTTTACACAAGTCCACTGCTGTTTGTTCCTCCCTGTGCAGTTCTATGGTGTATCACCTACTCAAACATTTTGGGCTCTCTGGGGGAATTGTGGAAATGGCCAGGAAAGATAAAAGTAGAAGGTCAAACAACAAACTGCACTGTGCAATTAACCTGGCTGCTGTTCCTAAATCACAAATGGAGGCTATTTTCCAAAAAAGGGATCAATATACCGTTTGCTATTGTTACACACGAAGGAAAAATAAATGCTGTCTTGAGCTTCTTTTCATGCTGAATTGCTTATCACTCCTTAGCAGCTTGGTATAGTACAGAAGGAAAACAAGCCTTCAAAGGTCCCCCTTTCAGAGATGAGGGCTGGAGCATTCAAATGACGTTGGTTCAATTCCAGGTTCAGATGATGTTGACTTTTAAACCTCAGCAACACAGAAGGTGTTACGCTATGAGAAAAACACTACCCCAACCCAAATGTTGAGGACGATTGAGCATGACTGAGATCAGTCTCACATTGGTGTAGATGAATATCTCACCCATGCATGTGATGTGCAGTCAAGACAGATTTCAAATTCCTTACCCCCATGTATTACCTCCTAGAGGAATTGGGACACTTGGGTGTTATACCAACTTTGCAGTCTTTGAAGAGAGAGAATGGTCTGTATCTGTAGTCAGGAAAACATCACATGTTTTCACAACAGCCTTCAGGTGAAATAACAGAAGGTGCAGGTATTGATGAAACATGTAGCTGCTTAAGGTCTCAACAGTAACTTGGGGAGAGTTCAGTTCTAACCCCTCACCGCCCTGTGAGCTCCCTTTCTGGATAGATTCTTGTCTCTGAAGACCTACTGCTCCTAGGCTTTATGTGATTTGGTGATGGAGATGGTTACCCTTGAGAAACTGTAGAGCATCAGAGTAGGTAGGAGACTACTTGAAATTCTTCTGCCAGAATTGGATTCAGTGCTACAAAGAGGTACATAAACAGAAAAGAAATGGGGGGGAAAAATCAAGTTCTGCTCTAAAAAGAGGCATCTGATATCATGAAAGAAATGCTGGCATTAAAAAAAATGTTTGCCTTGTTTTCATCATGAAAGGCCATTTTACTTTTTGCAGCATCTATTTTTTAACAGTTGAATTAAAATTAATTATTTCATGTCTGATAGCCCTTTTTGCACAGAGACCTGTCTGAAAGAGCCATTGATTTCCCGGCTCGCAGCATGTTCACCAGCTGCACTGTGAGTGCTTCATCTTTTCATCTCCAATATGAAAGGAACAACAGAGGTCACTGTGGACTTGTATTGTTGAAAGTGATTACTGGCAGAGCTGAGAGCTTGCAACAAGGCCATCCTGCTCTTCATTTAAGTTTATATGTATTTATCTCTCTGCTCCCCCACCACCTGGGACCCACATGTTCGTGAGTCCAGGGAGAGCTAATTAAAATGACTTGTTCCTTTTAAGTAAGTCTGTTACCTGCTCTGGCTTTGTACCAGGCTGCTATCATTTTAATATACGTGCTTTAAAAATGATGGTATTGTCCTTTCAAGCAGAATGTCTTCTGTTTCTGTTCTTCCTTACCCTTACCTTTAATTACTGTTTATTAGAGACACCGAACTCGCTGCCTTGGAGACTTGAAAGACAAAAAAAGTGGAGAATCTATTGGAGAACCAGCTATAGCAAATGTCATGCCTTTTCTACCTCTGGTATTTTACAGTAGACCCCTTGATAAGAAACAGTCCACGTCTGAAAAAGCTTCCAATAACAGGCAGGAGACACAGGCATCAGGAAGAAAAATTATACTGTAAATTATTGCCACACCATCTGACCATTCAAAATTGCTCTTTTGAAAGCAAACACTTTCCTTCTTTAGACTTTCCTGTTCACTTGTATTTTCAAAGATTCTGAAGCAAATGGACTAAATGAAAGAAATTAAATATTATTTCCCTATAATGGGAAATCATGATGAGAGGCAGCAGTTTCTAAGTCTGCTTGCAAACACAAAGATTATTGTGTTCCAGTATATTCCAGAGCTAGAAGTGAAATAATAGACAATACATTGAATCTTTAAGGTGAAGATGAATACATAGCTTTATCATTAGAAGAAAGATGGACATAGCAAGCTAAACTTTGTGCTAGTAAATTTTATAGAATATTTACTTTCCTGAGTCTCCCTTTCAGTAGCTAACATTTTTTACAACAGTTTGTTTGGCAATGGCTGCAATAAATAGCTCATCTACCTTTTACCAGGTTCTTTGGTTTAAAATGGAGCAGTCCTTGATGCTTACATGTGGGATGTCATTCCTATGGGTGATCATGCTGACTTCACCAAAACTACTCAGAATGGGTTGTTAAGAATGGATGGCTCCAGACCCATGCAGAAGAGAACAAGATCTCACTTCTCAGTACACTGAATAAGGCTTAAATGCTGCGAAGGATTCTTTTGCTCAGGGCTAACTTCATCCTAGCTAGCTTTTTTCACTCCTAAGTCTGTAATTCAAACCCAGGAAAGTGAGTGAAGTACAATCATTTGCTCAGTGAAACCCCCAATTAGAGTAGATTATCGGAAATAAAAGAATGGCAAACAAGAAGTTATTTTTCTTTGTCATTAGGGAAGTTTAATAACAGAATCAATACAGAGCCAGAGGGAATTGTCAACAGAGATAAGAATTACTCTTTTTTAAAATGCATTTTTCATCTCGGGGGCCTGTTTTTTGGGGGAAGTTGTTGGGTATTTCCCTTGTTTGATTGTTAGGAGTTTTTTTGACTGCTCATTCTATGGACATAGCCTGGGCTTTCCTTTGCCTACTGATGTCCCTTATCTTTACATCTTTGTAGTCTTTGCTAGACATTTACACAAGCACTGATAGTAGTCAATCATTTCTCTTCTGTTGACTGCTCAAGTGAGATGAAGATTGTTCCCCACTGGAACAGAGTACAAATGCAAACTTGGCCATCAGTGCTGAGCTAAGATACTAAAGTTCACTGTTTTAAGCATTTTCTTCTGCAAAATAACACTGACACTTTTCTTGCTGTGTTTAGTGCCATGGATGAGTTTATGCTTCTTTGTTGAGATTGCCCTTTGCCAGCACGGCAAGACCAATGATGGGCCACTCATCAAAATCCTGTGACTCCCAGCACTCATTAGCGTTATGGGCTGATTCTTTCCCCTCCCTTCCTTTTCTCCTGTGATTTAACTGTCAAATTATTGAGCCAGCAGTTCATGACCAGTCTAAAAATACCGAAGAAAATAAATTCTGCATGGTTTATAAACAGAGTTATGGGTCATCTTGGATGACAGAGAGCAGCAGGCATTAGATTATGGGGATTTTTTGCTGCCACCTCTTTCTTCTGATTATTCAGAAGGGGTCTGCTTGTGCTTAAGTTCCTCATCCTCCCAGGCTGCCTTCTGTTGAGCTCCTAACATACTGATGAGCTGTTATTTGTAAGAGACAGCCAACATCTGTGCAGGTGGGATGAGTGGTCTGCCATAGGGACCCTCGTCAGCGGTCATGTGCCAGCCTGTAAGAGGACCCATTGCAGCAGCTATAGACAGTTCTTTTTAATTGTAGAATAATGTCTTTTGGGGATGTGTGAGCATTAGGCTGGTAATGTTTCTAGTAATAAACAAACAGGAAGCAGAGTCCTATTTTCTTGCTCCTGAGAGCCCCACCATCTGTCAACAAGTATCGATTTTCAGACTCACTGGTTTGCTAATTAATCATATTGGGTGCGAGGGTAACTTGCTTTTGGCATTTCTGCAGGGAGATAAGGTAGAAGAGAAAAGTCACTCCAGCATCCCTGCCCTGATTAGCTTCGTTACAAGAGACAGCAAGTTCCTCCTGGCTTCCATGTCTCCTATCAAGCAAGCAGGTGGCGAGTGGGAAGGCAAGGACAGGCTGTGTATGGGGTTTCTACTCTGCCTGCCCTGAAAACATGGCTCCGTGGTTATGACAGGGAAAATGATCTGTGCCAGTTAAAGGGCTGGTGGAGATAACATCTCTTGGTATAACATTGTACTGATCTTCCAAATGTTTTGCTGTATCTCCAGAGATACACCATGTCTGGGCTGAAAGACATGCTTAAAGAACTGAATACCTGACACAAGGTCATTGGTAAATGTCATTGCAGTAAATGCAGAAGGAAAGGCTCTGTATTCCCAATATGTGTTGTGTATGGTACGATGAGCACACACTGAAGAATGAATAACACATATTGCAGAATATAAAATGTCTCTGGCTGCACATAAACTATATTTCAAGTGTTCTGTGAAACTGGCCTATTTTTATGAATCTCAGATATATTGATAGACAATATATAGGCAAAATGCGATTGCAGTAGTTCTAAAAATCATTTTAATGATGTAAAGTAGCAATATTTTTCACCAGTTATAAAATTATATTGGCTTCCCATAATTCATTTAATGGCAATTATACTAAAAATACTTCCACTTGAAGTAAGTATCTGTAAGAGCTTCACAGAAGTGGGAATGTTTGCCAGAAATTTGCTTACACAAGCTACACCTTCACAATGTAATCAAAGGAGCTGTTTTGCTATTAGTTCTGCTTGAATTTATAGCCTCCGAGCTACTGGCAGGATGTGGATGAAAAATGCCAGTGTCAAGGCACTGTGAAAGCTCAGAAGGAACCTAAAATTCCTTATATTTCAAATTATTATCCAAAGCTTTCAAAATTGGGTTCAATTGAATGAGTTCTTGGAAAGAGACAGTAATAGCTTGTATCCATTTGTAACTGGGCCAGGCATAAACTACAAGCTTTACTGCTGCTTCCTACACTGCTCAGAAATTCAAAAATACATCTGAATGATGAGCAGCTGAAGAGGTTTTGCCAGTACTGAAACTGTGTTATCTCTGCCTTGAATAATTTTTAATGTTTAACACTGCAGAGATTCAGACAAGGAATCAAAGGGCTGGATTCCTCAATCTGCTACATTGAACAGGCTGTTGAATTAGCCTTTTCCCTGTAAATGGAATATATTTGGCCAGGAATGTCTTTGTAAGCTTCACATTTCTGTTAGTTGTGGTGCTTGTCATTGCTTTTCTCTAACTCCTCCTCTCCCAAGTCCCACCAAATTTGGGCTGCCCAGAGCTGAGCAGAAAGGATGTACGAGGAAGCAGATGGAAGGGGGAAGACCATGGAAAACATTCAGGATGGGAGGCTCAACCACACCTCTTTACCAGATGGTCTCTGGTTGTGTTACTTGAACCTGTCTGATCAGGGCTTCAGTGCAGGCCAGGAGAAATCATAAATGAGGTGGGAACAGCCTTGTTCAGCTCTGATACTTGTGCTTGGTGTTCAGTCTTGTGTAGTGGAGGACAGAGTAAGACTCTTCTACTGCTCTGTTTTGGACAGACTGGGTATACTGGTGAAATACACTGTGCCAAGTGATCAGTGGGGGTTGCAGCTTGGAGCTGCTGATGTCTGGGAACTGTTGAAGGAGGGCACTTAGCTGTAGTAGCATAAATTGATAGTACCAATGTCTAATATACAAACAGGTGACAATCAAGAAAATAAAGCAAAGTTCCTGGAAAGTTTTATGCTGTTACTACCTTTGCCTGTGTGATTTGTTACATGGGCTCTGGCAGTGGTTAGAAGACTTCATGCTATGATAATCTGTCCCTTTTTGAACTTCATCCTCTCTAGCAGGTGTCATCCTTGTCCTGGGTTAGAGAAGTAAAAAGTGCTTTTCACTTAGCATGATGAGTCACTCTATTGTCATATCACAATTGGCATTTATTTGGAATTGGAGCAAAATCATTTGTAAAACCCTGCAGAAACTGTCTTGACTCAGATGATAAAAAGACATTATTATAATTATTAGAAAAAAGTACCTTTCTATTTTAATATTTTCCCAGCCTGTTTAACTGAAGAATAGAAATATAGTTGTGAGTGAGAAAAATTACTTAAAAGAATTCTTACACTATTCAAAGGGCAATTTCATATCAGTCTGAATTAACCAGGCTGCCTCATTTATACCTACTACATGAAATTCTCTGCGTATAACTATTTAATTAATTGCAGTAGATCATAGTAAAGTGCTTCTGACTTTCTAGGAAGCCATAGCTAAAATATTTGACATCAAACTTTCTCACTTCACTCATTTCACTCAGCATTAGATCCCAATTTAGAGCAGAAATTAAATGTTCCTTGCAGATAATAAATAAATAATAAAAGCTTTCCAAAATAAACAAAGCTAAAATTAATAACTTGTGGAAATCCTTGTGATTCTTTCTCTCAGGGGTCTCTAACTCTGTCAGGCTACTTTTATGCAGTGCAATGCAACCCTCTATAGAGCTGTCAAAGCAGAAAGCAGCAGCTCTGAATCAATCAGCCATGTCATATGAGCTCAGACTGGGCACCTTGCTCTGCAGCTCAGCCTGGTGATCTGTATGGCACCATGTTCAGACTGTCAAACTGTGTTTCAACTTGGTTTAGGCAGTGTTCCTTTGTTGGTAGACAGTTTTATTATTCATACCTAACCTTGTGAAGTCACCCAAACTTTGAACTTGATTGAAACTTCCTTAATTCCTACGTAGGGATTTCTGAAGGTATTGGCCTGTTCCTCATAAACCCATGTATTCATACTGTAAAAATGTCAATTTTTGCTTGTGGGCTAACTCACTCTTGAATAAATTCTCTTCCAGTCACTCCTTCTATTGGGTTGCACCAATAGTGGGATATTTTTTTTTTATTGTGGGATTGCTGAAATTATTTTATAGATTACCTATCATTGCTTTCAATAGCAGACAGCTTTAGCTAGTGTAGTGGCACTAGAATTTTTCTCCACGATGTCTGCACTTTTTAGCCTTTTGTTCAGTGTGTAATAAATGGAAAGTAATAGAAAAGCACACATCGACCATCAGAATATTGCAGTCAACTATGGCTTCAAACGTATAGTCCACAGAATAAACAAGAATATCAGCTAATTTAATATCTGCCAATTTCCCCTGGATTCTATACTGTGGTACAATGTCTTCAGTTAAGGTCTCTTATCATTATCTAACTTGCTGTATCGTAGTACATGGCTGTTAACAAAAGGGAATAAAGGCAAGGCTTTTACCCTGACAAACAAGCTGTGTCACTCAGTTGAATCAGAGGCAGTTCAACTCTATCTAGCCATGCTAGATCACTCATCTTGTTCCAAACCCGCAAACCGTGCCGGGAGTTTGCTGCTAAGGATGAAATGTGATGATGGGAGAGGTACTTCAAGGCAGGAGGGAGAAAGACCCACTAGGAGTTAATATGGGTGAGGAAGTGAGGTCGTTAGAGCTGTGCACAAATACCAATAGCAAAGCCACATGGCATGTATTTTGTGATGAGAAAGTCTGGATTTAAATTAAGGAACAATGGTACTCAGTATGATGTGTTTATACAAAATGAATTTACTAGCATAATTATGTATGATGTTGATAAAAAGCAGCGTTTGCCAACCAACAGCTTCTGTGTAAGTGGAGAGATCTGCTCATACCAAAGAAGGCACTCTCTGTCACATGGGTCTGCTTTGGCTGTACAGATCTTTCAAATGCTTCCAACATCATGGACTTTAGGAATCCTGGACCTGGAACAAGGATGATGGGAGGCTGCTGAGGAATCTGCATTTATCCAGCTGTCTAATTCTGCCAGTGCAATAATTTTTCCTCATAAACCTTTATGGTGTTTGGCAGATCTCTACTCAAAGTGGAAACTGCATGGCATGGGAGCTACTGAATAGATGAATATACAAAAGGAGACAGAAGAGATGGAACTGCTTTTAATCTTTCCATGCCAGTGTAAATTGCAAACTGACCCAAATACTGGTTTGATCTATTTTAGTCTCTTTCAATGCTATATGAGATGAGTGAGCTTGGTAAACACAAATCCTTCACTAAAGGCAGCATTAAGCCATAAATGCCACTGCTTGTGGAAATGCAGAGGACTGGAACTTGAATAGAGCAAAACTCATACATTTGGGCTTAGAGAGAGCTAAGATCTGTAATGAGAACTTGTTTTCCATCTCTTTCACCGTGTCCTCAGAATTACGCCTCTTGGATTTGAAAATGTTGGAATTTTGTTGTTGGAAAAAAATCTTTTTACAGGTGTCAGAACATTCTATAAGCTCTAATGCACAAGAAATCAGCAAGCACTGTACATATACATGAGAGATTAGAGAAAGTGTAAGACCTCAGGCATGGCTGCATGTGGGGGAAGTGGGGTTGCTCTTGACAACAGCAGGCTGGTTTGTTCTTACTTGGCTCTACCCCTAGTACTCACCTAAAATGTTCATATATCTTGTTTCAAAGCAGTTTCTGATCATGTTACAAGTTTCCCACCTTGTCTGTTGTAGCTTCTGTAGCTGGCCTGGATGTAGCTTCTGAGATATTTCAAGACTGCCCTACTTGCAGGAAATAGTGTGCAAACTGTTTCCCAGGGAGAAGTTTAACACTTTTTTTCTAAGGCAAAAAATGTCTACTTACAGTACAGAAGCACTCACTGGATGGGGCTTCTTTCAGCTTCTGCAGCTATGGAGCTGTGAAGCTCATCTACTGCCCAGCACCTTGAGGTTTACAAGCCAACCACAATGGCAGACACACAGTGACCATTTGTGGGCTGTTTGGGCATGTCATTAGCTGGGCACATTAAGTCTTAAAGCCAGAATACTTGATTAATATAAAGTGCTGAAAGGATGAATACTCGAGGTTGGCTCAGAGTTTTTTTAGTGTTGAGGGCAAAGCATGTTTTTGGAGCCCCAAGGAAGAGAACAAAATAATCTGCAGAGGCAAACTGTCAAATTTTTGGGTCCTCCCCATTACCTGCTTGCCCATCTCCCATCTGCTTTCCATCTTTTCCCGGAGGCAAATGTGGCCTCTGTCTCTGTAGAGGGACTGAGCAAAGCTGAGAGCCTCACTAGGGTTCTTTTTCATCACAGGAATCAGCAGGAGATGGATACTTGCTGCTTACAGAAACCTTGCAAATAGTTCAATCCCACTGGAGTTCAGTGGCAATGTGCTACTTCACTGCACCTACTTGTTGCACTAGCAAGAGGGTGGGGAGGCAGGGGTAGGCTGGATGTACTGTAAAGGGACACGGTAAAATTCCTGCATCTTAGAGACAGGCCTCCCCTGCTGCATCACCATCATTGGCAAGGCGACTGGGAAATAAGCACATTCCCAAATACTCAAATTTATGCAGAATCACACCACGGATCCTTGTCTGTAAGGATGAGCTTTGCTTGTTCAGAGAGGAACCAGAAACTTGAACTGCTGTAGATTGTTTGTTTGAAAGGTAGAGAAATGTTTTGCTTGGGTTTTTTATACTCCAGTGGGTTACTAGATGAGATGTCAGATGGCTTCCATGGTACAACATTGTACAAAACAATGAAATATCAATATTTAACATTGTCTGCAATAAAAGTGTTTGGTTCCTGTCCTTTTCTGAGTGTCTTGCTGACTCTAATGTGATTATGTAGTCTGCGCATTTCAGTGCTCAGATATAATTTGTTCCATTAATCTGTCATGAATTTCAGCTGATGAGTGTATATATGGATTCCTGAGCTAGCCTTAGAGTAGCTGTGAAAGCCTGTAAGAGATTTGCATTGTAAATTATATTCTTGTAATTCTCAACTTTTTAGTAGTCTCATCAAGATCATGCAAGTTAAGTCTTGCAAGGCTGGAATGACAGAGATCAGTGAAGAAAGATCAGTCACATAGATATAACAAACTAAATGAGATTGATAGAAACAATAGTTTTGCTAGTGTTCTCATTCTAAAAAAATGTTATCTCTAACATCTCCAGTGGTTTTTCAAAGCCAATTCCATTTTCTGTCCTTCATCCTTTACAAAGTACTTCATCCTTTAAAAAAGAAATCAAATCTCTCTTTTTCTGTGGAGCTTTGGTTCCATGAAGCTAATTTGTATCAAGGAAGCAGAGCTCTGTATGAGTCCAAAGCTGAATTGCTCTATGCTCTTCCAGGTTTATATGTGATATTTTAAAAGTGAAATGCTGCTGGAAATAATGAGTGGATTGTTGTTGTTATTAACACTTTCTTAAGGAGCAAAAATATCTAAATTTCTCTAGCAACAAAGAGTTTGATTCGGCCCTTTTGCAAACTTTATATTGTCATATTATATACATATACATGTATATATATATGTTGCAGACACAGTGCCCCTTGGTGTGGAGCAGTCTTGGGCTGTGTCCCACCCTGCACCTCTCCCTACAGATGTTCCCCTCTCTATGTCCTTAGACAAAGACAGTTATACTGATGCTACAGCTATGTTGAGTATCCTAGAGTAACAGTGAATGTTTTAATTATTCAGGTGGGGTCAGGCCATCTTCTAAAAGGTTTGTTGAAAAATAAGTGATGGCATAATTTTACTCTGAATTCCCAATAAAATATAAATGCCAATTCTATAGAATAGTGTCTGGTTTTGCGTGGGAGACAGCTATGGGGAATGGAAAATTTTTCCATTCTCTGAGGAAGTAGTTTAACAGGAAACAATCTCTGTCTGGCTGTGACCTCTGCGAGGTAGCCTACAGCCCCTCTTGCTGCCTGCAGCTAAACCACTCTCAGGGTGCTCCAGTTGGCTCAAAACACTTCATCTCACTGTCACTGCCTGAAATATTTAAACTCTGTCTCAAATACTGGCCTGCTCTTTAACTCCTCTTTTGTAGCTAAACCCAGGAATTCCTACTCAAAAAACAGCACTCGGATAGGAATCTGAGTGTTTGGTTTCAAAGCTCAGTAATATTGTCTGATGGTTTCCTTGCTGCAATGCAGTTACCAGCATGTTACACAGTGATGTTTGATTCAAGAATCAATGCCTGCCAGTAGCTATTAGATAAAACATTTTATTGAAGAAGACATGATGAGTCAAAAATGCCAGTGTGCTCTACCTGATGAAAAGAGACCAAATGCTACTATGGCCAACCTAGGTGCACAATAGCAGGAGCTTCCACTGTAACCTTCTCTTGATGCATCTAAAGACAAGGGAGATAATAACTTTGCACTCATAATCCATGAGGCTGGTAAGTGCCAGCTGTCTGTTTCTGGTGTCCCAAGAGGACTGGAGCAAAGAAGGACCATGGCCCCTCATTTGTACTGGTGACTTGCTATATATTATCCAGGCACAAGATGTCTCTGTGGGCTCTCCAGAAATTACAGATTAAAAAAAAAAAAAGACAGATCTGTAGCTCAAACTGTGTGGGAAGCCTGTCAGCTTGTGTTTGTGGTTTTGTTTGTTTTCTTTAACAAATGCTTCCTGTGTTAAACAGCCTGATACATTATATTTTATACCATCCCTGCTGCCTCAGTCCATGGCAAAGGAGTGACATCCATGAAGTGAGGGTAGTAAAGGGCTATGTGTGGTATAGCTTGTGATTGCGGAGTACTTAGGAAGGAGGACTCAGAGTTTAGGTAGCATGGTTAGATAACAAAGCAGTCAATATTCTGTAATTTCTATATTGAGAGAGAGACTCCCAAATTTCTGAGGAGAGAAGAGGTAATGTGATAGAAATATTAACTGGTGTTTAGCCAGGGATTTCTGTCAATCAGTAAGCTCATGGTAATTGGGAAAAAATGCCCACAGGAAAACTTAAATGACAGTGGCCAACCTTCTCCCTTCTGCAGATGTTCCAGAGACTTACATCTGTTCGTCTCTTGTAGTATTGTGTAATAGGTTAGGAACTGATTTACTTGCTTGTAAATTAAGAAATGTGGTGTTTTACTATTAATCAATAGAGTTTAGAGTAATAAACCCTTCAGAGTCAAACATTCACTTTCTATTTCCTGATTTAATGAGACAGAGGAAGTTTCTCATTTGAACTGTCTATAGAAAGAGAAGGCTTTGTACAACACTTACCCTGCGTTCTGTTAACAGACCCATTCTTGAATTTGTATAAATTTCTAAGGTTTCACATAAAACTTGTATTTCCTTTGTGATGGTTCAGTGAGAGTCAGGAATAGAGGATGAATCCAAGTATAACGCACTGTAGAAGTTAGAGAGTATGTACATTATGGGCTTAAGGACAACTGTACCCTATTTTGGGGCACTGTAGCCCAAAGTGCATGCTTGTGGCATTTGGGAATGTTGTGTGAGAAATGCCTGTTGTATGTAAAATGCTTTTATAAATAAGTAAAATAAGATTTCAGTAATCTGAGGGGTTTTAATCATGTTGGTTGCTTAAACAACTCAGTGGATAACTTCTTGGATGAAACAAAGCTTTAACTATCAGGTTGAAAGCAGATTTTCATTATGTTTCCTTTTTCAGTTTGTACCCTAGCGAGTTGAAGTTAAACACACAGATTTCCTTAAATCCATGTTAGTCAGCAAAGATACATTTCTCCCAATTTCAAAAAAATATAAGAATTTTATAAATATTCTAAGGGCTATTGAATGAATGAATTGCCTTCTGCCTTTCTGCAAAGTCTGTATTTTCCTTTGATCTAATAAAACTGACAATTAATTCTGTATGGCACTAATAGACAGGACAAGTGTTTTATCACTCAAAATAAATTAGCATAGAGGCAAATACCAGCTGTAATGTGTCCCGACATTCTTGTAAATCACACAAGAGTGCAATGATATTTCCCCCTATGACTTTACCCCATAAAGTACTTTACATTTTGACAGGATAGTGTGAGAGAAATGGAACTAGCTGGGCTCTCAAGGTTCTTCTCAATGAAGCAAGATGTGTCCCAGCCCTTATCAATAAAAATTACTATAATGTTTGTTAAAAATGCAGAATCTTTAGCAAAAGACTCATAAAGACTGTGTCACAAAGTATCTGTGAAAGAGGCAAAGTGCAAAATTAGGTTGAAAAGTAAATTTATTGATCCACATGTATTCTTCATTAAATGTCAACAACAGTAACTTGTAAAAATACACACACACAAGTGCAATTAGTCAGTCAAGTAATGACTTTGGCCCTTTCACAAGGAAGCTAACCCACTGACAGCCTGACACATGGACAGGGCTGAAAGCATATTTTCAATTATCCTGTTAATATGTTATTTGATATATGTTGTCCATAGGTTGATCACTGTAGAGAATAATTTATTTCTTCAGTTATTAAAATTCTATAGATTAAAACCAGGAAAGTTTTATATTAGTCATACCTGACATTTGTTAGGAAAAATTTACCCTGACATTTTGCTATGCAGAAGTCCTGGGGTTTCTTTTATTCTTCTGGCATTCTTTGGCATCAGCTCTATGCTATTTAGAAATTAAGTGTTTTAACTTCTAGAACAGCATTTTACTATCTGCAAAGAGTAATGACTTTTCAAGTAATCATTAACAGAAATGTCTCTGAACTGAAAAGTGTAAAAGCTGCAGGAAAATGAAGGCAACTGCCTCACCCCACCACCCTCTTCGCATCTTTTGTTTCTGTGTTTGTTGCCTCAAGGTACTTCAAGGACAGATCAGAGTGCTGAACTTCTGTTGTAATGTTTGTTTGCTCTGAATGCCTTTATTATGCTGAACTCAAGGCTGATGTTTAGTTCTTTTTAATAACAATTTTAATTTATTCATTACAAAGAATAAACATTTATTTCTGTTCTAGGCAAAATAAAATAACACCTTGTTCTCCCTTCCCCCATCTCTCCAAAAAGCACCTGATAAAAACAATAATGCTACAAAGTTTCTGCAATGTTCTGGAACAGCTGTATGACACTTCTTTGTAAAAATTTCAGACCTCTTTGTCAGATTTAAGTGGCTAAAGCCAGTCCTGATTAAAATAAAAACCAGTCCTCCATTTGATATTTGATTGATATTACACAAATACAGTCCTCTATAGGATATCTGCTCTCCTTATTGGACCCCACTGAATGAGTTTTTTGCAAGAAATTCTTAAGATCCCAGGTTTATTTAGTCTTGAATTCAAAATAGATAAATGAATTTGTATCTAATAGGAAATTACAAAATAACTGTGGTGAATAATTTCAGCTCAGCTACTTAAAGAATCATCAAGAATCATCAAAATAGTAATATAGTGGAAAATTGACAAGTGTAAAATACAAGCCTGTACATCTTCACCTCTTTCCTTCCAAATCTCTAAGGAAGTTGAGGTTGAAAGCAGGATTTTCCTGCTGAAACCTTTGTCAATCAGTGCAGATGACTCTTAGTGAACTAAATGACAAGGAAGTGCTTGGAACTACTCAGTCTGGGATTTGATTTAACATTGTCATTAATTTGCTATGTTTTTCTGGTGTTCCTAAGTATTCTGATTTCACATCTGCCCATGGCAAGTATTCAGTGAATCTGATGTTCAGGGAGGACAGGTGTTTCCTAAGCCTTAGATGTATCTCTGTGCCTGGTTACAGATGTTAATTCACAGTGAGTTTTTCCACATACAGTCATAATTTCACAGTATAGCAAGATGAATTTCATAAAAAAATTCAAAAAGTCTGGTTTTTTGTCTCTCTGTGGCTGAAGATCAGAGGTATTCCCTGACTGTATAATAGAGTAATTAGCTTATTTCACAGTCATCATAGTTCTTTCATGTTACAGAACTTGCCTCAGCACAATTTATTTTATACCACACATAGGTCAGAGATAGAAAAGGACCTTTAAAGCAAATAAGAACCCAGATGATGTGTAAATGTTTTATTTTCCCTTAAGTATTGTACTGAAAATATATTTTAAGTTATAATTATATTTTTTTTTATTCAAAACTGGTGCTTTAGTTCCCAAGACAACACAAATCAGGAATGATAATTTAAAGATTCTTCTAAGTACCCGTTCACATGAAAGGGATGAGCAGTTGTAGATTTCCAGTTTGTGGTTTGCAGACCTGTTAATGAAAGCTGTCAATTATAGAGCAAGTATTGTAACACAAACCCAACCCTTAAGCTTTTCCATTAATACACACTGCACCATAATTTTAAGGCTCTTTATTACTAGTCATTGTAGGCCCTGCCACACATCACTAATCTCTGCTGCCTGAAAGGTGTTGGGAATAGCAAGTGTCTATACATCAGAGTAATTTTAAGTTTTGCTTTCATTATGAATGGAAATTGAATCAATCTCTTCTGGGACTTACTCCAAGATTAGACATTAAAACAGGATTTTTACACACACCCTACACACACTCCTGCAGTAAGCATAACTTCAGTTAATATTCTTAACAGCTACATTTTCTCTTGAAAAACTAGCTCATTAGCTTGTAAAATATATGGCATTCAGGTGCTTGATAGCAAATAAAGCCTTTAAAAAATTATGTTTAACCGCTAGAGAGTTTAGAAGCCTGATAGGAAACAGCTATTTCACATACAGCTTCTTTGAGGCATTCTGGAGCAAGTTCAGAATTCTAATTCTGGAGTTAAAAAATTTCAAGGTTGTTCCGAGGATGAGACAGGGGGAGATTGTGCTGCCTGGGGGACCAAAGTCCTCTACTGCAAGTCAGAAAATGCCATGAGCTGTCACTGCCTCTAGACCAAGACATAATTACATCCTAATCAAGATAGAGAACTTTCAGGGTTTTTTTAGGAAGTGAAGGAAACCAGAAAGAATAAGGAACTTTGCAAAAGGTTTAATCCACAGTTACTTTAGCAGTTTAGGAATGTATTCTCAAAGTTAAGTGTCAATTGATTTGCTGAGTGTAGAAGAAAGGTAAAAGCTTAAAAGAATTAAAAAGGAAAAAGGAAAACTTGCACTCCTTTGTGGGATGAGGGTGAAATATAGGTGTGGAATGAAATATGAGCCGTGGGAATATAGCACCTTCTGAAGTTTTTAAGGGTTAAAGAGAAATAAGAACCATTTCCATAAACCAGTTATTTTGTGGAATCCCTATATAAAAATAGGTATTGATTACTATTTCATGCTTCATAAAATTAATATTCATGAATACTGCATGCGTTGGCAGTGAAACCTGTTCCCTATCTTGCATCTCCCCACTTAAGCAACTGTGGTACCCTGTCAGTCACTGCTGGAAGTTTTGATCCCAGCAGATCCAAAGAACTTGCTACAGTCCTTTGCACCTCATTGCTTCCAAGGGCAGAGCTCCCTTCATAGAGGCTTTTACAGCAAATATCATAGATTAATAAAAAGGTGAAAGAGCTCTGATCCATTATTTATCTCTGACTGATATTTATTAGCAAAAAAACAATTTATGCTGGGGTTCCTTTATGGGTCTGTGATTGCAGTAGTTGGGGCAAGTGGTAATTAAAAAGCTGCAATGTGTCCTCTCACCTCAAAATTGGACTTTAAAATGATGACAGGATAATGAATGGTGAAGTCTAATATTCATATTAATTTCTCTGGGTGTTCACATGTGTGTCTGTGTGTTGTGTAGGTGGCTGGAAAGTTCAGGATATTTGACAGCTAAGACACATTGCTGCTGGCAGAGCCCATCTGTCTGATTAGCCTCGGTTATGTGATGTGAGTGTTCGTTTGCACACCAGCCCAAAGCATGGGGCTTGACTGTTCACATAAATCTCAACCAGATTTCCTAATGAGCTGTTGCCACATGCACATCTAGAGCTAATTTTGGTCAAGGAATGTGTTAAAGCAGTACATTAATTTTAATAGTGGGCAGAACCCTGTGATTTAGCTGTTCCTCAAGTTTTGCACATCAGTAAACTGAGGCACAAGCTCAAGTTGTCCAAAGTAAATTGTTAAAGCAGACTTGGCCTTTGAAATAAGGAATGTTGGCTCAAGTTCAGTAGCTGACCTCCATTTCACACTGAAAGCAAGACCTGAAAAACTGCTTTTGAAATATTTCTAAGGGATATTCCACTGATAGATAACAGAACGTTTTGGACTCCTGACAGTCCTTGACTGCCCCACCACTGCTTAGGATCCCTGCCAGGGCAGTTTTGGGCTCTCATGAGAGGTAAGAGCCACAACATCTGTGTTACAGCAGGGATGAAGCTGGCTCAGACAGTGGGAAGCAGATGGAAATTATATTTGTGTGTATGTTTTCTGAATTTTATACAAAATTATTTTGTGGATAGGTAGAAGGCACACTCTGAAACAAGCTTTCTCCTGGAGATTTAGGTATGTTACTTGTAGCTCAACTCAATGAGGAGACCAGCATCATCAAGATGTTCTTCCCAAGAGTGACTTGACTCCCTGTCTCCTCCTTATCTCACTTTGGCCTTTTGGAATCTAAGTTAATGAAAGACAGAGGAGCCACCCAGGTTTCACTCACCACAGAGAAAATTAGCCTAAGGTCAGACAAGAACTTTTCATACCTACAGACTAACTCGTACCTAATTGAAAATGATCTTATCCTTTTGATCACACCTTAAGGGAGTTAGTACGTGCTATTAATAAAACCAAATGGGACTTTTTTTGGCATGTGGAAAATTCTCACATTTCATTAGTTTTCTTACCCTCAATCAGAAAGAGAAGCAATGAATCCAAATCCTAATTCCTTCCACTCTGTGGATTTTTGTTTTTAATAAATTAAGTAAAATAGATACTCAGTTGAAATAATTTTGTTTAAATCCAACAATTTCTTTTCTGCAAAAAACCCTACATACTGATTTTTTTTAACTTAAAGAAGATCAACTGGGAGATTTGAACACACGCAGATGTTCTTCAAATTGATGAATTTGATGAAATTGACTCTTTACCATGAACATTCATGACTTGGTACTTTGCAATATAGAATTTCTCTGCAGCTTGTATTGGCTATTATGTATGTTAATAATGCAGCAGTCCTTGCTAGTGGTAGGACAGTTGAAAAGGGCTTCAGAATGTACACATCTTTCTTGGTGAAGAGGACAAACTTTCGTTTTGCAGGACTACATGCAAAGGAAAACAAGTACAGCTTAATGAACTGTTCTGAAAAGCTCTGCCACCAAAATTCAATTCTATTGACTGTACTGGTCAGAGTTGCTTTTCTGTTTCCCTGAACAGCTGCGGTACCAGGTCCTTCTCTACTGAGAGGTAAGAAGTCTCTCTGCTGTATTGCCAACGTGACTTTCTGCTATCTAGAACCCTGGTGTTTCTTGAAAGCCTTTGATCCAAGTCTTGCTTTTCTTTAGCAATTTAAGAATGCTATTTAAGGCTGAAAGCCTTAAGGCTCGATTGGGAAACAACCCATTGGCTGTTATGGTCTTAGGTAAGAATACATCCACTGTGTTCAACTAGCTGTCCAACCCAAAGGTATCTGCAGAGAGATGTAGGAACGTTTTGCACATGAAGCAGGAGTCTGGTGAATAATTGCAAAGAAAAGCTGCACGTGTGAAAATTTTGGGACAGTCCGTGAGGGTCATTTTGTCTTATGAATCAGTTTTTAAACCTTCAAACAATTTTCAGTTGCTTTTCTGCTGTCCCTAATTCTATGACCTAGAGTTGCAAAATATTTAATAACTCCTCTTCCTATTCTCTCCATTTAGTAACCTATTTTTAAAAAAATCAAGAAAAGTCAATTCTAATGAAAAATGTACTTGCATGATGACAAGGACTGGTGGTTTATGTTAATTCAACTGATCAAGCCATTAACATCTCTACCCTTCAATTTGATATAGTTACTTTACTATGAGACAACATAATTTCTGTGCTTGGAACACATTAGAATTTAATTAGTACTGGCACAGAACAGTAGCACCTTGAGTAAAAGAAATACTAAATTGCTTCATTTCTGACATAGAAAATCAATGCATTCTCTATTCACATTTGAATTTTGTTTCATTATGCTTCCAAATAGATTTAAAGTATTCTATTTAGGATTTTAATACAGCTAGCACATTAAAAATTAAAATTCAGCCAGGACTGGGTCATTTACCCAGGTATCAAAGGAAATGTATCATCATGATTATGGAGTTTATTCTTCCATTAAGTTCATGTACTTCTCAGTCTTTTTGGTGGAAGTGATGCTTACAGGCTTACATAAAATAGTTCACCACCATCCTCAGATGCAAAAAAGTTTCCTCTTTTCTGAGTAAAGTGAGAATGAATTGGATTTCTAGTTGCTGAGGTTTAAATGAGCACTGGGAGGTGGAAAGGGGCAATGGTTACCTATCTGCTTGTTTCCACAAGTTATAGTAGGCTTAAAATTGTTGCTCTCCAACCTGAGCATCAGTGTAAAACTGATGTGCAGTGCTTTCTGGCTTCTCTGATCCTGTCCTAACTTTCCAAGGCCCAGAGCTAGTCAATGTGAGCCGAAACCTTTTACTATAAGATCCAGGGTTTAATAAGACTGTTTTGAGGTTTGAAATAGTCTGGTTTCAGAGATGAAGTTTAATGAACCCAATTAATCTGCAGTCCTAACTTGCTTACTTGGATACAGCAGTTGGTTACACCTGCCCAACTCAGTGTTTCCATCACATTATTCTCTCCCTGAAAATCAAATCCCTTCAGCAGAATGAAGCCCTCCCTTCTCACTACATGAATCTCAATTATATCCGAATCTAGCCTGAAGCTAATATATCAACAAAAGCAACTCTATTAGTCAGTTGGTGTTGCTTTAAACCTCACCCATTTTACAAGGTCACTGTCTTTGTTCCCCCTCCTGTTTCCAGGAGCCTCACACAGTTGTTTAACTGCCTCATCAACAACCTGCTTATTGTTTTGTATTTTCTGCATATTTGTCTTGGTTTAGTGATCAGGGCAAACCAAAATCCCAGAGAACAGAATTGCTTTCTATTATTCCCCTCCACCCTCCCAGGGGAAGACAAAAGAGGAATAAGGAAGAGAGACTTAAAGGTTGGAAGTTAAAACTAGAATAGGCTCTATAGAACAGGGAAGAGAGAGTAACATGTGGGATAAGGAACAAATACACAGGTACAAATATACAAAACCCGATTTCGGTGATCATTGATGTAAGTGTCTGAAAAAAAAAAGGTCCAGGGGTCTCCCCAGCACCCGGTGGATTTGGATCTTGCAAAGCATGTGGTGAGCTGAAGACAAAGAGCAGGAGCCTCTCTCTTGAAACTTAAAATGCCTTAATATGCTGCTTTTGGCTGTCAGTCAGCAGACAAGCAGATCCCCAGGAAAAAAGCCCACATGCAGCGTAATCTCCTTGATGTGGACCACAAAATACAATGCCAGCTCCTGCTCATTATGCCAATTACTTCATAAGGAGGCAAGGAGCAACTGTTAAAACTATCAGACAGTTTGTGGCAACGTGCCTTTTTTACCTTCGCATTTGAAACTCGCAGCAATTAAGTAGGATGGCACTTTGAGACAGCAATGCGAGCGTTCGTGAGTGCTTGAATAGGAAGTGGGTGGAATTTGGGAATCTGACATACTTGCTCCCAGATTAGTGCAGAAACTTTCAGAGGAAACAGATTTGTCAGCAAATTCCCAGTTGTGGCAGATGTTTGCTTTGAAACATTTCAGGTTTGATGAACTTCTGGCAGATCAGAGGTAGGGTGCTGTAGGAGTCTGAGTTTATGGCAGGCTGCAGAAACCTCCATCATGGACCAAACCACAGTGTGTGTTTGTTGCTGTATTGCATGTGTTTGTCATGCTTACAAAGTATATATCTTTAATGTTGCCAAAGTGACTGCAAAGATCTGTAAACACCTCCTTGGACTGTAACAATGTGTTTTAGCTGGAGAGTGATTCCCTTGGAAAAGGATTTGTATCGTCACAAATTAATGTGAGAGTTCAGGTGAACTTAAAGCTCTTCCAGTAACCTAAATATTTATATTCCTTGAATTACAGTGCTTAATCCTGCAAATGTAACACTCTGTAGACCTGTGATTTGTAAGGACTACACTTGCTCCACTTCAGGGATAGCCATGCCTTTATATCATGTCTGTGTAAATGATTAATTTACAGTAACAGACTGTTAACTGATGCTTTTGGAAAGTTTTTCTGAGTTTTAATCTAATTGAAAATACAGTATTAAGTACTTTCCATTCATCATTACAGACTTTCCTTAGGGCCTATGGATCTTTGTAGGACAAGAACAGGATTTAGTTTTAAGTAACAGACTGAGACATGATGAAAGCAAGAAGCAGAGGCTGAGACCTTAATTAAAACAGAGTTACATTTCAGAGGGTTATTGAAGAAGAAGGAGGTGCTAGAGGCTAGAGAGTAGTTATAAATGTTTTTCAAAGCCCATTTGTACAGTGAAACAGCCAATACAACAGCCCTATTATTCACCTTTGGCATGTTAGAATTTTTGAAAAGCAAACTTCAAACAGGCTCAGAGCTAGGAGCTCTCTGTCCAGGGGTGATGAGCACATCAAGGAGTAGGGATGAAGGAATGGATGCTAGCAGCTGGAAGCACAGAAGCTCCTCTGAAGTTTGCCAATGCTTTCTGAACTTGCTAGAATTCATTTAACTTCATGGTCCTCCTAATTTCAGTGTAGGGTTCTGGCAGCTTCTCTGTTTAGCCATTGCTGTGAGGAGCTTTTAATTTAGTGTAGCTCTGTGTTAGGATTTACTTGCACTTGGTGCCTGTGTGGACTCCACCATGACATCCTGCAAGATGATGAGAAACCAGTCTGGATGCTTAGAGATGAAGCAAATCCAAAGTTAAACCAAGTCGGTCAGAACTGAGGAAAAACTCAGGTTGATCTGGTTTACAAAGAAACCTGAAGACTGAGAGTATTTTTTGTTCCTTCTGATCTCTATATGTATCAGGGTATATATTCTGCTATAAAGATCAGAATTAGATCCTTCTGATCTAATTTATAATAATCTATGTTATGAAACTCTACAAACCATTTTAAATCTTTTGTTGGCAAGTAAAAGTAATGGTAGACAGGATCTGAGAATCATGACAGCAACATTGTATGTCCTGTGGACATGTCTCCCCACCATGCTTTCATTCTTCCGGAGGTATCTTTATATGACTAGCTTATGAAACACATTTTACACTGATAGTAAAAATCATGTATCCTGCAAATCTGTTGGGATAGGTTGTGCAGAAGCATTTTTTTCTATGCATGTAACTGTAGTAGTTTCTTAAATAAGTGCTTTATGTTGAAGATGCCTGGTAATTCCTGCTGCCTTCATGAAAGCTATTAATAAATCAGTTACAGGACTGAGTCATTCAGTATGCTAAATGTTAGTATAATCTCACTCTAGACTAATAAAGGCACTATGGTTATTTAAACATTTGACTTCAACAATAGTTAAATTTTTTTCCCTAAAGTCCTCAGAATAATTTGATTTGGAGAAAATTGATTTCTTTCTAGAATTAGTCAAAGCAATTACATTCAACTAGATGCCATATTATAGCATGACATTTGTCATCATTTGAGAACTGCAAAGGACTAAAGAACTCAAACTTACCTTTATTTCCATGCTGGCAGTTTGGTGGTCAGGCTGACTTTTCATTCCCTAGTCTGTTCATTGGTAGAAAAAAATGTGAAGTTCAAGCAGAATTTGAAGTGCTAACCCAAACGGGAGCAAAGAATAGGTAGACCTAGGTTGATACAGTTTTTGCTTACAAATCAAGTTCATATCAGATACCTCTTGTTTTCACAGGGATGCTCCTGAACGTGACAGAACACGACTTAATACAAAGCCTTTTTTCCTGTTCTTGTCTGCTTACAATTTTTCTGTATGCTTCACACTCCAGTAGGATGCGATTGTCATTTTTTGCTTATATTGAGTCTAATTTGAACTATTAAAGTGGGCATCGCCTGTGCACGCCTCTATTTCTATATAAAACTGTATTAAGACAGCTGCTTAGACTATACCAATGCTTGGCTGGGCATCCCCTTACATCCAGGGTGGTCAGTTTGGGCTTCTGGTGTTTGCAGATTGTGCTAATGAGTCAGATAAGAGTTTGCATTCTAAGATACAAAAGCTAGCCAGTCAGCTGAGGTCATGTATAAGAAAAGTTATTTGCTATGAAGATTACATGAAGGTCCAAAGTGAGGATCTTCCTAACACTAATGGAGATGTGTACGTTTGTAATCTATTTTCTGTTGTAAGGAATTTACAGATGTTATATCAAGGGAACTTTTCAAAGGCACTATGGAAAACAATGCCTCACTTCAGAGATGTATTTTTGTGAATATTTTTGAGCTATTTCCAGAATGCAACTCCATAATGCTTTAAAACTTGAAATAACTGAAAGTACATATGGAACATGGCATTCTTTTGAAACAAAACCATATTTGAACCTCAGTTTGAAACAGGGTGGGTGTTGTGAAACATCCAAATCTCCTGTCCTCTTTATTGTACTAAAAGATACACTAAACTTCTATTAAAGACATAATGGGTACACTGTCATCATACAATTAAAACAAAGAGAAAGCTGTTCAATATCACTTCTCATTTTAACCAATGAGAGCTAATGGTGATTTATGCATTTTCCCCCTTACAACAGGTATAATAGAGATTTATTATAATGTGTAGTTTTAATTTTCCAACTCTTATTGCAGAACATGGTTGCTCAGAATTGCTAGCTGTTGTATTTTAGGTCAAACTGTGGGGGTATTTCCCCATTAATCCAATAATGAGAAAGAAAAAGCATTTCATGCCACAACTAATACTTGCTTGTTAATGCCATTAGCATAAAGCTTTCATTTTTTTGTTTAGTAGGTAATGCAAAATGAGGCAGAAGAAAATTCAACTTCTAGTCAAAGCAGATTATGCAAACTCTTCTATAGGATTTGAATTGTCTGATGAAAGACTCACAGGCCACCTAAGATTTCAGTTATTTTACAATAAATGTAGGACACTGGCAACCCATTTCATAGATTCACAATTAATTTTACAATTGTAGTTGGACTGTGTTGGAGTATGTTATCAGGATAATCAATAAAAAAAGTTACTAGTGTATAATGTTCTGGTGTATTTCACCTGCTCAGAACCTGAACCCAAACATTACCCCGTACATTATCTTCCCCTCTTAGGACCAGCCTTCAGATACAAATCTGGAGGAGGTGAATATCTCTATGTGATTTCCCAGGCCACCTATTTCATTATAGTCTTGCTATTAAGCTGCTTTCGGATTTTGACTTTTTCATCTTCATACGCCTTGGAAATGCATTAGCTTTTTCAGTATTACTCCTGTTGCATTGATGTCAAAGGATACAAAAGCTTCAGTTACTTTGCCACGTTCATTCATTTTCTCATGTGAGCTAAGTAAAAAATGTGAAGATTCTTTCCATTAGTTACATTTTTAAAGAAGGGCTTTTAAAGGGATTAACATGCAGAACAACATATGCTTTAATGTGCATCCTTATGCTTACAGAAAAATAGTTATTAGTTATTTTAACCCCTTTTCTTCCTCCTTAAGATTATTGCTGCAGCATAAGAGCTCAACCATAGGACCGTATAGTCGGAGACAGAGCTGGCTAACACACAGAAATTGTAACAAAAACTCTGTTACCCACATGGTTATCCACATGGCTGTTTAGATTCAGTCAGTGAGAAAGTCCTTTTCTCTAATCCAAATCCTCCAGGGCTGGACAGTATGGATTTCAGCCTGGATCAGCATTTTAAGAGGTCTGAAACCTTGTGTGTCATGTTCTATAGATTCCTTTGGAACTATTACTTTCCTTTGTGAGCTACCCATAATGAGTACCCATTCAGTCATGGATCAACCTCTAACTGCATGTGAGTGTTGGACACCAGACTGCAGAAAATGACTTCCCCTGACATCTGAAAGTGTTCATGTCATGGTCTCTGGATTTGGTATATCTCTTCTAATAGCATCAGACATTAGCATAAAACTAATGCAAGTGTCACACAGAATTATCTTTGTGTTACTAAACCAAATCCTTCTACTGACAACCTGTCACAATAACCTACCTGCCCAGTCTGGAGGAAAGGCACATCTTCCTTCATCCTTACTTCTGCTTTCACAGGTACTGTGAGATGTACAGACCTACCAGCTATAGTAGAAAAATAAAATTAAGAAATGGCACATTTCTTATCTGAATAGGCACCTTCATCTTCCAGCAAGGCAGTCTCTTGCTGGGAATTATCTAGGAGTGCTTGCTTCATTTATCTGTCCATCTGCTTGAGGAATGTAAGAAAAATACAGTCTACCCTTTGGAGCCACTGCAACTATAACTTCATTAACTTTAATGGAGTCAGAATTATATTTCAAGTAGGAACAGGCTTTGCTTGTGAGAACATTTGTGATAACAGACTGGTTTTACTTTTTTAGGGTTTATCAGGTTTGTGATTCTTCCTGACCTACACTGGTAAGAACATGAAGAATTAAAACCCGGTTCCTCAACACCTTATAGCAACATTTTCTTTACTTAGTGGCCCTTAGCCTCTTTTGAAGAATAAAGTCTTTGAATCAGCTTCCAAAAGCTGTTGCAAACCCACAGGTTTCTTCTACATCTCCTCTGCCCCTCCTTTTTTTTAAAAAAATATTGCATAATTTTCTCAAGAGAAAATCCTTGTACCTTCATACTATAAACAAGAATGCCTCCATCTACCTCCCTCACAAGCAGGATGAAACCTGAGACCTGGTTAAGGCAACAAAGTTAAGAATTCACCCTAATTTTTAGAAGTGCTGATTGCTCTCAGATCTCATTTCTTTTGAAAGTGTGTTGTGAGGCATCAATGCAGGATCTAGGTCAAGACGATTAGAAACTCCAGCTGTTCTAGGACAGCAGAGAATGTACTCTATTGAAAGGGATCTTTCAAACCAGTGTTCTTATATACGTGAATAAAACTTTTCTCTTGCCTAATGAGAGGTGAAACACTGAAAATTAGACAGGAGATTTATAACAGTGAGGTCTTGTACCTTTTGTCCTGAAAATGTTGCAGATCCCATGGCATGTGAGTGCTCTGTTTTGATTCGAGTATCTGAGCATGCACATCTTTCCATTCACTTCAGCAGCAGTGTGGGTCCTCTGGCCAGGGAGGGTGGGATGGTTTCTCTCTCTTGGCTTTCAAATTCCCTCCAGTGGAAGGTTTTCTGCATCCAGCAGTTTTCTGCTGGCATCTGGACGCAGAGCTAATGCCAGGCTGTGGTGTATGTAGCCCAAAAAGTAAAATTCAGTGCTCACAATGATGTGAAGAAGATGAAGTCTGGCAAAACTCTGGCTGCATATTGTAAAAGGTCTCTCTGTGATGGTGTTTTCCTAACCAGCTTGATCTGGTTTCTCCCTGTTAGATTCTGTGGTTGTAGATTTATTCACATTACTGTTTCTTGTTAAAGACAATGCCCTGAGGGTATTAAGGTCTTGTTTGACCGCAGAGCTAAAATATAAAGCTCCAAATTTGCCTCTCCATTGTACCTAATTAAGGAATCTCATTAACCCTCACTGTGGTTAGATTGAGAGGATGTCTTCTTTCTGCAGGCTGCTAATGGGTTTTTTGGTAGACTAGCACACTCATCTGACCCCTGGTATTAGGTGCTGTGTTAAATGTACCCCGCCAGCTCATGGCACTGACATTTCCTTTTTTTGTCCTTTCTTTCTGAGAAATTTCTCTGAACTAAACCTAGTTCTTTAGGATTGATTTTTCTCTTTCCGTTCACTACTTTGTCAGTTCAAAAGCTGAGAAACCAGTTGCCTAAGCTTGTGGAAATTTCTGGGGTTCAAAGGGTCAAGGATTTGCTGGGTGGTGGCAATAATGGGGAAATAAAATTCTGGGTGAGGTCCCTCAGTTTACTATGCAGAGATAACTGGACAAACAAATCCAGTGCAATGCTGGTTGTAATTCTTCCTGCACGTCATCTCTGCACCATAGATATCTCTATAAGGGCATATGTACCAGGATCATCTGTACTACGCTGATGACTCTTCTATGTTTAGAAAGTTATCCAGTTTAATTTGTCAGGAAGGCAATGATCTGATAGTTTCTTACATTCAGCTCTGCTATCTGGGGGCTGCTGAAGAAAATCTGGACAGTGATAAGATGATAAAGGATGTGCTGCTGAGCATGGTGCAGGAACATTGCCCAGCTTCTGCAGGGAGCCAGCTCCAATCCAGCAGGGTTGATCGGTTCCCACTCAGCACTCGCCTGCTTGCTCTGCTTGACTTCAGCAGCCCCACTGGGGTGTCTTCCCCTGGGGTAGCCAGTGCTGAGACATGAGGGTGGGTGCAGTGCCAGGCATTCTTCTTTCAGCAGTATGCATGTGCCAAAAAGCCTTACCAGAGCAGCAGGTGCTGGGAGCAGGTGCAGAGGCGGTGGCTGCATGTGGGTTGCCCTTTGGTTTGGCATGGTGGAAGCCAAAAGCCCAGCTGGGCTCATGCTTGCTGTGTGGCAGAGGAGGAGGAGCTGTATGACTTTGCTGCAGGAACCAGAACTGGTCAGCAGGGACAGGGAGGTGCTTCATCAGGTGCTGCGTGTCTGAGACTGCTGAGTCTCCTGATTCAAGTTGAGTGAAAAATAAAGATTAATAGGTGTAGAAGCAGGACAGTTGTTAGAGGGACTTCTAAGTAGGCAGATGAGGATGGGCAGATCACCAGAAAGAAATATGAGCCACAAAAGCCCCACAGTTAAAATACTGGGTCTGTACTGGAATTAGAGCTTGGAAACTTAAAAATACACCCGTGAATTTCTGTTTGCTAAATTATACATCTGGGGCTGAGTTCTTACCCTCAGCTGCCATGAGGATTTGTGTATTAAGAAGGACGTACTGTTTGCCTGGCCTTTCTTTTAGCAGATGAGAACTGCTTCTACTGCAGTGGGCTTTGAACAGTGGAAAGCAAAAGGCAGGGAGGAAACAAAGTTGCACTCATTTAGCACAAAACCAAGAAACTGATCAAACTTAAGTGGTGGAAGGGCGTGAGGAGGAATTATTTAATTTCCTATTCTCCATTGGAGAAGAGGAGTTTGAAGTATTTACAAATGGGCTGTTTGAACTAGCCAGTGTTACTGAAACCTGCTGAGAAGATTCACATTTTTGAAATGTTATGAAAATGCTTGTATTTCACTAGGCAGAGCAGACTGAACAAAACAGCAGGCAAGAGTGGCTGCCAGTTGGTAGCAAATCTGGAGCACTTGCTGATTCATTTTTATATAACAAAGCATGAGACAGGGTTGTCTGCTGCAGACCACCATAATCCCTGTGTCAGTGTTTGAAGAAGTCCCCTGCAGCCAATATTTCTAGTTCAAATCCCTGCCCACACTGGCCTTCCTGTTTACTCTTCCCTGGATCCTCATACTTGCAAGCCCTTTCATCCTTCATACTAATGGCCATAGGTAACTGTTGGGATGATTCATGTGCATTACACCTCAAGGAGAATATGCTACAAAGTGGAAGGACTGTTTTCCAATCAATGATGATAAGCAAGAATCAATCATGTACCATAACCTGCATATATCACAGAAAGGGACATATATTGAACAATGCTCATAGCCTGAACAATATGCTGGCTTATTAATTTTCATGAGTTTTTTTCCAAAGACACGTTAACTTGGACAACACAAGGTCACTATGCAGAGAGCTGGACAGGCACTGCAAATTATTTTGCACAAATTTAAAAGAATTCTCTTAGGCCCTGCTCATCCTTCTGTAATGTTAATCTCCACAAAATCCTGAGTGGTCAAGTTTACCCCTTCCAGTAGATTTGCATAGCAGCTTGCAGGACTAGCTCCTCAAAGCAATGTTTAAATCCTTTTGCATAACCATATATGCTAGCAATGATACTGGAGAAACAATAGCATGTGAATTACACAATTAACAAAGGTGCCTGGGAATATAAAAATACCTGAGGGATCCTTTCATTGAGTTGAATAAGGGAGAAAAAAGTCACCTTAGCTATCAGAGTCAAGCACTAAGTGATTATATTTAAGTGAAATATCAAGACTGGTATTAAGATAAAACTGTTCCCCTGTGGCCTTTAAATCTGTGGCCTTTAAATCATTTTCTTGCATCCATTGAGCTATTCTGAACCACATAACCTGTGCAAAGTCCTCTTAAAGTATCAGGAAATATCTATGTAAATTTTTCCTAGTTCTTTTCCTAGATCTTGTCTATTTACTGGGTCAAAGGGAGTGTTTTAGGTATACTAGAACACAGCGTTGTATGTTTTTGTTTTTAGGTGACCTTTCAATGGAAAAGTATACTGCAAAAACAAACAAAGTCAAAATTGACATAAAACACTTTGCCTTAACAGAAACAACTTTTAGGAACTTCTCTTTTCAAAAAAAAAAAAAATCCAAACTAGTCTTGCATTTCTCTTTGGAACAAATCCACAGAACAATTTCAGAAATTAAAACTTTCCCTGGAAATAAAAATTCTGTTTCCTTCTCAGATTTAGTCAAACCCAGTAAGCTGGTAGGTTTCAATCTTTTCTCTGCACGTCACAGTGGGTGCATGGATTGCTTCTGAAGGATCTGTGTGAGACAACTAATAAGAACTAGGCCATTATTGGCAGACTGAAATTCATTATACAAATGTCTATTCCTCAGCTGGAAAACTCTCAGAGGTTTGCAAATTGAAAACATAGTCATTTTTAACCTCCCAAGGCAACAATTCCTGATGGTATGTTCCTATGCACATTAGTAGATGCTGGAACAAATGATTTGTAAGTAAACGGTGGTTTCCATTTGAAGTCTTTGATGCTGCACACTTATTGCCATCGGTGTCTGCTTTTTGTCACTGTTTGTTTAGTGTTCAGCAGATTTATGTCATTTCAAATCATCCTGCAATAGCTGATAATGTTTTTGTTTAAGTAGGTTAACTTGTCTAAATAATTGAATACTTGTGGATCTTTTGACCCAAACTCAGTTGAACACAGATGGGCTGTCTGTGATGAAAGAGGGAATCAATAGGATATTCCAGCCTGAATAAGTCAGTGAGTCAGATTTCATCTTCCTTATGCTACAGCTCTCTGATCTTTATCACTTCTGAAATAACATTATGCTTAGTTCATATCCTAGAGAAGAGAAATGTATTTTCCCAGTCCACCTTCTTAGCAAAGGTCGTCCTGTTGTGCTGTCTTAATGCCCTCTGAGAGTTAATGAGTTAGACATGTTACCAAAATAGCTGTCACTTTATGTATTAGTTCCCTGTACATGATATATTCATAATTGTTCGTATTTACTGTCAGAGGACAGGAAGGAAAGTACAGAATCATCAAATCCAAGTTCATTATAATTCTGAGAGATTTTTAAAAAAACTTCTTCATACAGCAGAACAGCTGTGTGGGGATGGGATCTAGCCAGGAGAACTCACCTGGCAGCTGGTTCAGAATGGAACAAAATGTGTGTGTGTTTTGGTTTGTCTCACAATAAACATTCAGGGCAACTGTTCCTCTGCTGGGAATGGCCCGGTAAAGATTCTGCAGAGGTAGCAAGTCCCCAGTGTGGCAGCATTCCTGCTGCATGGGTTTTCCATCTATTCTGCCAGGCACACTAGGTGCAGACTGTGCTGTGCTAAAGAAAAGGCAGAGCTCTGATCTTCAGCTGAGCTAACAGAATGGGTTGCAGGCTCTGAACAGCAAATTCTCCATTGTTGTATTTTTCCACGCTCCGCTGAGAATCTGTAAACATGTTTCACTCTTCCATATTTAAATAGGAGCCCTGATCCTCTTCAGGCAGCTTTAGGAAAAAGTGTTTAGTTCTGGAGCTGCAGACCAACTCTTGTTAGCATGTATACTGGGCAATCGCCTTCATTTTATTATTCTGTTTAAAAAGGGCACCTCTGACTCTGCCTGCAGTGAATGTGCTCGTGCCTTCTAATTTTTCACTGTTATTTTATCTGAGCAACTTATCCTTTCAGTCAGCCTGCACTCCCCTTAAAGCAAAAGAGAGAAACTCCAGAAAGGTTTGATTCCCTGTCAGCCCCACAATTTGAAACATGTTTTTAGGGGCTTTTCCCTACAATTGTAGGGCCAAAGACAGGTGATGCAAATTGGAACTGATTGGAAGCAACTAGAATTTCAGTCAGGACTAGGACTGGCCTTAAGAACCAAGTAAATAAACCTTCCTGAACCCAGAGAAGCTCCCAGACTGGAGAGAATGAAACCCTGCATCTTCACCTTTACCTTTTCTATATATCTGAGTATGTCATGCTAAAAAAAGAACTATAGTCATCAGAACAGTAAGTATCCTTCCAAAGCATTTTATTTCATATGGGATTCTCGAAGCATTTCTCAGGCCAGAGCCACTTCCCAGCAGCAAACACCATGGCATGATTTCTGTGCCTGTTTCATGAGTGTTTAGACCAGAGAAATGCTGCATTTACCAGATGTATCTGCAGGACTCAGTGCATTATTTGCATGCCTAATCTGTAGTAATCAACAAATGCAATCCAATAACACTGCTCTTGATGGTTTCTACCAACCATCTGTACAGAGCAAAGGACAACATCCACGCTTTCCCCAGTGATTTGCCATTTGTAATCAGTAAGGTGGATGTTGAGAGGAGCTCAGTCACCACTTTGGTATGCTAAGGCAACTAATAGTGCAAAACTAGCTTATAATGCAAGCCACAGCCTTTTATAACTGCTCTGATAACTTTTATATATCGCCAAGAGAGCACCAGTCTTCTTACTACTTCCTAACTCATGGCATTCCTGTAAGACCTTGCCATTGTTGTGGGGGCTCACTGGAGGAAGGCTGTACTCTGAAGCACATGGACATGCTGGTGCTGTATGTGCTGGCTGTGCCTACTGGCTCTTCTCCTAGAGCCTCAAAATATTTTTATTCGTGTATGTAACTTGGCTGTCCCAATATTTTTCTGAAGTAATTTCAAATGCAGTAGAGTCTCTACAATACAGATTTCAAGCAAATTCTCTTTCATGTCTGTTGTATGAAGGCTTGCTATTATCCCGTAACATTTTATTTACATATTTCATGGGCTGTTCTAAAGGGCTGTCAAATGACTGCCAATTATTTATTCATAGCAGGTGAAGCAGTTGTAGAGGAACTGCCATACACAAAGTTAAAAGACACTACCTCATAACTTTGCAGGAAAGAAATAATTCAAATTTTAATAACCTTACATTTCACCCAAGTGTTTTTTCCACTTCTAAGCTTTTTTTGCTTGGGTTGATTACCATACACGTTGCTGTAGGTGATTTTGTTTGAAGGTAGTTGAGTGAAAAATAAAGATTAATCAAGACTGAATTTTTAATCGTGTTGGCAAATGAATTGCAGCAAGCAAATACCAGCCAGTGTGCAAATGCATTTATTAAAAACATATGGAATCAAAACTGAGCCACTTGGTAACTTTACCAGCTTAGGAAGTTCCTTATGACTTGTTTCACAAAATTATTCATTGGGTAAACGGCGGGATTGGTTTTAAGTAAACAACATGGGGGAAACTTCATGTATAGCAGTGTGCAGTGATGCATGGGGAGAAGAACAGGGAGTGGGAGAGTGGGCAACACTACTGGAAGGGTGGGGAAGCTTCATTCAAGTCTCTGCTATTTCATAGGCTTTCTGTGGTAGGAAACTCCTTAGTCCTATGCTGCAGCTTATTTTTCTGTAAAACAGAGCGAGAGCACTGATAGATGCCATGTGATGCTTGGATAATGTCCTAGTGGAGGACCCAAAGCTGATGTAAAAATACGTTTGAAAGGACTGAATGAAGTAGCACAGACAGCTGGGCTGATGCATGTGGCATGAAGATCTGCTTTGTGGCAGTCCTTCAAATCCCTCGATATAAATTGGCATGCCTAGTGCTCCCGAAGGTCCATGGGGACAGATTTGTCTCCTACCTGTCATCCCTCCTAGAAGCAGCTGCCAGCTGCCTTATCCCTCTCTTGTTGCACTGTTTCTAACACTACTCTTTGGGTACGTGAAATGCTATTGATTCACCTCAACCATCACTACATACCCGGTTTCACTTCTGTAAATTGTTTCAAATTACAAAGACCCAAAGCCTTTCCCTGGATCATGGTGGAATTCCCTCAGAATATTTGGCACAAACATGGTCTGAAGGATTTTTCTTTGGGACTTTTTAACTTTTGGTGTTGTTACTCAATCATTTTGTACAGAAGAACTAATGGTTTTGAGAATTCTCAAGGGTAACTTTGGTCAGAAGCTGCTTCTATTGAAATCAGTATGATGGTGATTAGTGATTCAAATGAAGGTCAGTATTTTTATTAACATCAACCTGCAACTTCATCTCAGTTTTCTCAAACATTGATATCTTGGGTCCATTCTTCCTTTGGTTTCCTACAAGCCAAATCCAACTGACTGAAGCTGGCAAATCTGAATCTCATTTTCATTCTTTCATCCTTAGAAGGTTAAAAACTTTTTGAGTTAGACTGCTATGGGAAGACTTTTTTCCTATCTCTTCCTGAACCATGTGGGACTGGCCACTCTCAGATCAGAGCGAGGAACCAGTTAGGCCAGTCTGTGATTGTAAGTCCCATACTGTCTTTCCGCTCTTCTAAAGGGCATGTAGTTTGAGATTGGGTTGTTTTTAGGGTTTGGTTTGATTTTTCACTTTCTCCTCCACTCCCCAGCCTAAAGAAAATGTTTTGGGGTTCTTTTTTGTTTTCATTTTTAAATCACCAAGTAACCTTGCAGTGTTCATCACTTTCCCTGTATTATTGTTGCAGGCAGTGTTAAGATCCTAGCTGATTGAGTTTATTGATTTCTGAGTGATCTCTTGAGTGTTATTTCACATTCATGTTCTGTCAGCAGTGTGTAGACAGCCTGTGCTAGAGAATTTTGTATTTATTATACATAAAACTACTGCTCTGCAAACTTCCAGTTTCAAGGTACTAAATGGATGTAGGAACACAAGGGACAATATGTTCAGTCTCTCTACAAACCACTTTTTATTTGAAGATTTTAGAAATTAAATTAAAAAGACAATTTGGAAGAGTGTATCCAGGGCAGATTTATTTCTTATTTTTTACAATAACTAAGTCATATCTAAGAGCACAGCCACGTACTGGTTTGGAGGGTTATGGGAGGAAGAAAACCAAAACATGCTCTTCTGAATTCTTTGTGCAGGCCACTTTTTTCCATAAAAATCTTTCATGATTTGCTACATGTAACAAATTGTTTTTCTATCCTCTAGAGCACTATTTTCTAATTAATTTTGACATTTGAACTCTTGTCTCTGAACTATGTACTGACTCCAGAAACCTGCTGCAAACCTTGACCTGCTTTTTTCCTCTCCAAAGCTCGGCAATAACAATTTATGAAGTCACGTTCAGAAGTGTCATTGTGATATTTAAGTCTAGCCATCTTCCTTATGCCCTAGAGCAATGCTACAGGTTACAGGGATGCCTTTCCTTTTCCACTTGTCTCTGAGCTATTTTAGGCAACAGCCAGTTAATCCTTTTCTCTAGCAAAACCCCTCAAAGGGCTTGCCCTGAGCTGCAATGTTGCACTTGCTCTGGAAGGATGCTCTTACAATGCAGTGACTAAAATGTCTTATAAAAACAACCCACAAATATGTTGCACATAATGTTACTACTACTTTTCCATAGACCTTGACATTACCAAGTTTATGTATGCCAGACAATCCTGTCTCTATCAGCATGATGTGCATTAAGTGAGTTTTAAGAAATGCCAGGAATTTGCATATCTGCTTGAAATCAATGGAATCCAACAATCTTAAAAAAAAAAAGGGGGGAGGGGGAGCCAGTTTTAATTCTTAAGATCATGTGTAGTTTGCATGTTCTTCAATGGGACTCTTGGGGACAAAAGATGAGTTTATATCAGTCAACAATTGCTCATCCTGGACTCCTTCGAAGGCTTATGCCATTCATTGTTGCTTGGTTGATGCTAATGGTCACCAGGAGCAATGTTTTATAGGGAGAGTTGTGTTAGACCTCTGGCAAAATGCTCTGCAAGGGTAAAACTCGGATTGCTCACTTTGAATGAGCAGAGAACAATCACAGAAATCTGTTAAAGTAAATTTCTCACGTATCAAGTATTTTTTCTTTTTTTCCCTTATCGAGTGTTTTTTCCTGCTTATCCTGGGCTGTGAACTTCAGTCTCTCACATGATGTAAACAACAGCCAACCAACCAGGAGCTATCATTAACTTCCAACTTTCCCATCTGCCACCAAACTGGGCTGTGGATCCTGGAAATATCAATCTAATCTATCAGCAGCATCTCTCTGTTTCCCGTAGTCACTCAGTCCAATATCAGATTGGTATTTTTTTGCTCTTATACAAGGATTTTTTAAAAAATATTTTTCTATGAAATATATCTTTCTGCTGTGACTTTTTTTTCTTAATGTGGCTGTGTTGCAATTAGTGATGAGTGAACTTTAAAAAGTTGGCTCAGGATCCCCAGAGTTTAGAGGTTTATCTGCCTTTAGTGTAAACCACAGCCCATGACATGACTCACAGAGGAATATGACCATCCACTTACACAACCATTTCATGTGTACCCGTTTTGTTTCTAATATTATTTCCTCAATTTATAGTATGCTGATTGCTTCACTCAATTTAATTTTCATTGGCAGTTGTTGAAACTTAATATATTTTATCAGCTAATAATATTGGGTAACATTCTTTTTCAAGAGTAATGATTGGAATTCTTTATTTTAATATAATTGCATAATGTTAAATTATGAAGCTGGACCAGTTCACTGGGATTTGAAGCAGCCTCTTCATTTCTGATCTTTTAACTGATTTCTTTTTGTAGTTACTGAATGAGCCTTAAAATAACTTTTCAAGATGACAGAGGCAAATCACCTACAAAAACACAATGGAAGGTGCCTGTAAGTGTGTGGTATGATAGAAGACCCAGGGTATTGCTATTGCATGACAAACTATTTTAATAGTCGCGAGGTGAAAGACAGAAAAACCAATGATTAAGATGTATTGCCACAGAAACAGGAAATCTTTGGGGAAACATGCAATCTTGAACTAAATGCCAATAAATGTAACAAAAAGTAGACAAGATACGTGCTAGAGAGATGAACGAGGGGGATTCATGGGCTCAGGAGGTATGCGGAGTGTGTTCAGGAAAAGAGGATACCAGTGACAGTATGGTAGACCTTTGTCCAGCAGTGTAACAGGCAGTAATATTGGTCAAAACAGCTAATGCTACTACAAAAACACCTTGTTTTCACCTCTATCAAGAAAACAAGATACCAGCTCTGTCAAAATCAAAACAGCTAAGGCTTGCTAATATCCACACCTTTGTTTCTGCCATGAAGGGTACTTGTGCCGTTTCCTCATGCCTTCTTTGGTGGGTTTTGTTATGGTAGAAATGTTCTTTGCTGGATCTGAGGTAGCTGAGTGCAAGGAGAGCTGAGCAACTAATGATATCTATGACTGAGTTGCTAAGGATAATCTTCATTTTCTTTTTGTTTCACAATGTGATGGATGTGGTGACATGGCTCTAAGCAAAGGCAGGAAATTGTACAAATTCCTAGTAAACTGAAAAAATAGGCCATTCAACTGAATATTTATGGTGACAATTAAGGTAAATGTTAATGAGGTTTAGTATCAAATAAACATTAACCTCCCAAACTTCACCAAAACTGCTTTAAACTGCCTGTGCTTTGCTCTGCTTATACCTGATGCTCAGGAAGAAATGGGAAATTCAGAGTGACTTCCATGAATCTTCCCGAGAGAAAAAATATCTTTACAAAATAAAAAGCTTCTCTCCCGGAAAGTCAACCAATATAACTTGGTCATGTTTTCATAAAGTCAGTGGTGAAAAACCTTCTGTCCACTGCAGTTCTACTGTGATAGTCAAACAGCCAGAACTCCTTCTTTTGAAGGGGAAGAGTTAACTGTGGAGACGGGCTATTGAACACAGATTTTTGTCCTTGAACTGCCTCTCACATTTATTCCAGGCTCAGCTAAGTCTCAGCTTCATGCATTAAATAATCTATGAGCCATGCCCAAAGTTTCCTGGACTCTGCATTCATCTTTCTATGCCTTTTGTTGGCACTAAACTAGTTGGAAGCATTTGTTTCAATAACTAACTAGCATGTAAGATTGAGTGCATGTTTGAAATCCAGAGTGTGGAAAGAAGGAAGGCACAGGTACTGTAAAACCTGTTATAATTTCTCTGCCTTAGATCATACTTATCCTGGAGATATCCCTGGAGAATTACAGTAATCTGGATTGAAGATAGTAATAGCAGAATATATTCCTTCCTTGTGTCCCTTCTGTCCTGAGATCTTTACAGTACTAAGATTGAAAATTCTCAGGGGTAGGGCTCTGTCATAACAGCACAATCACTATGACAAGAGGAATGTGGCCTTTAGATGCTATTCAATAAAATTCAAATCACAGTGGTAATAATAAATGTCTTTCTCGGGTAACTCATGAAGTCCACACACAGCACAGCATTATAAGCACATCCTCTTTGCTGGGCTTGATTTTGCTAAGGAAGTAATGAACAAAAATATAACAACATTCAGCTCCAACTTTCTCCTCCAATTCACCTTATGGTTCTTATTCCAGCTGCTACATCCTCTACATCAGGTTCCATAAGGTGGGATAATAGCCCATGAGCATCATGCCCTACCTTCCCATCACCTTGGACACAACCACTGACTTAAGATGTTTCAGAAAACATTCTCTTTACTGCAGAAAAACAGAGTTCCCTGACTGCACTGCATGTGTGCCTGAGTCTGGTGACCCACCCATAAGCAAAAGACATATCAATTTTTATTACTGGAGCTCAATAATTCTAAATATCTGTTCTTTGCTTTTACAGTCAAGTCTTGTAGTTGCTGAAGAAGTGTTTTCTTCTCAGATCAACTTACCAAACTGGAGAAGAAATTAGATCTTTTTGATAATTCCATCCCTATGCATTTCTATATGGAATTGAACTGACTTACATGGTTATAAAGTCTGTGGCAATTAATGGACTCTCCAATTTGTGTAATTTTCAATGTATCTGATCTGTAACTGTATCAGAATGTAGTTCTGATCTGTCAAAGGTCAGAATTTAAGGCAAAGGGAGGTAATTATAACTGCACTCAGTCTCTAACTTCCTGTAAGGTGTTCTATAGGACAGCCAATGTCAGGACTGCTCCATTTGCATCCCTGTGCTCTTGTGCTGCAGGACTTCAGCCCTGTCAACAGTGTTCAATTCCATGGAGCTATTGAGATGCTCTTAGCTCCTGGCCAAGGGGGTTTTGCGGCATTCCACTGTGTAAGGGAAATTTAGATATGGCAAATAAATTCCTGCACTCTGTTTATAAAAACATTTTCTTTTAGGCTTCACATCCTTTCCTTTCAATTGCTATATTTTTGTGTGAACCTAGTGAACAGAGAAAATTCTTTGCCTTTTGTCCCTGCATAGCCATATTTCACAAGGCTTCCTCCCTACAAGCGACACCTTTCAAGCAGCTGTAATTCTGCCAGCTGTATTCCTTCTGTACTCTTGCATAACCAGTACCTAGCATTTAAAACTTGCATTGTTCTTTCATCCTGGCAGAAATTGTTTTCTTCATACTCTTTTCATTATTTTTAAGCCATTGAATTCTCAATCTTACAAATACTGAAATTGCACAAAGGCCGAGCAAGGCAAGAGCACTGATTTGCCATTGGCAGCGGGGAGGGTGAGTGTTTTCATCGGCACTGGATTCATGGCACAAAGTCAATAACAAAGCAATGTTTATAGAACTTGGAGATGATTATAAACATACTTCAAAAAAATTCTTTTCAGCGCTGAAAATGTGATAATCAGCGAACACAAGTGCTTGAGTTATTTTTTTCTATTCTTGTACCCAGGCATTCTTATAGTACTGTTCTTGCTGTTTCCATTCCTATATTAATATAATTTTGCTGCAAACAATAATCATAGCAGGAAATCAAATAATCAGACATGTTGGTAAAGGGCAGACTCCAACAGTTAGCAGTGTTCAATACAAGGTTCAGCTTAGGTCTGAGCCTTTGAAATACCATCTATGTTTAGTGCTTCTGCTTCTTATACATGTTTTTTAAATGAAAGTGTTCCAATAAAAGAAGATCTTTACAGTCTGTACTACTACTTTGTTCTGTGCCTATCCATCTTCTTCACTAGAACCTTAAGGTAGTGCAGTATTGGAATTAATACCTGGTTTAAATACTGCACTTTCTGGTAGAGTTAGTTCAGGGACCAGAGAAGTCTTGTTACTCTAAGGCACCACAACTTAGCAGAGAAGGCTGAACACAGACGAGTTAGTTGTACACCAGAGCATCCAACACCAAGGATGAGCTGTTTACACAAGACTCGGAGACCTTCCCAGAAGGCATACCAAAAATATGGGTGGATGTAGACATATCTGTTATACTCATCAGTAGAAACTTCTGCTTTGCAGTAAGGAACAGACTCGGGCAATCAGAGAGGGATGGAGCTGTAGCTGGCTTGAACAAGTCTCCCCGACCTGCACCCCATCAGTCAAGGATTTAGTCAGAAAGTAAAAAAAAGTGATAAGGATTTTTGTCTGAAACCTGAGCCTTAGTTAAACTGTGATAAGGAAGCATTGTTCTGCCCTCCCATGGAGAGATGCTGCAAGTTAACTACCTGGTAAAGCTATTTCTTGTGGAGGACATAGTCTTGCCACGAGGACTAAACCAGCTCACAGTGTGATTAAAGCCAATATGAAACTCTTAAGGACAGATAGGCACTGTAGAAGACATGAGGGACAACTTGCTCCAGTGACACATTCTGCCCTATTGAGACAGTTGTTAAGGGAGCCTATAATTTCCTGGTGGTTATAGAAGTGTGACAAGATACTGCATCAGCTGAAGAAAATTCTCAGTATAATACCAGTACTTCTGCACCAAGTAAATTTTTCTGTAAGAGGAGTTTGTCTCACAGAGGGTAGAGGTCTGCTTTCAAACACGCCATGAACTCTGCCAGGAGGACAAAGCAATGCCAAAACTGAAACAGAATTACTAACTATTGGAATTGTATCAAAGAAAATCTATCAGTAAACATGTGGAGTACAGATTGATGTGTGATGTGTTAACAAAAATACTAGGAAGTGTATTGCTTTTTTAAATTGCACATATCTTGAAACTCAGTGTGCAATGAAACAATGCAAAGTCAGTAGCTATCAGAGCTGTAACTGCCGTTTGGGAGCCATGCTGAGACACAGGGAGGAGTAAGATACAGCTATAATAAACATTTGAAATTGGACTACACAACTGGGTTAAGAGATAGATAGCAGACTATTATATTAGAAGAATCACAGGAGCAGCAAGTGGTACCTGTACAGAAAATGGCTAATCATAGTCTACTACACCTTCCTTGTCTGAGACACAGATTGCATCCAGAAACTCCTCCAAAGTCCTCCAAAGTCTATCACATGAACAGACTTTGGTTTGCAGTCCTTACAGTTGGGACAGTATTTAATAGAGAGTGAGTTCTCGTCTTAACTTTGGTGCCTCCCTGGCCTACCCACATGTCATAGCTGGTGGGAAGCATGAAGAGAGAGACTTTTCCTGAACCCTAGATTGGGACCTGATCCACCAGGCAACACGGCAGATACTATGATGTTTTCTGATATTGTCATGGTGCCTTACGGTGTGATTTTCCTACAGGATAAGTCAACATAACTAATTGCATAGTGTTTTGTGTTTAGACTTGAAGTTATCAAATGCCCGTGCTGCTCTGTCACATGGAAACAACCCTGCCCATGCTGACTTCATTATTCAAAATGGAACCTTCCTCATTTATCAAATCCTTATTCCTTAATACAGTTTGTTAAACCAGATTATCTATCACTATTTCACTCATACTCAGTCTTAATCCAGGTCATGAGGAATAGTAAATTCTTCTATGTTTAGGTTCATTTTATTCCTGTTTTATTATATAGTTTATGAATTATAGTAGTTGGTACAGATCTTCCAAGCCCTAGCCTCAAAATGTGATTGATGAGCTACTCAGCACCTGCAAAAATCGCCTTATCAGTTGTTGTCAGCACCATTCTCATTTGCTATTTGTCTTATTTCCTTGGTCTTGACCTTGAAAGCTGTTCACAACTTTTGATTTGAATAGGAGGTAAACCAGTCCTGCCCCTGGGAATACAGCCGCCAAAGCAAAAAAATCCTGTTGTGTTTGGTTGGATTTGTTTCTTCAAGACACACTGAGTCTTTCTATAGAAGACCTAATAGAGTGCAATTGTCTATGTGCAGGTTCCTTTATAAGTAATTCCTTTATAAGTAGAATCAGTTTAGTAGTAAATATAATCCACATAGAAGAGAGAAATAGCTTAATTTAGCCCAGTATTTTGACTCTGTCGGTGGCTGATTGTCAATACTGAGGGATGAGAGATGTATAAGATCATCACAACAGCTCACAATTCCTATTAAGCTTGGGTATCACTTTGTTCTCCTCGTTAGAATCCAGCAATTTCATGTGTTTTATTTTAACATGCACATCAGCATGGGGAGTAAGTCACCAATTCTGCACACACATGTGTTTGTTTAAGCATGGAAATAATACTGCTGAAATGACTGAGTCTAGTCAAAGCCTGCAGGTAAGCAAGGAGTATTTCAAGGTCATGGCTTCAGTCAAGGATGGTCAGAGGGCTGGATTCAGCTTGCAAGGCAGTTTTTCTTGGCCTCTAGAAATGTTAGCTGGCTGGTTGGAAGGCAAAAAACACAGAGGATTTTGTTCTGCATGCAAAAGAAGATAATACTTGGCAGGTTATTAAGTGCTGTATTTTACCTCATGGACGTGGCTGTCTTGGTCTGATTTCCCCCCCACCGCCACCCCCCCAAAGGTAACTGGGATTAAGGTGGTATGTGAACAAGAAGGTTTAACTGAACTGGCCAGTCAAACCTGAGCCTTGAAAACAGCCACACTTGCATGATCTTCAGCACTTTGGGACTATTCAGTTTTATCTTGATGCCTGACAAAATAGCACATTCTTCCTCCAGCAGATTAGTCAGCTTTGCACAGCTCAGTTGTCCCTTTAAAAATGGTTTTTCCAGACTATTCCTCTAGTACCACGTTGCTGTTCATTTTTTCCTCTCATTTTAAACTTATGTAATTCAAAGCAGAATTTAGTCCTATATATAAATTTTGTGCTTGACAAAATAACAAAGAAGCATTAACAAAAGGCATTAGTAATTGCAGCATATCCACACTAATTGGTAGGTAAAGTTACAATATACTGTATGCAGTTAAGCTAAGTCAGAGCTACAGAATTTCTTCTTGACATTACCTGTCTGTTACATGCAAATAAAACTCCACCACAAGAATTCTCATGCTGGCAAATCAGGCATAGAAAAGGCTGGAAATGCTTACATGACAGCCAATCCTCCTTCCTTTTCTCATTTTTTTCACCTCCATCTCTGCCTCCTCAACTAGTGAGTCCTTGTTTCCTCTTTGTCACACCCATTATCTTGCCTCTCCAGATCTATTCTCAGTTGTTGGACTCCCTGTTGGGGTTGCACATGGGGTGTACACAGGGGACTCGAGAGTTGCTGCCCTCCTGCTGGTGAGTGACCTTTTGCAGCCCACCTTGGAAGAAGGTGCTAGCAGGTGAAGACAGAAATTAGTCAAATCTCAAGAAATTAAAATTGGGAAACAGCTAGTGCAGGAAGTATATTAGTGATAGGGTTTCCAAGTGCTTTTGCTTATTGTATAGGGAGGTACCCAAATAGGAGAAAGGGTAAGAAAGTTTTGGGGGGTTTTGTTGCTTGATCAGCAACTTCATTAAAGCCTGAAAAGGCTCATAAAAGATGTGAGAACCATTTTATAGTCAATAGTGGCTCAGTTAGAGTGGATGGCAGCAGAGCTCTGGGTAGTTTTTCTTTGTTTGTAGGGCAAAATCCTCTAGCAGCATAAATCTCTGTAACTCCAATGATATCCAAGAAGAAATCGATTGATACAGAGTAGGATCCAGTCTCATCTCTTTTAGAGTTTGACTGACACCTATATTAATACAGTTGAATCACCTTTCCTTTGCCATTTGAGAAGGAAACCTCTGGATAACAAAAATAAAGACAAACTTTCAAAGGCGACAGGTGAAAGAAATAAAGCATTAGTAAGTAAAAAAAAAGAAACCTAAAACCTAAATGATTTGTTAAAAAAAGCAATGACTATTGTGTACAGATTAGTACTCTGTGGAGATCATTCATATTTGGCAGTAAAGGTCAGAATGGTATCACATGGCAGTTCTCCCACCTGGGCGTTCAGGTTAAAAGGATGTTTTATGAGAAGACCTCCTCTGTTATCAGACTCTTAAAGAAGGTTGCTGCTTCAGAGTGCTTTGCTCTTTTGCTATTACATGGCAATTTTCCAAAGGCAGGCAGTAGCCTGGTGCTTAATCTACTGCAGCTTCTGCCATTTATGCAGAAGCCAAATGTTCAGTATTGTTTGGGGGAGAACATCAATAACATCAAAGTGGTTTAATGAAATTCAACACCTGCAAGGCTCAGCTTTTTTTTTTCCTCTCTCTCTTTCATTAAAATAATATATCTGTTTAGATACTTATCTATCTAACCATGTTTAACTTTTTCTCTGGGGTTCCAAAAACTTACTATGTGTGTACTTTCCCATAATGAAGAAAGATATCCATGTACGTTGTTTGTTTTAGGTGTAGAGATAGGATTAAATCTGTCCCTCTGGCCTTGCTTGCTTAATGAAAGATACTCTGTAGTATGTTCTACAGCCATTTGATCTGTCCCTCAGTGTTTTTATAAAATGCACAACCTGTCCAGAGATGCAAAACCCTGACTGCAATTACAGTTCGACATTTCAGAAAGGGCTGGGCTTTTGAGACACCATCACATATACACATCTTGCAGCCCACCCCTTGATCTAGGAATTGCTGGCCAAGACAATAAAGGTTTTACTGATTTGAATAGTGCTGTATGAGTCATAGATTGGAAATATTTCCAGGCTTTCTGTGTTTTTCACTGCTGCTATCCAGACAAACCCTCAGTGACTTTATTGACCACTTTTGTCAGCAAGTGTTATAGAGGACGGGAACCTGTTGACTTCAGGACTTGGAATCCTCAGGATTTACCATATTCTGTTGCCATATTATGCTAAAAAAATATTAGCCAATGTACATACCTGTTTCTCACATTCTTTATGAAAAAGTCCTTTCCCAGCTTTGACAGGCCATGCTGAAGGAAGCCTTCAGTGGCTTTTAGAAGCTGCCTTTTGACTTCAAACAGCCATGTATCAGACCTTCATTGTCTGGCTGTTTATCAGGAGGAAACTCTTGATTTCTGAGCACAGGAAAATTTTTTGAAATAAACAACAAAAGTCGGAGGAGAAAGCCAAATGTTTTTAAAATATTTAGGACGAGTCCTTAAAATAAAATACCGTTTGTATTTTAACATTTGTAGTAACATTTTGTGTTGAGGTGAGGGATTTTGACTTCACTAATGCTGACGTTCTCGTTATGCTTCCCTGTGTTTTATCTTAATCATTTGGTGTATGATAATGCTGATTAGTTTGTCTCCTCAAGGATCCCTTTTATATTAAAGCTCTGTCTTCTTTTTTCAAACACTGCACAAAGAAACAAAAACTAATTGCATTAATAACATTTTTTAGGTTCCTGTACTTTATCTTCCACTCAGACTTTGCCATTAACTCTGCTCCATAATGCACTGCTGTGATTTTAATAATAATCCATGTATTTTGTAAGTGGGCTTCCCTGTTCATAGTGCACATTTATGTTGCAAAATTTACAGTCAAACTAAATGTAGTGTTTTGATGGGCTGAAACAAGGTACAGTACAGAAGAAATGCCTCGACTCTGGCCATGCTTTATACTTCTTATGTAGCAGGTTAACACATGACAAACAAAATCCTGGGCTGATATACCAACTAAATCAGAATTACCTAGGGGCAGTGATGGAAATACTTATTCCCACGCATGACTCTTGCACTACAAGTTATACGGAGCTGCTTGTAGCTGGGCAAACATAAATTCACAGGAATAGAGTGAGTCAGACCAGAGAACTCCAGATTTATGTTAAGTCTAAGTGTCTGGTAGTTTTAAGTTACTTTGTGTACACCCGTCCATCCGAAATTCTACAAAATTGTTCAAAGCAAGCAAATTTTAATTCAGTTGTTGCTTCCCCTAAAATAAGCCAAGCTAATGCCCTAGGCCTGTCAGAATCACAGAAGGAGAAAAGAAAAATATTTTGCCATAATTGAGGTTTCCTTTAATAGCAGTCATTTGGAAGTGGATATAGCTTGGTGAGCAGTGGAGTATAATGCAACCCATTGGGTGTCAGCCTCGGACAATTAGTAAGCAAAAGCAATCACCAGAAGGCAAAAAAGAAAAGGGATTAAAAAGAATTAAATGAGGCAAAAGAAATTCAATAATTTCCATTTGTAAGGAAAGGATATAATAAGGCAGTGATGCACTGCAGATTTATCTCTGGAGTGAAATCAGTCTTTATAAACATACAATGCATTCCTTTACCATCCTGCAGTATCCTTCACTGTACAGATCTCAATCCCACAATTCAGGGGTGACATCAGGCTGCAGAAAGAGTGGCATTCACATTGATGCTAAGCAGAGGTAATTTATCTTCATACAACTGGTTAGTGGGCCTTAAGAATTTTCTATTAGCAACAAGTCCTGTGTATATAAGGATGAAATTGTGCACACAGCAATGGCCAACCAGTTATCTCTTTCCACAGAGAACAGCAACTACTGACTGTAATATCACGGGAAGGCATCAGCAGTTCCTATAGGCAGACAGTTTAAAAAATAACCCCAAATCCACAAAACAATACATAAATAAAACCAGTATTGATGTAATTCAACAACTGTTCACTTTTCCTTGATCAGTCAAGCAAAAAGGCTTCTGCCCTGGAGATTTAAATGTACCTCTGAGTGTTTGAGTATTCCACTCTCACAGTGCAATCACAAGCAGCAAAGCCAACAGAAAGGAACATTCTCTTGCAGTCTAATATGATACAATTCCATATCTCAGCTGTGCTGCTTGAGATCACGGCATGAAGAATTGTGGACCAATAGATGCAGAAACAATTCACTAAAACAGCAGAACTGCCTTTGTCAGAATGCCATCTTGAGATATTTTATCCAGCACAGTTCTGTATCTAGCAAGAGTGGGTGTTGGATAAAGTTAACCCACAGAAAGAAAAAATCAAGCAGGAAAAAATAAGATTAGGAATAAACATTTTGCAGTGGACCACATGCTGGTTCCAGACAGACCAGTTGCTGCTTGCTGCAACATTCTTGAATATCAGTAATGGAGTTTAGCTCTCTGAAGCCAAGTGCTTCCAGTCCAAACTTTTTAAAGCCATGTCTTTTTGTTTTTTCTTAGGGGATGGGATAAATTAGTGAAAATGCCTGGAAATCTGATTCAAGCAGCAGTGTTGGCATTTGATTCAAATACATGATGGGGACTAGATGTTTGGTTGTTGGGGGGGATTTTTTACACTTCCACAGGATATGTTGCTAAATAGCCTGGGCATGAGAACAAAGCAGCTGCAAAATAAATGAGGCAGAGATAAAGCTAAAACCTGGACTTGCTGGGAAAGAAGTGCAGAGATCCTGCCAAGACCAGACACAAAGTAAAGGAGGACTGGCAACCTGGAAAAAGACACTTTGAAAGAGTAATTTGTTAGGGATACAATGAAGAGGCAAGGATTATTGTAGGGACACACATCTGGGGAAAGGAGAGCCAGAAGCAAATGTAGTGTAACAGAACCCAGTTTAGCATGTCGATCCAAATGTGGAGGATGATGAAAAGAGGTTAGAGAGAGTTTTCAAATCCTGTGTTTTAACACCTTCAAGAGTGGAAGCTGAATTGCTAAAGAGATCATATAAACCTTAAATGTCATTAGTTTCATGCTTGTAACACACAGGTTATCCGTAAAAAGGAAAAAAATCCCAACAACCCAGTAATTAAGCATCTGTGCAGATCTTGTGGACTAGTAACAGAAAGGAAAGTTTGCTCCAGAGCTCCCAGTAGGTTTTTTCCCACTGACTGCACAGGACTGTCTGTACTTAGCATTCACTGCTAGCTCCCTTTCGTATGCAGCACCAGTGAAAACTCTGATTATATAAGTTTAATTATGTCTTTCTTTAAGCCATAGTTTACAAAAGAGACTTTTGAAAGCTCAATATTGGACTAAACAAAAAGGAATTTGAAATCCTTTTTTTTGGTTTCAAGTTGGAAAAGAACACCCAAAAGAGATTATTTTAAGAATAAAGAACAATTACAGCTGTTTCAGCGTGTAAGATATGATGCCATCTACAGTGTGAAAACAAATTCAGACACTGTACACATCATAAAATCACAGGGCATATAAAAATGTCCTAGTAACCAGCAGCTAGGGAACCACAGAAATCTGAAACTATGGCAACTCAGTGTAGGAAGATGCATTCATTGGAGAGAGTGAGAGATTAAAAACAATAACCCCTAAATCTCTCTATCAGCTTGGGTCCTCATTTTCTCAGCAGCTTAAACCTTTTCAGCTTCCCAAGTAGGATTCTCTTTCTGCAGCTTCCAGAACAGCTGTCCATATAGTTATTTTGAGGAAAATTTAGTAGTTTCCCACAATACAGTTGCCTGGCAGGGCAAGGTTGCCACTGTGCTCTTGTAGGCGCTAATTTGTGAAATGAAGAGGCAAAGTATAATTTGCTGCAAGAATAAAAGGTGCAGAGAAAGAAATGGGAAAATATATCATCTTCCCTTTCAGGATGTTCCCAGCCCTTGCTGTTTCACGAGGATTATGGTTTGCAACCTGCTGGGCCAGTTTGCACCACTGCAATTGGCTTTGGCACGTTGCAGAGTTCAGCCACTGGAGTGCAGCAAATAGGGGTCAGCTGAGACATGGGATGTTATTTGAAAATTTAAAACCAGTCAGAAACTTTACATGGCTGATTGTTTTGTTTTTTTTCTTCTCTGAATCTATTTCGACTGCCTGTGTTCTAGTTTAATCCAGACCCTGGACAGAATTGTAACTAGGTGGGTTTCTTTGATATGCAGGAATATAAAGAAACATAAATTTGGCTTTACATCTCTCTAAAGGACACGTGAATAGATATTACAGACTCTAGATTTGGATATATGAGGATGTGTCTAAATGAGACACTGCTATACTTAAGTCAGTTCAGCTGGTGGACCAACATCTTTTTCTGGGTCGGTAAGAACATTGTATTATTCTTTTAATCATATTTTTGCACAGTTAACACTCCTCTTTCATGATAAATTCTCTTCGAATTCTTCATCATTTTCTGTAACTATTTTCTGTACTTAGTGAATGCAAACTGCAACTTATTTCAGAAGACAGGTGATTTCCTATCCTCCATTGTTGCAGGATTCAAAACCCCATGTGTATTTGCTCAGACGCCTTGCACAAACACTACTTCCATTTGCACATACCACCTCATAGTAGGCAGCTAAACAGTATTTCCATGGTCTGAAAATAAAGACATATACGGATGTCTGATCCTATTTTCAGAAAGTATGGGCTTTGACCTAAATTGTAGAGTATTTTGGCATCCCTTTTTACATGTGGATACATTTCAGCAGTGAATATCATTTTCATGCCTACCCAGAAAACTAAATCTTAACCTTATTGAAGCCACTGGTCCATGATGTCCCCCAAATTGTATTTAAATATCCCAGTGCAGCAGTAACAATGTACTTGAACTCTGAAAGAAGCCTCTAGAAGATCTGCATAAAAACTATTTGACCAATGTGGTCCTTTGTTTGAAACCCTTCTTAAAATTCTGTAGATGAAGAAGCTCTCTTTACATATCATCCTAAGCAGGGAGAATTGCCAAAAAAATCTGATAGTATAGCTTATTTATCTTATTGTTTGAAACACTAGGGGAATTTATGTATGCTCTAGAAAGGTGCATTCATGATCTATAGCACTTAGCTGTCAGATTTTCAGATGTGCTCAAATATTCCATCTACTTTCCTAATAAGTTAGTGGAACATTAATGGAGTTTTGCTAATTTTTAAGTATGACAGTTACATGAACTGTTTTGTCTATAAATTTTAAGTATGTGTGTTTAGATCAATTTATGCTCTTCTAAAGAGCTTGTATCTGGCAGTTTCACTGTGCTTGTGTCATAATGTGAGATCCAGTATCCTGGGTAATGTTTTGACATGTATAAATGCCATTTCTGACTGATACACTCCCTGCCATGGTCATCTCTGCTTTGCTTTCCAGCAGGGAACCGAGAGGGAGGGCGCTGGAGCTTCTCCCACAGAGGTCAGGCTCAGAAATGTGAGCCTGCAGGGAAGCAGAGCACTCTCTGCTACAAAACAGAGTTGTATCTCAGTGGGTGCGCTCAAAACCCACTGCAATTAGTAAGGGTGTTGGGCAGCAAGTAACAGGAATTACTGAGCAGGGGGCTCGCTGGAGACAGGCAATCAAGGCACAGGCAGTATCACCTCAGGGTGAAATGAACCATAAAAGAATGAATATCATTGAACTCAAAAGACATGTTATAAGCTTACCGTGAAAGGTGGGCAACCAACTGAAAAGGCATAAATCCCAGTGATGAATGTATTTGTATGTTGGAGGAAAGCAAGCAGAAGAGTGGCAGAGAGACAATCATGACTGTATTGGATCAGAGTGAGCATCCACTTTGTATAATCCATATTCATTGACAGTCTGCACACAAGAATAGCTGGACACACTGAGTCACAGATTTCTGATATTATGCTGGAGTATTTTTCTAGGCAGAACAGAGTTGTGTAATACATGCTTCAGGAGCCCAACTTTCCTTTCTTTAAAAAGCAAGCTGCTCTGATAATTGTGTTCAAAGACAAATGTGTTGAATCAAGTGGCATTCTCTGACAATGCAGGGTTAATTCCCCCCTGTATGTGAGTATGTGAAAAGCCAAAGGCTCACTGAACTTTAATAAATTAGAGAAAAATTAAAAGAATGAGACATGCTCTGTTGTGGTTTTACTTTTATTTTTAGATGACCTCCTTGAATATAGAAAAGACTCCACTTTGAATTAATGACAGTCCTATGAACAGGACTTCTGGGACTTGATTGTGAAAATAATTGCTTTACTCAGAAGAGAGAGAGCAGCTTCCAAGGTATCTTGTTTTCCTGGACACTTACACTCCAGGCAGTGGTGTTGAGACCATCTTATTATTTCATATAGGTTAAAAACAAACTTCTGATGTTAACAACTTTTAGTCTTTCTCCCCCTCAATTGCTGCTGTACTGCCTTAAAGCAGGAAAGCTCTGTAGTCTGTTAATAAGTCTCCCTTACCAAGGAAAGTAATGCTTTTATTTTTAGACTGTCAAAAATTGGCTGCTTTGTGCAGGTTGTCTAATGAAGGTGGAGTACAATCCCCGATCACCTCTGTTCAGAAGTGTTTATATAGAGTTTAACCAGCAATAATTCAAAGACCTGCTGATATAATTAGAAAAGTGCTGGCTGAGCGTAGGTGTGCACTGCAGTTTTCAAAGCTATCTAGAGCCCTCATAATCTCAGCCTACTTGGATGAAGAAAAAAGCTTTTGATGGAAGGCGTGTTCACAAAATGTACAATATAGGAGGTCTCAAGAAACTGGGTATTTTTTTCACCTAAGCCTTCTACAAATCTTGTCTCTTTTGGAACATGCTGATTAAAAGAAGTCTTATTACTAAGTACCAGCCATGCACAATTCTCAGCGATGGAACAGAGTGGCTTCTTGGAAGTCAAAATATATTCCTCAGAAATCCCAGACTGAGATACAGCAACAATCTCCAAGATCACTTTTTTCTCCCTAACAAAATAAGTAATACTATTGAATGAGGTAAAAACGAAAGCTTTCTAAGACACTGCAAGCTTTGAAAATCCTTTCTTTAAGCTGTTTTAAACCCCACTGCGTACCTTGCATTGATTTTTCCCACATATACTCATATTCAGCTTTCATTTCAGTTTGCTTTCACAAAAGTCAGCAAATCCCTTAATTACCTTTCTGCTTATAACTGTCCACAACTTTCTGCCTTGATTTGAATGAGGGTGCAGGTTTACTGCAAGGCGGGGAATCTAAGAATCACAATGGAGCAGCAGGGGAGAGGTTTGGCTGGGCAGGGTCGCCTTTGAAGTTGAACATATAAATTGACTGGTGGAATAAGAAAACTTTAAGAGTAGCAAATGTGGCAGATTGCCTCGTGCATGCTGTCTTTACTTGCAAGCTTCTTCTGTGAAAGGAATTTACAGAAAAATTGCCTCGTTTTTAACCACTTGCATTAAATAGATTTTCATGCCATCTTCTGAATGCCACCATGACACATTGAGCCACAGCTTCCCTAATGAAAATCAGAGCAAGAGAAAAGCCGTTACTCATGGTTTTAGTTTTGGGGCACTCTGGTTTGATTTGAACTAAAGTAGAAGGTGATATATTGTATTTCATTATTGGTTTTGTGAACCAGCACATCTTTCTTGAAAGGATAATTCTTAAACACTTCCTTTATACTGAGTGGGAAGGGGAAGAATAAGCTTCGCTAATGCACAGATCGGGGAGCCCCAGATGAGAGTTCCCCAGAGTCCACAGGTAAAGAGTCCTCTAAACATCATCTTCCATTTCAGTAAGCAAAAGTTTTATCATTTGTTGCAGGGGATTTAAAGGCAGAGATTAAGTTTAATCGGAAATTGACTTTTATATAAACAATGCAACTTTGCAGGTTTCAGCCCTCAGTCACTTGGGCAGGTTTTAGTGGCTAGAATTGGCAATTCCACTGGCCAGCTCTTTACTGATGGCTGAGGCACTCATGCTTTCATCCTCACTGGGATGCTTTGAATATTTCAAGTCCTGAATTTTGCCTCCAGGAATAACTGAGATACCTACAGGAATGCAAGCAATCACCATGGAGCCCAAACTGAAGACTTATTTAAATTCCCAAGGACTGAAGTGAGATAACTAAGGATCTCTGCTGGTGGTTACATGCTCTGTGTTTGTGTGTAGTAGGACACACTCTGGAATTTGGTCCAAGGGATGGCAAAGACCAGCCAGCAGGTAAAATTACCAGTTAAATTCCAGGTAGTTCCCAAGGGCACACGAAACTTCTGCTGTTCTGTTTGTCCTAGGTTTCTTAGAATTACTGATCCTGGCATGGCCGCTTGCACTGTAGACTAACCTGCAAGGAAGTTTGGCCAGTGAGTGAAAGTCCCTTTTCAGCAGTAGATGTCCACTAAAATGACTGGTGAAGTCTACTTTATTAGCCTGGCACAAATAATATATATGCATCTAAATCTTTGTAAGTACATACTCATAATGCAGCCTTATGCATAATACGGATTTTTTTACAGCAAAGTTAACATAAAAATTGTATCATATGTCCCTGAACAACAGCTGGGTCATTATGGAATAGCTTTTGAAATGGCAAAGGTTGGAGAAATAGCCAGCTGCTTCCTCATCCTGCCTGTGTTTTCACTCCGAGCTAAGTTATTATTTCACTAATTAATAATCTGCATGCAGATTAAAATGATTACTCTACAATATATATTGCATGACAATAAAACAGTGACAGCAAATTATGCTTCAGTGTGCATAACAGCTTAACTCTCTAAACAGAGGATGTTTTCTAACACTCAATTCATGTCCTTCTGCTGATGATTAAACCCTCACTGGTTTTGTTTTTATTAGTCCTCAGTCATTATTGTTCTTTTATCACTATGGGGTCTTTAGAACTAGCCACAATGGCTCAGAAGCATGGCTGCTGCTGCATTCCCTTATTAAATCAGGTTACCTCTCCAGTTGTCAGGGACTAAAATCAAGCCCTTTTGTTATAATGTTCCACAACTCTTTAAATATTGATTATTACGACTATGTAGAGCTGCTGAAAATTTATTTTTGTCTAGACTAGTTCAGAATGGGGAAAACCTTCCATGACAACAGTGACAATGCAGCTGCTGCTTTCTCCTTGGAAAGAACAGCCTGGTTTATTCTCCTTGCAGCCCTGGTGTCCTAGGGTCTCCTATCTGCCCTCTGGAGCCTATGCAAAGTAGAACTCTGCTAACTGCCTGAGAGGAACAAGCTGAAACTGGAATTTTTATTGGTTTTGAATTTTGCTTTGTTTGCATTGGATTGCAAAAATGGCAGTTCCTTAGCAGTCTTGAAAAAGAGTCATTTGGGGAGGTTTTTAAGGGCTCCTCTGTGACTGCTGGAAGTGTAACTGCCATCAGTGCAGTTCCCATGCTGCAGGTGAATGATGTCTGACTTGGTACTGGGGAAAGGCAAACTGGACTAGTAATTACTGGCTCAAGATCATACAGTAAGTTAGTGGCAGAGATGACAAATGAAACACAAATTCTTGCATTGCATGTGATGAGATTGCTTAATTGTCTAACTAGTCATTGTCTTCTCTGAATGTGACAAGAAATAGATTTTCTGATATTTCTTTCCTATACTTGGGCTTAATTATCTAAATAAAACCTGGCTTGCCTGTTCTCACCATTAATTAAGAAGAATACAGGTCAAGCAATGTAATTAAATCTGTCAATTCCATCCTTCTGCAGGGTGTGGGTTCATGTAGATTTAGGTGTCCCTGAGAAAAAAAATCTAAAATCATTGAAAGCTAAAATCACTGTGGTCAGTTAAGGAACTCTCCTTGTTTGGCATGTCCTTGCTACTTTATCTTACTTCTCAGACACGCTGTAAGTCTTTGTTTCAAAGTATTTCCAAAGCTGTTTAGTATTGATGAATGAAACAGGTTAGGCAAATGGAAAACATTTCTATTAATACCCCCCTCATACCTTTCTGATGGGAGACTGAAGAGGAGCATTGGCATGTCACAGCTTCACCTGTACTCTGCACCATGTGCCTTTCCCACTGAGGGAAGTTAGAGAAAGCCCAAGGACAGTGAAATCAACTATAAAGGAGGTCCAGGGTGTAATGCCAGGGAAGTAGGACAACTGCTGACTTCTGCCACTCAGGGTTCTACCCAGGACTGCACTTCTATTACAGGATTTGTCATATATGCAATTAAAAATCTCTCTGTGGAATGTTCAGCCATGAATGCAGGAACAGATTTTCCTTTCAAAATTCACTCTCTGCTTCAACAACACTTATAATCCAATTTTCACCAGCAGAGATGAATCACGTCCCTCACCAACACGTTTACAGTGGATGGAGAAGAGCAATCACACATATTGATTTCCTTTCCTTCCTCTCTATTCATGTTTTTTTCTGAGTGTGCTATAAGTAACTCAGCTTCTGTTTCTCTTTCCTGCTGCTAGTTCTAGCATCAGGTAAATAATAAATATCTTCTGGACAGTTCATAGGAAGAAGATAACCCAAATAGCCATTGTGTGCTAGGTACAGCTCCTTGTATGCTCCCTTTGTTGCAAGCCAGAGACAGGCAACAGCAGAAGTCAGGGAAAAGCCTCTGTTCCTTTCTTTTCCCTTCAGTTCCTCTCTTATGGGTAGTAATATGGCTATGAAATATCTTGCTTCTCATAGCAGACAAGCGTGCGAGCAGGAAGAAGGCAGCTCTTTGAGTCCTATCCCCTTCCCTGGAGGACTTTGGAGACAGTGTCAATATTTTCTGCCCTCCACTCACAAATAACAAACATGAATAAATGAAGGAGGTGGGCTCAGACGGACAGGCTGTAAGATGGCTGTCTCTGGGTCCAAAGCTGGAAATTCCATTATTCCAACTAATTTACATAGTGGATGAATTTGACCTGCTGACTCCTTCACTGTGGTGTTTCTGCAAAAATGATTTTCAGAGAATACAGCCATTGCAGACAAAATGTGATAGCCCCATTACTGTCACAACTCAGAAATAATAGATGTCTCTTAAAGAACAGAGTTTGCACATAACTTTTTACCGGTTTGGGGTATGTATTTATTCTGTTTTGTGCATCAACAACAAAAAAAGTTTGTTCAAAGTTGTCAGTAAGTCTTTTGTTTAAACATGAATAGGTATCATCTCACGTAATGTGTGTCTGATGTGTCCTACTTTCTCTGTTTGTTTATTTGTTTCAAAATCAGCTTTGTCTCCTGCTGGGAGGATCCCCAGCACTTCTGCTTCTCTTGTGCTTCTCTCTGTTCTTGGTGAAGCTGAGGGGACACTGTTCTCTAACAAGGAGGAAGAAGTTGAGCCGAACAAGGTCACTTGGGAATGGGAGGCAGCAAAGGCTGGGCACTGGGAGTGAGGGTGGGAATGGGCTGCCCACAGGGATAGGGAGCTCAGGTGGTCCTGCCTGCACCAGTCTGCATCCTGAAACTCCACTGCTCCTCTGTCCCGTGATGGATGAAAGATGAGAAACCTTTCCAAAAGAGCTGTATTGCCTGGACACCTACTTGTTACGATGCTTTGTGGACTCACCAGCCCAAGCCAGGGCTAAATTGGGCCTCCCTGCACTTTGTCTTGTTTTGCTGAGTTGACATGCCCTCAGTTTACAAGTGTCATGACTCTTTTACAAAACACAGAAGATTTGCTTCTCTTCTGCTCTTTCTGTGTCAGTATTTGAGGTATATCTCCCTAGGCTCCACTATATAAAACACTGAGAGATGGGGATTTCAAGAGTGCAATTCAGAGCACTTAAATTAGCTCCTGCTCTGAATTGCCCTCTGAAGGTGCCTGTCTCTTTCTATTGATTACAGAAAGTGCTTACAGAGACCAGTCTTCTGTGCCTAAAATTAGCCCTTGTGAAGACCCTTCTGTGTATTTCTTATTGCAGCCTGTACTGGAATGGTAGCATATAATAATTTCTTTGATTATTACATTCTCTACTGTGGTATTGGAACCCTATACAAACGTGAATGATTTGAGTCTTTCAGTGCCCATTTGGTGTAGATAATGATTATTAAGCCTATATTAGGGCATGGCAGAACTCTTTGTTGCTGGCTTTAATATAAGCAGTGAATCAGAGCAGTGTTAGAAATCCAACCAAAGCAATAAAATAGACTTCTGACAAGTCAAAGTAAATGAAAAGAAGTCACCTCATAGGAAGGTAGCAACCAGCTTATTAATTCTGAAAATCATGAACTGAATCATCCCTCTAGGTCCTCTCATTTCTCACTAATGCAATTCTTTTTCTGTTAAACAGTTTCCTACAGCCTAGACAGGACTTACAGATTTTGCTAGACCTTTTTGAGCGGTGCAAGCTGGGAACACTTTTTAAAACGTGGCTGTTTATTATGATTCTGCAAAACAACAACAGGAAAACAACTTAAGACCCAAATGAAAAATTAGAGTTAACTATTAGGTTCTCATTTGTTGTTATTTGTAAGGCATTAGACCCTTATCATGCTGCATTCATTATGTAGAAAGACTTTATTCTGCACTGCCTGGGTACTTGGAGTGCTCCATGTCCCCCACTTCTTGTGAGAGTGGGACATTCACTTTCCGTCACATCCTCAGGTGACAGGTATGCAGAGCCATCAGCCAGCTGCCAGAGAAGCTTTCGGGGAGGTTTCATATTAAGTACTTTTAATAAAAAATTCTAGAAAAAAACATCATTCTGACTTCACGTTTCACAGCTGTTTGAAGTTGTTTTGATATACCCTAGTGTCAGAAGCTTCTTTTCAACATGGATGATGGGGACTGAGAATGGGCAGTGAGAAATGACAGAGGAAGAAACAGATGATACAGTTTGTTACTATTTTCTGTTGTTTAACTGACAGAGCTGGTTATGAAAGGAGCATAAATGATTACAGCCAGAAAAAAGAAGTCTGTAAATGGTAATTTGCTTTTTAAGGGCACAGGCAATATAATTTGGATCACAAGTGGGAGAGCTTGCTTAGGAGCTGTGAAAACAAACCAGAATAACATTTACATTACCTCCTTTATTTTCCCTTCCCTTTTTCTTTTTTTTTTTTTGTCTTTTCTCTGAATTATTCCTCACTTGTTTTTCCCCTCCAGACATTAGAGGGTTTTGATTTTCCTCTCACCACTCTTTCTAAATGGCCTAATAGTAAAAAGCCTGCAGAATATTTCCACCAATGCCCTTTGATTTCATTAATGGAAAAGCTATACCTTAAATTAAATATTTCAATAGCCTGAAAATTAAAAAAATTACCTGCAGGACTTGCCAGTTGAGCATTACCAAGCAGGAATAATGGGGGGTATTTCATAGGTCAAAACTTGCATCGTACTTGCCAAATTTACAGTTTCAAGTAAAAGATGAATGAGTGCATGTGTTCAGCACTGGTTGGCCTCAGAATGAAGTAACACAGCCAGTCAGTTTTTCTCAGGGAATTTGCAAAGTGTACGTCTACCTTTGGTTTTCTTAATTTTTCTTCTGTATTTCTTCGTGTTCACTGTTTAAGTAAAAAAAGTGATAGGATGATAGGATAATATTTAACTTTCAGTGCCCTGTGGCAAACTGAAATTCTTCCTGTTCTAATTTTTACAATAGAAAAATTATTTTTTTTTATGGAAATACGCATGTTTTCCTGGGATGTGTTTTTCTTTGGATGTTTTACAAGAAGATTAAGATGCGGTGGTGATACATCTGTATTTGAAAGCAAACAGAGATTATAAGTTACTTTTAATTTCTTGAAAATGGTGGTTTTCAGTGGTTGTAACCTGGTGAAAACTAATTTCCCTATGAAACATCAACACTTTCTGAAAGGAAAAAAAGACCACTATCAGACCCTGGCCAATGCCATTATTAGAATGGTCTAATATATAAAGGATAACATGGGATAGATCTGTCCTTTATTGTGAACAAACATTGTGAGAGGGAAACATAAGTCATTAAGGACTGCTAATCCTTTCAATGGCTATGTAATTATAGTGACCTATATGCTGTATTCAGATAAGTGTGGTTCTTTACGTAATCATTCTATATTAATTCAGGCAAATAGCTATTGTTGGAACTAGCTTTAGTACTGAGCTAGATTGTATGTACTGTAGAAGTAAAGCGCAAATGTTGAGTGTCTGAGAAATTATTGTCACGTCACCAAGAATGACAGGTTCACTCAAAACAATATTGAATTAAATTTTTTTTGAAATCTGTAATTTTTGTTAAATTTGTAGCACTGGAGACCTTTATGGCTGTTTTCAAGTTGCTTAAATCATTGATATGACTTTTATAATCATATCTACATTGATTGTTTCTCCTAATTCATCATGCTTCACTTTTGCTGAATCCCTTTATCTTGTCTGACTGATGTAGTCTTTATACTACAGCTTGAGCAATACCAGAACACAGCACACTGTCAGCCACTCTACTTAATTTTAGAAAAGGAAGCAAATAATCACACCAAGGAATAACATGGCTCTGACTTGATTACTATTGCAATCAGTGTGAGGTATTACTTTGACTTTAGTGTCTGTTGGAGCAACTGGTATTTATTTCTTTTTATTTTCTTGAACAGAGAACAGCTTTTAGCATATGTCTCTTTCTTGTCTGAGCTACCACACAGTTCCAACTCCAATATATACATAGAGGAGACATATGGTTAAAAAGAATTCTTTTGATTCTAAGAAATTCAAAGAGAAAACTTTCTTTTTTAAAAAGAGATTATACTTTTACCATATGTGTTCTTGTATATATATTGAGAGAAAGGCTGAAAGACACTTTATACCAGATGTATTGAACTCACTTTTCTTAAAAAAAAAATAACACCAAACCTAAAGCACATTTTCAGGTATAATTTCAACCTACATATCTTCTGGATATGTGTTTGCCACTGTTGTTATTATGATACTTTATGAAGCTTTGAATGCTAACAGTGCACTGCAGTAGGAGGATAGATGTTGGTACAGATTCGTTACAATGTTTTGTTGACATAGTCAAGGCTTTGAGCAACCTGATCCAGTGGAAGGTGTCCCTGCCCATGGCAGGGGGATTGGACCTAGGTGATCTTTAATGTCCCTCTAACCCAAACCATTTTATGATTCTATGAAACAGAATTTTGGGATTTTTTGCTAACTCTTGCAGAAAGAGAACCGTGTAACTTTTGCTAACATTAAACAAAGTAAAAGGCCTTAATGTAACTGAAAATCAGGGAGTGTTGCAATTTACTTTTGACCACAAAATCTCTGGAAGGTGGCAGGTATTAAGAAAGGCAATTCACAAATACTGTGCAATTCCAAACAACGGTAGTGATGGCTGCAGTGTTATTCACAGGAGATGTAACTTGATCTGGGAAAATGAATTACTGTCAGCCCAGCATTACACTTTATTTCCTGCATGATTACAGCTCTATTGGAAATCATACTGATCATTTTTATATCTCACTTAGAAAGCTAAAAAATATCATGACATGGTTTTAGAGCATCCAAGTCTAGATACATGCAAGAAGGAAAATTTAATAGAAAACTATTTACAAAGTAATCCATTCATAAATGCTCTGTCAGGTTTTGATGAATTTCTGGTGATGATCAAGTCACATTTTCTGCATTTGCTGTTGCTTGTATTCAGTTTAGGCTTTTATTATTGAATATGTTTTGTTTCTTTCTGGAATGGAGGAAACGCTGTGGAGTATTTCACTGGATGTCTGAACACTGACAAATGCAACCATTTCATACACAGTGGGATCCCTGGCAAGGCTTTGATCCCAATATATCAAGAATCAAGAGACAGTGGACCAAATCCATCTCCGGTACTAACTTCATTGAATTCCCACCAAGTTACACTAAGGATGAATTTGGTACACAGTTCTTGACAAGTCTGAGTTACCAGTGTTTATGGTTGGAAGGGATGATAGACAGTAATTCCATGTGCAAATCACAGACAGTAGCTTTAAGAGCTTGACAGACATTACAAAATAGTTGCTGTGCTGCAGGCACTCAGCTGAACTGAATATGTTAAAACAATGTTATTGCAAGACATGACAAAATGTAATGGCAAATCCTGTCTGACAAAGAGGATGGGTGGTTTTATTAAGGCTCAAGACTGGGTGTGAGGACTTCTCATTTCCCTTTCTGGCACTAGCAAAAGTCATGAGATGCTCTGAAACGGCTGTTCTGTACACAGGAGGGTAGGTAGTTAACATACCAGTAGATGGTGCTCAAAAATAAGCAGCGTCTCACCCAGGGTTTCTAAAACCGGGGTGCCACAGTGCACTGTAAATAGCTTCCCTTGTTTCCCTCTTACCACAGCCTCCACAGGGAGCTGGAAGGCAGTTGACCTTCAGTAAGCTCTTAGGCTTGGATTTCAGCAGCTTGGGTTCAGAAGTCTTCTCTACAGCCTTGCTGTATAGTCCTAGGCATGTTGCTTATGCCTAGATTCGTCTCACAATGCCTGAACTGTGAGCACCTTGCCAAGTAGTGAAAGGAAAGAAAACGGCAATTAATAGAAGCTCTTTTCAATAGGTAGGGTCTTTATTAAGTTGGAACTCGGAATCAATTAGAACCAAAAAGTGTCACACCAATGTCATGAAGTATGCAGCTTATACAACTAATAGACACAGTCACATAACTTCTATTATATCAGTAACTTCAAGGCAAGAGTTGCAAGAGCTCAGAAACTCATGACATACTTCAGTCAGACCAGACCATTAGCACACGAGGGAGTTATATATTCATTACAGCTCAAAACACATCCTATTGCACCTTCTTTGGCATTTCTTTCCCAATGTTCTCCAGCCCTAGTCATGCATAAAGCACACTGCAGTACTGACAGCTCTTAGACATGCTGACACCAGATTTTTTATTAATTCCCAGCCACAGACAAAGAACATGTCAGTAAATCAGAGCTTGAAACACGGTTTGAAACCTTGTGTTCCCAGGTATGACTGGGTAATAATGAGTAGCAGAGTAAGATTTGTAACCAACAAAATGGTTGCTTACATTATTAATCATTATTAATGTAATGGTTAGTGGCCAGTTCCTGAATTTTTCTAGTAATTCCAGCACGTGACATGTCATATAATGGAATATTAGTATGTCCAATTTAGAGAAAATCTTTCAGAGCAAGTAGGTGTTCTTCAGTTTAGATAGCAGGTGTTTGATCAACCATATTCTCTCAACCATTGACAGCTATATATTCCCAGAAATCAGACTTGCTCTTATTTTTTGTAAGTTTAGATAAAGCTGACAGAGAATTCTGAGTTGAGAGAGCAGAAAAAGAGCAATTCATGTTACAAAAACGCTTCTATCAGATATTGTAATCTGATTTTAGTTTAAATTTTAAAAATAATCTTTCACCATCAGCACAGTGTGGTGTTTATTTCTAATAACAAAATAATCAGAAAATATATTCTAGAATAATACATATGTATTTAGTATCTCATCTAAACTCTCATACACCTTCAATGATAGCTTGTAATGAGCACCAATCAATATAGTCTGAATATGGATATTTGCTTAGATTAAACATACTGCTTAAAAACAAAAAGTATGTTTGGAAGCATGGAGGGATTGGATAACTCATAACCAGGGGACATCAAATTAAATCAAGACAGACTGTAAGTAGATGATGTTCTAAGTAAATGACATTTAATAATCACTCTTATCAATTCAGAAACAGAGGCTAGATATGCTGCATAAATTATTTGCTCCACTTGTTCTAGTTAAAATGTTGGTTTGAGTGAATATTCTACAGCCTGCAAATGCACCAAGCAGCAGCTGAACTCCATCATACAGCAGTCCCACCAAAACACCCATTCTTTGTACTGTTGTGCCACGCCTTGTATCCATTTCTCATCTTATTAATGGCTCAAAATAACTGCACAACATACAGGGGCTTTGGTTGCAAAATTAGTTTGCATTTCTACAGAATTTTGTCTTTTGAAATCTAACTTCAGATGAACTCCAAGCACAACTCAGAAAAACCTACTACTCATCAAAACTAATGAAAATTAGAAATAGCTTGTAGCACTTTAGATGAATCTAGATTCTCTTGAAAGGTTCATGAACCTAGGGAGCTCAGCACAGATGTTTTTCACTTGACTCCTCAATCACTGGTTGGATGAAGTTCTTAGCTAGTCAGAAGGGCAGGTATCCATCTATAGAAACAGAAATTCAAGTCAACATATTGTTGGTATGTTTGCTTTTCTCTGCCTCCATGTATTTAAGTTTCATCTGAGAGCATAAGGTCATAGTAATTAAGATTGTAAAATACCTCTTGAGATAGGCTGTCTGCCTGCCCATGCTGAGGTAGGATCAAATGTATCCTCAGCTTTCTGAAAAGTTGCTTATTTTACCTGCTTTAAAAACTGGTTTGGTACCCTGATTTGTCACCAAAGAAATTAGCCAAGTTGGTCTGTGAGGAGTCAGGGTAATGAAGCCTGGTTTCTCACAGACTTTTGTTCCACACCCAACTCATCACAATACCCCCAGGTAAATACAGGCAAAGAAAATTTAACTACTGGGGCAAAACACAGTGTCACACACATCAAATGCCTTCTGCCCAGCTGTGTCCTTGGAAGTGAGTTAAGACTCTGAAAGAGTGTCTGTAAGAGACGGGCAGTTTACATTCTTACATGCTGTTCAGTATTTAAGTTTCTCAAGTTTGTTCTTCTTTAGACTATACTGCAAAACTTTGAAGGTCATTTTAATTGCACTCTTACTTATAAATTGCTTTCTTGGCCACACAGTGCCACTCACAGTAGGTTAAACCTGAGACTCCATCTCTGCCTTTGTTTTATGGAAAAGATTGATAAGTGATTTACTCTCTGTAGAATGTTTTACAAATGAGCGCTTAGATAAGTGATAAGGGGAAAGATTTTTACATATGGAATTCTTTTCCACAGAGAACAAACGGGTTGTTTTTCTAAATACTAACAGAAGTATGCATAGACCAGATTCTCAGCTGGAGTAAATTAACAGAGTTAATATTGATTTACACCAGCTGCAAATAATTTTCCTGTAATATTTCTCCTTGTACTGTAATTTTCTCTAATGCAAACCCTAATTCCTTGTCCCTGAACTCAAATTCTGAACTCCTGTAATTCCTGCATCTGTTTATTTACTTTCTGGTTTGTATTCTTTTAGCTGGGTTTATTAACATACTGTATTTTTCTCCCCTGTTCAACAGTTTGTGCACTGCATGTTTAAGCTCTCATTTATAGTCCATGTTTGCTTTCTGTGATACTGTTCTGTTGAAAATCAATAAAAAGGCAATTTAGGAAAAAAATGTGATTTTCTCTGAAGTCTAGTTAAAGAAAATGCCAATAACTAACAAGAGAGACCAATTCTGCTGCCTGGAAGCCCTCAGGTTTCTTAGTGGCTTCAGTAGGATTTGGTGGGGTACACAGACTCCAGACTATCAATCCATTTCCATAGCTGAGAGCTGGGCCTGTGTAAGAAAATGATGCTTTGCCTGTGCAAATCAGCTCAGCTTCAGTAAAAAGAACTTCTCTCCAGATATGAAATATAAGAGTCTGATTTTGTAATTCCAGCTCCTAACAGAAAGGAGTTCTTAAGTATCTATTTAAAAGACCTTAGACTTTTTTGGTGCTTACTTGACAAATCTCCGCTTCTAGAACTTCCTGAAGGCTGGACAGCTTTAAGGTACTTACCCTAAGCCACAACAGCCATTGACATCAGGGCGTGTGAATGTCAGGTTCTACACTACACATCACCAAAAGAGTTGGTTTGAAAGCTCAAGCCAGTAGATTGCTTGACGTGAAAATTACATGTGAGAAAACTTGCTTTAAATTTGACTTAAAATGTGCACAGCTGTACACAGCTTTTTGGGGCTTTTTTTTCTTTGTCCCAGAAGCTGAAAATAATGTACTAAATAAATGACTTGTCTGTTTCAATAAGCAAATGGTATTGTGTGATGAACAAAACTGTACCTGCAGTTCTGACTATCCCACGCACTAATCAGTGCACAGATAAATGCATTTCAATAACATATTATGTTTTAAGTTCAGTGGAGCTCCATTATGCTTTTCATTCTTGCTGTAAACATGTAAAACGCTGTTAATCAACCTTTGTTAGTGAAGATTTGATTAATAGCTAGCAGATGTACTTGCCCCTGTGTATACTATGTTAAATGCAATGTACCAACACATAATTCATTATTTTAATAACACACTGGGCTAATAAATCAAAGGAACTCTTGAGAATGCAACAGCCAGAATTACCAAAAGAATAGCTGTGCATTGTTTTTAAAGTAATAAATCTGTGCACTGTTTTAAGTGTGGCATGGACTTGATAATCACCTACCTATGAGTCCTAATATCACATTACTGTGGAAATGAGTAAGGACCAGCAAACAACAGGTCATTTCTCCCTAGCCCCCCTCCTGTTAGCAGAGAACAAAAATCAATCCCAGACCCAAAGACCTTACAAATCCAAACAGACAGGATGAATAAAGAGCAAGGAAAAGGAACAGCAGGTACTGACGATCATGGCAATACAGTGTCTGCAAATATCCTTTTCACTCCTTGATGTGTGTAGTTGTCTAATTCCAGTCTTGCTAGTGAGTTCAAGTTAGAAAGGTGATAGCTACCTGAAGAAACAAGAGAAGAGGAAGGAAGTTGCAGTAAATAGTCAAACAGCAGAGAGGAGAGAATATTAAGTCAGAACTGGTGCAGGGAGCAGCCAGATGACACCATCAGTGTCCATCAGTGCTGCACACTGCATTGAAACATATGAGTGATGCTCAATTTGAGTAACCTGGTATTTTCTTTAATGGGCAATCACTTACCATCCAGTTTTGTGTTCAAAATCTTTACGCAGTATTCACAACTGACATTCAATGTGGCAGTTGCATTATTAAAAGAGCCTTTTTTGGGGGACATATGTTATTCTGTTCCTGGCATTCATTGGAAAGAACTCGCCAAGTGGAATACCTCCATGAGGGAGATAAATACCTTGATCCAGGGCTAGTTCCAAGTATGGAGCCAAAGTAGAGGAAAATTAGGTAATTTGCACAAATTCTGAGACTAAGATAAGAACTAAGCTTTAATTTCTTGAGTTCCACAGGAGCATCCCCTCCCTCCTCAACATTGCCAATTTCTAATGAAAAATATATCTTATTTATAACAATATGGTAATTGCAGATATTTTTAATGGCAAATGCCATAAAGTGTATATAGTATAATGCTTGCATCCGCCAACACAGCTGTGCATGTGATTTACTGTTCTTTGATCTATTTCACAAACTGCTTATTTTGGTGACCTTGGCAATGTGTTTGATTCAATAAGGAATTATCAGATTTGATAGGCCCTGTACTTAATTCTGTAACCTGTTTGAAAGCTACACTGCTTTGCATTGATTTCCATGTGCAATTAATACATTTTGTCAGTGACAAATGCATGCAGAGATAATATTCTCTACTCATTTCAATATCTCCTGTGTACATTTTAAATCGAAATAGCACCTGGTGGCTGAGACCTCCTGAGAAGTGGTGGATTTAAGGTGGAAAAGTAGCTTTGAGAATTGCTCGCATAATAATATAATTTGCAGGAGTGAAACAACAAATAACTCCCTAGAAATCTGAGTAGCTCAAAAGCTTAGATGCCTTCAAATCATCACTATCTTTAAATGGCTTTCTTGTACTGTGTCTTGCTCAGAGTCACAATGCAATAGAATGTCAAGTTAGCTGAAGAACGCAGGAAACAATCTCCTAAAATGTGTAATGTGTTCACTCTGATACCCCTTCAAGACATGATCCTTCTACAACTAATAGATAACAAGCAGCTGGCTATATGGCAGTATTGGTACCTTGAATGGAGCTGGCTCTGAAATGGGATTTGAGCTCCTTGAGTAGGTGTCATCTATTACTCTGAGTTTGTTCCAAACAAAAGACAAGTGCCAAAATTTCTTTGAAGTCTCAGAGATATTCTTATAATTAACTTTGATGGAGTTTTGGTCTTTCTGACATATTTCAGTTGTATCTTTTTGACAGGTATCATTCAGCATATAATCTAAAAGTCATAGCTACCTAAAGCATGTATTTCGTACTTTAAGACAAACAAATGTTTCATCCTTATTCAACTAATTTTTATCTATGGTTTTCAAGAGATTGATATTTGTTTGTGAAGCACTTCAGTTCTGTCAAATCCATGTTTTCAGGCACAAAACTCTTCAATTTAGAAGTGCAGTCAGCTCTAATCTGCAGTGTCTGTGAAGCTGCAAACTTTTTGATCTCCCCAATATCGAAATGGACCATGACTGATAAGAGTGTTTCAGTACTGGTCCTGTCAAACTTCACAGAACTGAGGCTATTAGAATGTAGACCAAAACCCTTTCCCTTTGTTTTTTCCAAAACATCTAACTAAGAAAGTCACTTTGTAGCATTGCCTTTGATTTTCTATAGAACTCCCTTTAGAACTGCAGTTCACAGCAGTCCTTTAATTTCTGTTAGATAGGAAAAATAAAACTAGTGTTGAAACCTAGACCACAAATAAACAAATAAAAAACCTCTGCCATTTTTTTATTTGTTTATATTCTTATAGAGCTGCTGTTAGCACAATTGTACGTGGCTGCCTCTGAAACAGTAATGGATGATGTCTTCAATAGTGCAACAATGTCACTGGAAATGTTATTCCCAGTTTGCTGACAGGTATTCAGAAAAAAAGTAGAAAAATGGTGCAGCTTATCTCACATAACATTAGACATATGAAAAATAGATTTCTAGTCTAAATAAACTAGTCTCCCACTATATTCAGTAGAGAGAAGGGAATTTCTAGAGGATGATTTATACTACTTATTTCAAGAGGTATCATTCATCTTGTGGAGGTAGCCTAGACAACTCGAACAAACACCCAGCTTCCAGAGTGATGTGGGAATCCAACTGATCTGCACAATTAAAACAAGGTCCAGTGATAAAGCTGTAATTCCCATATTATCCTCCTGCATTCAGGTACACAACTATCGCAAGTAATCATAATCACTTCTCTGAGAACATCATATTCCGTAACCCTAGGAGCAGAGAAACTAAATTATGTGGGGATATTTACCAAACCAGGGGTATATATATTCCATCTGCTCTTCCAAGCCTTCTGTTTCCACACTAAAAGAAGAGCTACTCACCTCTGCCAAACATTCTTATTCATTTGGCATTCAGAGTTGTTTTATTGGCTGCATTTTCCCATGGTTTTTGAATCTTTCTTCATTAGGAGCCTCTAGTGTCTGACAGGTAATTTGCCTGCCTACAGCTTCCTCTATTAACACTACCTTTAGACTGAGCGCATGGAAGGAAATGGATGTGGTGCCATTTAATAGAGTATCTGTCCCTCATCTGTTTTCAGTGTGTCATGTGTCCTTTCCACCTTTTTCCTATGCCAGTACTGGAAGGAAGTGGAGTTTTTTACACTGGTACGGGTGTTTCTATAGCATATTGCACAAATGTTTGTCCTAAACCAGTGTATGCTGCTTGTTATTCAAAAGGATTACTTCTGCAGATGTTCCTATCGCTATGCCCTCCTGTTTTTTCCTCTGTCCCTCTCTTGTACATGAACAGATTGCAGTGATTTTTTCATTTTTCCCCTCCAGAGAACTAAATCTCAAGCCAGCCCTTTAGATTTTCTGTACTTATTCCGAAGCAGCAGTTCCTTCAGGCATATGGCTTTCTCTCCTTCCTCACTATTTGGACAGATGTTTTCTCTTGACTAAGTACATTCTTAATCCACAAGAAAAATTAGAAAACTCGCATGATTTGTTAAGAAAAAAGAGAAAGCACATTTTTTCTGATGCAGACTGCTTTTCAGTTGCATGTTCCTTTAATGCCATCATTTTCATATCAAGACCAACTAATATAACAAGATCAGAAAGTTTATTCTGATTACACTTGAATCCCAGTGTGGTAGGTGTTGTGCAAGCCTGCAACAAGAGATTTCCCTCTGAAATAGCTTCTACACATGAAAGGATGGCAGGCAAGTGCAACAACCAGATCAGAGGATTCAAGGTAGAGATGAGACTTCTGTGCTTCACATATTAAGTGATGGTCAAAGCCACCCCCATTGCCAAATTGTAATGATTCATTTATAGGTGAATATTTGAGAGATAAGAATTTGTTAGTAATGAATGTTTATTGTGTTTATTGGTATTAGCAATACATTTTTAATGGCAGACAGAAAATGCTGAAGGTGTATTTGAACAATCATACTAAAACCTTTGAAATTCTATCTGTGCCATTTTAAAGTCAGCACTAGCAATAGCTTTTCCAGAATTCAGATTCCAGTATATTCTTCTGTTATTGTGGAAAGAGGAATGTTAATATATTTCCTGCTTGTGTCAAAACATACTTTCCTGCAATTCTGTGATCTTTATTCGCTCTTAGTTTCTTGTAATAGGCTCTTTCTCAAACTGGAGGTGCCATGAAAAGATGCCCACAAGCAAACATGGGAACGTTTCACCAGCTAGAAGCAAGCTGAAAGTCCATGCACATATGCAGGACGTTTTATTCGGTATTGTCTGTCTCTGTTACAGACTTATAAATGAATGAAAGAACCTGTCTCTAAACCCTTCATTCTTCACTAGTCACTACAGCTTTTCCAAAATTAATGATTACAACCAAGATTTTAATATGATACCCCTGTGTTTCTCACCATAAGCATCCCACACACATTCACACCTCCCACTGTGACAGCTGAAGGAGCAAGAATGAGCACAGCCCCAGTGTAAGCAGAATCAGATTTATTCAAGGGTTACACAGTTTTTGATGCAGGAAACTTTTCTTGTGACAATGGGCTCTTGGCTAACATTCAAGGTGATCTTCCCTGAGCCTCATTAAGCTGTCTTCAGTAGTTAGGTTTAAAATAGGAGGCTGGTGGCTTCCTAGCTGTCTGAAAGAAGAAAGGATGAGATTCATCTCTGCTTGCAATTCTTTTATGGCTGAGTAAAGTGCCCTGACTGATATTCAGAGTGACTGAATACGGAGTGAAGAATGCTGGCTCCAGTGAAGTCTACACAAGAGATATAAACTCTGCTGAATTAGCTCTTCAAATATTTTGAAACTCTGTTGTATTAATAGGCTTATTTTTCAGCATGACCCTGAACAGACCCAAAAGGCTGTCGGTGTGTTTGAGGCACACAGTGAAAGGGATGGAAAGTTAAACTTTTTCTGGGTACTAAAATCAATGGGGCTGCTGCTGTGACCTTCAGATCTGGCTAGGAATAAGAGCTTTAGACTATAATGAGATCTTATTTTATGTTTGGGCAGGAGGAAAAGCTTCTGTAGGGAGAACTTAGGTGGTCTGTGGGATTCACAGCACTTGGGCTGTCTGAAGGATAAACCCTCAGAATTGTGATTTATTTTTTTTATTTTATTTTTTTTTTCTGTCTTTGCTTCTGAAAAGCATCTAGAAGAGACGGAATCGAGGGTAACGTTAGCCAACATGGCCAAATCCCAAGCATTGCCACATTCTCTTCACCTCTTTAAATAACTGAGACAATGGAGCCGAAGGAAATGCATGTCCCAAGATGTTAAAAGCTTCCTTCTTTTCAGACATTTACATGCACTGTCTGTTTCAGATAGAGGATTCTGAGAATAGGGGAAAAGAATGAATACACAGGGAGAGCAGGGAGGCAGCATGCTGGCCCTGGGCCTAAAGCAGAGAACCAGCACAGAGAAGTTCACAGAATAAACCCCACAGACAGGCAGAAATTAACATCCCTTGTATTTGGTGTTACCTTTGTGCTTGAGAGAGATTCTTTTTCAGATATTTGTAGTATAATTCTCAAACTTGACAGTGCACTTCCCTGAAGCCAGAGCATAAGGGTGTTGGGTTGGAGCTGTGGGCCAAGAGAAGTTCTTTCATCTTTTATTTTGTATATCTGAAGTCAGACTGGCTGTTTTAGCTGCCTGTATTTTCTGGAATTCACCTTCTCTGTTTTCACTGTTCATGGCACATATTGAAAGCAGCAAGAACTGCAAATATTAATTAAACAGCCTTGTGCAGGTGCCTGTCCGGGATAACCCTGCTGAAGTCAGCTCAATGCGCTGCACCTTCGTAGTGGATACAAGATGGATTCAGAAGCATAGAAGTGCTTCTCAAAAGACTTATTCTCATCCTCCAAATGTTATTTATTTGGGTCAGAATGGGTCTACTCAGCTATACTGATATTCTTCAAACCCCAGCATTGTGACACAATATCACTCTTTTATTAAGCCGTAATACTCGCTGATCATTTTAAGCCTTATGCTGTGAATCTCTTGCAGATGAAATGCTGCGCCAGGAATATCTGTACGATAAGGAGATTGGAGGATGCTCTTTTGCACAACTTTATCATTCCAATGGTCTGGAGGATCTGGATGATTGAAAGCCAAAGAGTAAATAAAGCCCTACCTATTACATACCCAAGTGCTGGGTGAGTATCAAGTGGTAAGGAGGAATGTTTAAATGATCACGTGAGGCTAAACGGTGCTGCATGGACTGAGTGACTGAAACAACATTCTAATCAAATCTGACAGCTCTATTGCATTATAATTATAGACTGCCAGGGGCACTTTTTAGACTATCAGTATTTTTGGGATAGTTTGCATCTAAATTAAAATTGAACTTCAAAGCAGTTTGATAGGGATGTGTTTCCAAGGAGTTTCAAAAATGTGAAAGACACTAACTGATTAGCATTATGCACTGTACCAGCTGGTTGCTACTGTAAAAAAAAAAAAGAAAATAAAAAGTAGCAGCCACGTTGATAATCAGAAAGTGGTATCTTGAATCCTATTAATCTTCTTTTGAATTATTTATGGAAGTTTTTTGTTCCAGTTGCGCACTTCTTTTCAAATGTTTATTTAGTTTCTCTGTAAAGAAAAAAAAATGGGAGGAAGAGAGAGAAATCTGGAAAATCTCCAAGGGTTAGCTCACCAGCAATCTGTTTAGATGTCCTCTTCTCAACCGAGCCCTTCTCTGCTAAATATTTATGGCAATGTTTAACAAATAAATCTCGCCCACCTCCCCATTTACAGTGAAGCAGAAGATTGAATTGCTTTAAGGGGGAATTACCTCTTTTTTATCATGAGTGGGAAAGAAGTTCCATTAAATATATGTTAATTTCTGAAAAAGATAAAGCACAGAGCTGCAACTGCAAACATCTGTCTGTCCACATTACAGATATTCTGCCTGAAGCTTATTTTCTGATTCCATCTCTAGACAACAACAAAAAAGGAGTTCTCAGCTCCACAGTGTTTTTTCTGTCTTGTCATATTGTATAACCGCTAATTGGAAGCAACAAACAGATTCTCAGGACTCGATCCTGTTTTCAGGTACAAGCATGCATTTCTTGGCACGTTGTACAGCCAGCCAGTGCTGTGTCTCAGGCAAAAGTGGAATCAAAATGCATTGCAAGACAGACTGTATGCTGGAAGGAGGGAATAAGCCCTTGATCTACTAGAGCATTTAGGTATCAAAACCCATTTCATGTGTCTCCACTGATTTCAGAGATTAAATTTTCTAAATATCAATGTGTTTATATGCCATTTTTTCACCAGCTCTCCTGCTTTGATGTCAAACATTCTATAATGAAGATCTCTTTTGGTTTAATTGTTTTTGCTATGCTTCTGCACCTTGGTGGGTTCATCCAGCTTCAAAACCTTTAAAGGATATCCTGGTGAGACAGAGCACAGTGTGCCAGACAAACACTCTGTTCAGCAGATTCTTCAGAAGAGTGTTATCAAATTTCTGTGAGATACATAATTATATTTTTCCAATACATTTATTCCTGGCCAAAGACGGTAACTAGATGGAGCACTTAGGAGAGGATTTATAGGTCTTTAAAATTTTATTGAGTTTGATGACTGTAGGAGAAAGAAATACCAGTTACATAATTCAGGGATTTACAGCGTGGCTTCTGTATTTCCAGTACTGTCTATTGGTATCTGTGCGCCCCACCAAGATTTTTCTCAGGATACTGGAAATAGGTGAATGCCTCCACAGTTATCTGCCTGCATACAGTGTGCTGATCTGTATAAATTTGGTGTATGTAGAATCTATGCAAACAACTTGGGCTGAGGAGGTTGAAGTTTACTTACCACTAGACCAATTTTTAACAGATAAATTTTAGCAAAAATATCTAACATTTTCTGTTCTAGTTCATTGATTTCCACCCTGCCAACTAGTGTGTTAGAAATACCTCCTAGAAAAAGGCAATGTTTCTTTCACAGATTCATTATTATTACTTTATTTCAGTGGCTGACTTTGGATGTTTGTGTTTCTTCATGATAATTTATTCATTACTTCATTTGCAGATAGTGCATGTAGTTAATAGTGTATGAAAACTCTTTCCAAAATTTGAACCTGTTGAATGAAAGCACACTTCAGGACAGCATCATCCCTGTTTTCTAGGCCAGAGCCTTCATTACTGTTTTTTTTTTTATTTACTGTTTTACAAGGAAGTGTTGAAAATTCATCAGGTATGCCTCAACCACGGTGCACTTAATTTTCATCAAAGCCAAATGGACATGCGGAAGTATGTAGGCAACATAGGCCTAATTTGTCCACCCCATCACTGACCAGGTGTTGCATGTACACATCAAAGATCATTTAAATAACAATCAGCAAAATTCAGGCTTCTTCAGCTGCAGATCTGTCAAGGCTGGATAGAGACAGCTTAACACCACAGACTCAGATTTCAGTGGCAGCTTTGTCAGCTTTAATTGCAAGTTAGGATGTCGAGCACTTACACTTGGAAAAATTAAAGATACACATTTAGCTTTCCCAATGTTGACTGGATTCCTAGACAGGCCCTGCTCGCAGTACATATGGTCACACATATGTCCTGCTGGAGAGCAGGTGATGAGAGCACACAGTAGCATCACTGTCCAGAGGTATTTCATAAACCAGCCCAGTTGCCCTTGATTTGAGAGCTTCTTCATAGCAGACAGTCTCACAGACAGGCAGAAGCTGTTCTGCTAGATTTCCCTCCCAGATGACACAGATACTGCGACCCAGTAGCACAGCAGGATTTTATTTTTTGTAATTCCAACAGTGTTTTTTACTGTTAGAATTACCACCACAAATCATTGCTGTGGCAGCTCTTTTCACCAAGGAATGACAAGCTATTAAAGAAAAACACTTGAAGACATTTAAACGGAAGCTGGTATTCCCATTTACCCCTTGACAACATATCAGGCACTCTGAAACAGGGTGAGGCGATTTCTACAGAGCCTCTGCTTTACTGTGCTCCCTCTCCCTCCTCCACCCACTTTTCCCTCTCTCACTTACCACATGGAAATTCAGAATTTCCCCAGAAATAGAGTTCAGATCTGAAGCCTGAATATGTGTGTGCTGGTAGATTGTAATTCTTGACATACTTCTGGTGGCTTCAAAGAGTGCCTGCCAACATGCTGGCCTGGAAGCAGCAAGACTGGCTCCTAGCTGCAGGATCTGAAGCACCAGCCCGCACTTCCTAGTGAAAGCCGTTCAGTTCAAGGCACACCAGAGCTCTGAAATGGGGATTTAACATAAATCTGTCCAACTGGGACCATATCTGGTACCTTCTTCCCACTCCGGTAGTTCACTTTGTACTGATTTACCTGTGCTTCTCCCTACCCAGACTCAGCTTCGGAAATCAGTCCTGATTGACTGAAAGTCAGAAGAGAGCTTGTGCACAATTTCCATGTGCTAGGGTTATTTCTATGTCCCCTTTTCATATCACATTTTTTCTCCTTCCTTTCTGCTTAACCAGTTCAAAGCAACCAATGTATAAAGCCACTGTTAGAAAGATGTGTCCCTGTCTTTTTGCCCAGCACACTCCTGGGTGCAGTGGAGGAACATGGAATGGGTGTAAATGCTTTCCCTTTTAGCAGAACCTCTGTTTCGCTGAGTAAAACATACCTCATGTAAAGGCTTTAGCTAACAGCAGCTTTTAAGAGAAGAACTGTCTGGGACCAATTCCTTCAACTGATTAACACCGTACATACACAAATATTACACTTTGATTTCTGTAGCAATATAAAGTATAACATTTATACAGCACTTTCTTCAAGCAAAGGTCTATATGTACACATAAAATGTTACTATAAACATGGCTTGCTCTTAAAAGGAACCTCAGAAAAATATTTTCCACCTCTGAATACAGAAAAATGTGAAGAGTGAATCCAACTCCCTATTGTTAATTAACCACTTGCAACTGGATTATTTGCCTTTAAGGCGAACATTTCTTCTAACTGAACCTGGATAACTGACTTTTAGACAACCAATATAGGATAAAATATATCACAGTAGTGTAGTTCTGTAGTTCTGCTGGCATCATCTTAGATTGAGACCTCGGGAACATAAGGAGTTCACTGAGTGAGAATAGATTCAGTGATGCTCTTCATGTCTGCTGGCTGGGAAGTAATTATGGCAGAAAAAGAAGAAATCAACTTGTACTGGCATGTTCTTCTGCCTGCTTAGATTTATAAATGTAAATATCCATGGCCAGCAAAGACTTGGCAATAAGAGAGTGCTGATTTCAGGCAGCTATTCCTGAATGAGATGCGGTAGTGACAACATACTCTTGTGTCATTTGGCTACAAATAGTTGCTACGAATCTATTCCAAAAAACTGAAATAACTGTTGTCCCCAGAAGTCTTCTGGCCTGCTAGGGCACATAATAAAACAATTTAGGATGGTTTGGTGATTATTTTAACCAACTCTGACTTAAACGCTCTCTGCTGAGATCCTGGTTTGCCACAGACTTTCTGTCTGACCTAGGTTAAGTTGTTTAATCTCACTGTGCCAGACAGAAGTGTTGTGAGGATGTGTTGGTAAGTCAGTAGGAGGCACACAGATACTGTAGCCATGGATGCTGTATAAAATAACACAACAGTTACAAATTGGAATCGGCATATAGTTCAGAAGCAGGTGGAATCTCTCAGTCAGAGGAAAACATATTTGCCCACAGCATGGGAAGAACGGCTATTTCAGGCCAAAAGCCCTGGAAAGGTGTGCTTACAAAGTCATTATAGAAAATTAAGGAAATAATTCTCTTGTATGATTGCAAGTTCATACCAAAATCATAAAACAAAAAACGTGCATCTGCATTTGGATGTAGTGGTGGGTTGACCTTGACCGGCTGCCAGGAGCCTGCCCATCCAGCCACTCTTTCACTCCCCCCCCTCCACAGGACAGAGGAGAAAGATGAAAAACGATGTGCCTCAACATAAAGACAGGGAAACCACTTCAAAAATCATGGGGAACAGGGTGTTGTGGTCAGTTTCTGCCATTCCTTTCTCCTCACACCCTTCCCCTGCTCCCCATGGTCTCCAACCCTGCCTCGGCACCTGCAGCACCTCCTGCTCCCTCCCCCTGCTCGGACCTGGGTGCTCACAGGGCTGTTTCTCACACTTTTTTCCTCACTCCGAGCAGGTTTTGCCCTTTCTTAGATGTGCTTTCCCAGAGGCGCCCCCGGCCTCGCTGAGGGGCTCGGCTGTGCCCTGCGCTGGGGCCGCCGGAACCGGCTGGAACCGGCTGTGCCCTCCCCTCACAGAGGCCCCTGCAGCCCCCACAGCCGCCAGTGCCCGGGCACCCAGTGCAGTTGCACCATGAGCAGGAGCTGGCAGAGATATCTGCTCTCCACGCCTTGGCTGGTGAGGTACAAGCAATAAATCAACACTTCATCTTGCTCAGTAGCCATTCCAGGTGCATATGTTACTGTGGGAGAAGTAAATACAGTGTTTTTCTCCATGGAAGTTACAGGGGATAAAGGAGCTCTGCCGATTAGGACTGGGCCCCTGAGTGATTGATTTTAAAGTGCTTTGTCCTCAGGAGTTTTGCTGGTCTTAACACCAAAGGCACTAAATGCTAATAGGTAGAAGTGCACTGTCTTAAGGAATAAAGTAGTATCAGCTTCAAATCTCAGAAGAAAGTACAAGTGGTTTCAGATGCTTTGGCAAAACAGTGTTGTGGCATCGGCCTAGGGAGAGTGGAGCTGGTGAAAGGCATCAGATTTAGATGGTAGAAGAAGTCACAATTCTGACTTAAAGTCTCAGTTCTACCAAGATGAATTTCTTAAGAAAATATAGGTGATGAATAAGATGAGTTGTTACAGAACAGTTTGTTGGTGATAAAGTCACACACTGTAGTGAGGCTGCACTTACGAGTTTTGGATAAGGCCGTAGGGGGTGACTCATCTCAAATACACGTAAGCACCAAAGCTTGCAAGTTGGTTATCTCACAGCAGTCAGACATCCCACTGGAGAGTGTGACTGTCACGGTGACCTTAGCAGCATTTTGGAGAGCACTGTGTTTTGGAGAACAGGTTCAGAATAGCGATAGAGACAGCAGGAGTTCAAAGTGGTCTGTGCATATATTCAGGGTAATTGATGGATACCCATGGGACCATCGGGCATTTCAGGTTCAGTTCATCTCTTAACTCACCATTAGACACTTTTCCAGTTGAACACACATTGGGTCTGAAATGCAGAAGAAAGAAATGAGCAATAGGAAGAGGGAGCAGAGTCTTTCTTTTGAGTATGGAAATTATTCTTCAAATGTCTTTGTTGACAGCTGGTGTGGCACAAAATAAACATAGGTCTATTTGCAAGTAAGCAAGAATTAGCATAAACAGCAGCTGCTGTATTACCAAAAAACATGTAACAATAAAGAATTTTTTTCTGCCTTCAGAAACAAAGGTAGGTAAAAAGCCTGCATGAAATAATGAGTTAGTTAACCACCTGTTAAAGTTCTGAGCACCGGCAAAATGAAAGAGCTATTTGTTGATGGCATAAGCATTTTTCTGAATCAGGCTTTCTAATTTAAACTGAACCTATCCTTATGATAAAAAAAAATGCAATGTATTATCAAAAATGTCCTCCTTCTCACATCTTGCTCTCTCCCAAATCAGGGGATTTCCTATACCTGCCTTTTCAGTTGCTTTCTTGATGCATTCAGATAATTGTTTCAAATTTTTCCAAGGTTGCTTGGATGTGATGCTTGTTCCCTCTTCTCCAGATACATAGCGTATAAAGTGAAGTCATGCCATCAGGACATATAGTTGTATTTATAGTCAGATCATGTTCAGCAGGATAAGTTGTTTCTGGTTCTGTCTCTGGTAAAAGCTAGCTGGTAGCATACTCAAGAGTATTGTCATATTTTAATAAAAATTAATGATCTAACAGAGTGAAATGCAGAAACAAGAGAAGAAGCAATTTTAAGTGCATAATTTCAGATTGATAATGCTTGAATTTATTGCTTAATCTATTTCCCATGGAAGGTGGCTTACCTGTTCAATTAACTTTCCAGTGTATATCGTGCATTCAGCTAACAGCAAGTTCTGTAGATTAGCTTATTTAAATTTTCTTTGTACTTCAGCATTGTTGCCTACATCTGGTTTTCATTTGTTTGGAATTGCAGCTATTTGTTGCTAAATTTTTCTGCTAATAGGATATTTTTAAAAATGAAAGCACAGTAAATAATAGCCATACTTAGAATTCACATTGAGCTTTATATTTTCAGAAAGTCATTCCAACATAAAGCTCAATACAGTTTCTTGAAATCAGTGTGAGTCTTTTCACCTTAACTTTTGGATCACAATGATTCAGAGTCAGATCCTGATACTGTTGCTTAACCAGATTATTCATTTTGTTTCCTGAATCAGTAAAATTACTTGAGTAATATATTATGTATTCTCCATAAAGGCATCTTACTGAAGAGACATCCAGTCCCTGGGGAGGTTGGGAGAGGGGGGGTTATGTTTACACATTGCTGCTGATGTCCTCATGGCCATGTAAAATGTCAACATCAATAGCAGGATCACAGTTTAAGTGTTTCTTATTTAAGAACCCATGTTTTTTTCATTCAGATGTATTTTACTTTTTTGCTATATGGAAGTTTCAGAATGCGTTGCATTTTGTTTGTATTGGTAGCTTTTATTGATAAGTTTTTTGACAAACTGTCAGTATTTTGTGTGGTGTTATTTGGCCTATATGGAATGCTTTTGAAACAACACATGTTTTTAATTTGATCACAGTTTCATAGTATTTCTTCTGTTTCCACTGTCAACTTCTGTTTTCAAGGTAACCGTATTTCAAAAGTGTGGTATCGTTTTGGTGGATGAAATAAAAAACCTATGTAAATTTTCAACAGCAGGTTTCTTTAACAAGCAGAGAGAATCAGATCTCATAGTTTGCATATAGATTGGGCTAAATTTTCTTCCATACTAGTTATTAAAAACACATTTGTGTTTGGTTATGTGTTTTTTTGAAGAGGAGAAAAAAAGCCCTGCTATTCACATTACTGATGGAGACGTCACCATCACAACCACAGACATCACAGTCATTTTATTGCAATACCATTCACAAATGTGGGTTTTTTTTCCCCTGGAGTATTATTATGATTTTTTTTTTCTTTCTGAAAACACTTGATCCACCATATCTGTCTGCTGGTTATCTTTAAATCCACTAAAGTGTCTGGGCATGTGAGTCTGTATATATGCAGAAAGAGACACAGAATCCTTATTTTCTGACCAAGTAATAAACTGAAATGTGTGAAGCCTTTACACTCCCAAGGCAGACCTCATTGTGGTAAAATGCTATCTATTTTGTTTTAGGTGAGAACATCATTATCTTTCTCTACTTACACTGATTGGGACTGTGATTCTTTCACCTCCTTCAAACAGCACCTCAGTCCTTGAAGAGCTGCATGTAATCTCCATGGAGCTGCTCATGGAATAAGGTAATTTGCATAGGGGCAAGTGTGTCATCGTTTGGTCTCCTTTACGTAACAGCGGCAACAGCAGTTGAACAAGATCTGATGAAATCATAAGTCAAAATGAGGAACATTTGGCTTTTCTGTTTCTATTTTATATCAGGAAGATATCAATCTGATACTAGATTTGCATTCAGACTGGAAATAGAAGAGTTAATAACTTGCCAGATCAGGCTTTTCTCACTATACAGAACAGATAAAATACTCTTGGTAGAAAAATATGTCAAGATGTGGGATGGAGAGCAAGGGAACTAGATAAAACCTGAATTCACTGAAGATACTCAAGTTTTTCTTTTCATTTTAGTAAGTCCAGCATGTTGCACTTGGATTGAATTCTTTAGCAGACTCCCTGAAAGATCGGATGTGATTCAGCATGGACAGTGCAGACATCTGTTTCCTGCCTCTGTCGTGCATAATTATTTCTTCCCACGTAAGACTGGTGGGATAATAATCACTTTGGTGATTAGTTTGGGGTCAGAAATTACACTGATGGTTTGCCATATAAGCAGGTACAACACAGTATGAATACCAATGTGGTCTGTCTGGACACTGATTTTCTCTCCAAAGGGAGTCTTCTAGTTCACTTCCTTCTGATCCCTGAGTTGCAGTTGTGGGTGTGGTTCTGCTAGGTCTGGTTTTTTTGACCTCTTTTCTTTTTCGCTTACCTTCTCCCCCACATTTGCAATGCTGTGTAGCAAACAACAAAAAACTTGTGCTCTTGGATCTTAGGCAAATGAGCTCCCCTACCTCACCCGTTTATTTGTGTTTCACTCCTGTACTAAAAAAGGAAAATTGAATACTGTTTTTTTTTCACATCAATTTACTTGCAATTTAAGCACCTCTACAAATTTCAACTTATGCAAAAAACTCACAGATTGTCATGTCTAAGAAATGTCATTTCTCCTAGACAATTTCTTTTTTTTTTGTTCAGGCAAATACTGGCTCTCACTGCTCACTCAGGTGCTGAGGTTGTAAGTTGACAGCATTGCTGGGCTGGTGCAGCACTATCCCTCAGTAGACATTATAAAGGTGTGTTTTGAAGAGAAAATTATAGCTAACCAAAACCAAGGTGTTTTCTCACTGTTGAAGAGGAAATATATGGGGACTACAAGTTTTTTGAACACATATGTCAAGAGATGGATGAATGACAGACTCACAAAGGCAGACATATACACAAGAGATGGCTCTTATTTTAATGACTGTTGCAAGATGACATGTAATTTCTACAGAGAGAGAGTTACACCATCCCGCTTTGCTGGAAACTAGTTTTTCCATCTATTCTTTTTGAAGTTTCCTCTTCAATCTAAATACTGTAAGTCTAGAATGAGTTGAGGGGTTTTTGACTATATGGTACAGGTTTCTGGTATAAAAGAAGGAATTGTTATGCTTGTCATTTGTGCCTGATTTTATTTAAATTCTGTTTTCAGCAGTCTTATTTTATCCAGAAGTACTGGATTAGTATTTTTTAATCTGTTCATGACTTTGGATATGACTCTGTGTATGACTTTGAATAAGTTTCTTAAAAGCTTTGTGCCTCAGTTTACTTTTTAAAAACAAACAATATTATTTATTGCCATTATTGGATATTTGCTGAAATGCCATTGGGAAGTGCCCATATAAAGCCCATTGCAGATTTTAGAAGATCTTAAGTCTTCCAGCTGAGTGGAGATTTATTCCTTACTGCCACCAGAAATAAGGGAAGACTCCCCTCTTACTGCATCTCAAGGACCTTCAGTATCTTATTACCACAGGAAAAAAACTCAGCAAAACTCAGAACTGAACTGCAGTGTCTTGAATCCTAGTGCATTAACCAGACCATAGCCTCTCCCTTCTCCACTTTTATTTACTTTTGCAGCTATGCCCTGAAATTTGTTTGATTTACATTGAGTTATTCATTTGAGTATGTCTTCATGCTGTGATCTTCCCCATGCCATCATTTCCTTACCCCTTAAGAACATAACAAGGACAGGAGCTGTCAAAGACACGGCAGTGCAGACACAGGTCAGCTACATTGCTCACATTTCGGCTTTTCTTGCTCTTTTGTGCTTTCCCCCCCACTCTGCCAATCATTCAGTCAACGTTTTTATTCTGCTGTCTAGTCTTCCTTCAGTGAATAACTTCACTAACTGCTGGGGTCCTAATAATTCACTGCTTTTTTTAGTTTAATGAAAAAGCCCTATTCTCTTGATATCAGGCCTCCCAGAGCTGGGAGCATGCAAGCCTCTTCTCATCTGCTTGTTCTCTGAAACCCATATTCCGCAGGGATTTTGCGATCTATTATTCCTCTCCCTCTGCCTCTGGTGCCACAGCCAGTCTTGAAAGGAGGCCACTTGAAAAGAGAGAGCAGCAGCAATATGGCTTATGAATTCCTGGCACATTGCTTTACCCCGAAGGATGTATTAAACAATAAGTGTTTTTTAAACAAAGACCTCCAATAACCTCATCACAGGCACTGACTGCTGATATATTATTAATAGGCACTAGCTTCAAATTATATGACAGAAATACTGCTTGTCTGCTCTTAATACTTGGTCATCAGAAAGATATTACCTCTTTCAGAAATGCTACCTTCCTCTTTTATCTGTTTAAAGACTATAAACGTGGGTTTCTCTAAGTGAAGGTAGCCCAATATTCAGCATAGGAAACAAACCCTCTCATTAAAGCCCACAGTAACAATCACTAGAAGAAGAAATACTATCCAAAATTAAAAATGGTTAAATATGAAGAGTCATATTTCTAGTAAACAATAAGCATATTTCCCTTTTCACACTAAGCAGGTAGATAAGCTACTTTGTTTTAAGCTTTCATCAGACTCTTACTCAGAACCACTGTGTCTGTTTAGACTCTTATTTATATTTATTGTCCAAAGGCAGTAAACATTCATCATTTGTCTCCTAGGGATTGTGCCAGGCATTTATAGTAGGATAAATGGTTTTGGATAGTAACAGTAAGATGCTGCATGTAATTATAAGGTGGTATTTTAAAAACGTTTGGCTTTGCCCAAACCATGCTCCCCAATACGTGTTTGTTTGGGGGGTTTTTTTTGTATTTTGAATATTCCTGGTTTCTGTGTTCAGGACTAAAGACCTCTTCTAGCCACCACCATCAGGAGTGGATCTGGACTTCCATTTCTGCCTCCAAGGTTAGCTGGCCCTGCGCACTTTGTGAGCAGGGAAATTGTGGCTCTTTTTTTATTGAGAGGCAGAAATTGCTCAGTAGCTTGTGCTTTGCAGGACCTAGGGAGGAAGAACTGCTTGCATATTACCTTCATAGACCGAACTGCTCAGTAATTTGAGGGGAAACCCAGCAACAACTCAGGGAGAAGTAAAGCACTATGCACACTTTAAAAGCCCACACGACTGGGGACAAAACCTTTTATTTTTAACTCTTATGCTTGGTAGCTGGTGTGGGGAGAAGAGGATGGGAACTGGTATGTGGGAGTACCAGGGTGAAGTCCAATAGAAAAGGCCAGAAGATTATTTCTCCCCCTTAGATATATTTTGTAACACTTCTAGCTTACAAACAAGCTCCAGACTTGTGGTCTTCGTTTCATGGGGGGGAGGAGAGATAGGAGGGCTTGCAGTTAAACACTAATTATGATACATGACATAATGCAGCTCTGTAAATTGAAATAAGCCCATAGCCAAAATAGTCTGATCAGCTGAGTTTATAATCAATGTTAAGAATCCCTTCATAAACAGCCAAGCAAGGCTGAATTTCACTGAGTTAACCTGCACGTAACTTGAGAGGGAAGACTGCTCTGTCTCTGTCGTATCTGGATGTAATTTTTTATGTTTTTTTCCTGAGCATGACCATGACAAATGACTGCCTTTCCAAAAGGTCTTCTGGATCATAGCCCCATTATTACTTTAAGACATAAAATGCTCATTATTGTTAAAATACAAATTACAAATATACTTCTAGCATGATGAATTGGACTCAAGAAAACAGGCTGTATTTCAGGGCAATTTTAGTTCCACTGGATTTTGAGAAGATAAGCCAGGGCCCTCTCTTGAGTTTATGTATTCATCAGTGTTAACTACAAAAGATTCCTACAGCTGTGCTCCTGGAGCCACATTGCAAGTTGTTAACCCTATCTGTGATATTGTTGTCTTTGTTTTGCCCATTAGGAAGGTAAATTATTTCCTTGTTTTGATGTGTTGATAAATATGCCATTAAACAGCCAACAGGTTTCTGAATGTCCCATCGGGGAGTATCAGAGATTTCCTTCATGCTGTAAAGCTGCTGCTAGCTCAAGGTCCCCTGTTACTCTGCAGCCTTGAATGGCAACTTATGCTATTGTGAGAAGAGGAATGTCATCATTTTTCCATGCTCATGGGGGAAGTAGGCGCACTCTGATCTCTTAATGAGTTTATGCTGCAGTTACCAAAAGAATGTGTGTGCCTATCTGCACGCCGAATTAAGGAAGAGTTGTGCAGCTCCCAGTCATAATGCAGACTACAGAACCAAACTTTCCCAGAGTTCAGTTGTGTCCCAGACCTGCCTTAGTCTTAGATGTTGCTGCTTCTTTGCAGTCATTAAACTCCTACCTTTGCCTGCTGAGTAGGCTCTCAAGTTTCACATTTACAATGTGGTAATTATCTTAATCATATTATAGTATGGAAGAAACTTCAGTGAGGAAAATAAAACCGTACTGCTCTTGTTGGGCAAACTTTATTTCCTTTAATGTTCTGTGTTTGTGTCTTATTGCCCGGACCTCTCCCACTAATAAGATTTTAATGACTGTTCCCACTGATATCATAGCAGCAGATTCTTTGCATGCTGTCTTTGTTTCCTGGAGTAAAATCAATTAAGCTCCTTGTCTCTCTGACCCCATCTTGTATTAAGGCTTAACACAACAATTAGGAGCACATTATGGTGTTCTTTCTTTTATAATTTTGGTTCTACAGACATTGCAGCAAGTCAGGTGTCAGTGCAAAGATTAACTTTGATGCAACACAATGTAGTATGTGTCGTAGAAGTCTTCAGTTATCTAATTACTATACTTATATGATTCACTTTTGCAAAAGTGATTTAATGAGCCTATGATACTTTTCAACAGCCTGCTTGAAATTTTTTTGTGAGTATTCCAATGGACAAAGTTATGAATTTGTGGTAGGCAATTTTGAAGATTTTCACAGACTTAAAACATGGAGCTGTTGGAAAGATGCTTCTAGAATGCAATGTAATATTCCAACAGGCAACAAAATTTTCTTTGCTTATTGAAATATTTTGTTTCTAAATTAACTTCAAGCAAATTGAGCATTTCAAATGGAAGTTTTTCTGATACAAGTTTTTGCAGAAAGCTAGGGGCTATTTTCTGTCAAAACTGCTACCACTTATTTTTGACTGGCTTTAGAGAAAATGTTCTTCAGTTGCTATAGCTAATGGCACGATCACTTCATTGCTGTAGAGAAAATCAGCACTCTCTTTTGCATTCTTTTTTAAAATTCCTTTTAACTTTAAGCAGGTTATGGGACCTAACTGATCAGCTCCTGCAATCTTTTGATGTTAATTGGCTAGATGTCAGATGATAAAGGGAATAATATCAGTTCCTGCAATTTCACAGGAGACACTTTATACTAGATATTTGCTTTTCTCATCAAATGCAGCACATGTGGTTCTTCTGTAATAAGTCCTGTGAGCAACCAGGAGAAGAAAAAGGGTAAAAGAGCATCTGAATTTAGTTTGTTCACTTGCGATACAGAAAAGTAGTCCTGTCCTACAACTATCAAGATTTAATTAAAAAATGAAAAGAACGGAAACAAATTGAATTGCAAACTTGGTCATGTTATCATCAATTCTGCCTTGGCAGTTTCTAGAATGTTGAATAAATTGCTGTTCTTGCTGTGATAGCCTCTGTTGAAAACTTCGGTGACATTTCACTTTGAAAAAGAAATTCATTGTTCCCCCCAAATGTGATGTTCTGAAAGTCAAATTTCCCTTTCATGTCTGTAAGCAAACTTTTCAAAGATTTTTTTTAATAATTGGACAGAGCTATTCATAGGACTTCATTTTCTTCAGAAAACCCTGGCTTTGTTTATGACTGGAATATGGCTTGTAAAAATGAACAACAAAATCTCTGGATTACAGGCATGTCCTGCCTTGCTTACTGTGGGAAAACTGAAAGTTTAAGGTTTTCCAGTTTGCCATGGTGAAGGGCAGCGCTCTCTCGAACCATATAGGGGCCATGCCCAGGACAGAATGATGAATCAGAGCCAACTTTTCCCACCTTTGCCTCTACCATCACTGCCTTCCCCTACCTGCACCAGTCTGACACAACTGATTGATCCTGATGTACCTCCTAGAACAGGGAGGTCATTGCCATGAGAAACAGATGGCAACAGGACACCAGTCATTATTACTCCACCACTTTCCAGCCCCTGTTTTCAAACACAAGGGGACCAGTAACCCAACCCCTAGCTCCAGTATAGGTAACAATGGCAGAAGAATGGGGACATATCTGATAATTGTGAGTAAAGGACGGTAAAATACTCTATAAATATAGGGCTGTGTTCCTATTCCAGACTGAAACATGAAAATGTTGTCTTTCAAAGGTAAAATGTCAACTCTGTAAATGTCACCTGAGACTGACAGCTGTACTTCTGCACACCAAGTGGTGGTTCTTGTCCAGTTTGGATTGTGGAGTGTTTACCATACATCCTGATTGTATAATATTTGTGAAACAGAGAGTGACAACAGAGCTATAAAGTGTCTGAATCTCTAGTATTTGTAGAAATGTTTGGTTGTACTCAAGAGGAAGCAGAGATGAAGTCTCTTATCTGAATCCTGAATTGCTCTCAGGAGACTGTGAAAATAGGGGAACTATGGAAATCATTTGATCAAATCTTTCCTCAGTCAGGATTTTGTTGGATTGGTGGCCTTCTGCCTAGAATCTATACAAAAGGAGATAAAACACTACACAGATGACAGGAACACACTTCACTGCAATATCACTGACCGTGAAATTTCAGCTAAATGTTATATTGACTGGTGTAGTCACTGGCTATCTGGGATGCAGTTCATAAAAGTACAGAGCTTTTCTATCTGGGTAGGCAGCCTTTCTTCAAGTAAAGAAAGAAATGCTTTTGTTGAAAGTGATTTTTGGGAAGAGGGAAGAGTTTTCTGACTGGCTTCCTCTTTCATATGTTTTGATAGCTCACTGAATAAGAGATGCTGCAGCTTAGTCCCAGGTTGGGCACATAAGTAGACAGCTGCCTGCCTTCTCAAGCAGCTGACACAGAGTCAAGTCCTCATTATTTCCAGACAAGTATCTGAAAAAACCTTCTTGGTTAGGCTCTGACACAAACTCTGATTATGAGATGGAACAAAGAAACAACCAGTGTTTTAAAGAGGAATTCAGTTGCAATTATTCTATTGATGATAAAACTTTCTTTGATACAATAACATCCCACATTACAGCTACTAAAATTCTTGCAGGGCCTTACAGTCTCCTAAGCAACTGCACTTTCTGCTAACAGGAAGAGAATTTCTGCTCTAGAGAGGTGCAGAAAGAGCCTTTGTCTCTGCTGGTTGCTACAGTAGCTAAAACAAGAGCAAAGAAAAATAATATGTATGTTTTAACAGTAGTTGATATGCAGGATCTAGTGATGGTAAATACCTGAAAATTGAAAACAAGGAGAGAGAAAGTAATTTTGTGTCTGCAACAAAAGTGGTATTTTAACACTTTTACACTTGAGCATACAGCTGCAGAACAATAGTTTGTGACTTGCAACATCAAGGGTGTCTCAGTAGTTCAGTGCTCAAGAACTGATGGAACAATGTTCAGAAGATCCTGCTGTGTCAGTACAGAAGAGGAGTTGATGGAATGACCTGTAATTCATTTTGCATCCTCCAATGATATTAAAATCCTGCTTATTCTTCCGTAAGTGATGACACCGTTGACATAAATGGAACATTCTTGGCAAATTTCACCTAGTATAAACCTTTTCTTTTGTCTTATTTATTCTGTGTATTTCTGCCTTCTCACCCCCACTCACATCAGAAGGCCATCAAAGAAATTAGATCACTTGTTATCCTGTGGCGATTCACAACTTTTACACAGGGCTTCTCTGTACAATATAAATCTTTTTGTTTTCTTTAACTAACCTTAAAAGGTTGAAGTCTGGTTATTTTTGAAGTCCCTTGAAATGAAGTGACAACCGTAACTGTGCTATTCTGAATTTTGATCATTATTTTTCTCTAAAAATAAAAGCTCAATATGACATTCATTTAGAATCGTGCACCTGGGAAACCTCTGATTACTGCCTATGGTACTCAAGGCTATTAAAATATTCACAGTGAATATGACTCTAGCTCCTTGCACTGAGGGAGAATTTCAACTCCTTGAGGACTGGAAAGCAGTAAGTTTGCTTACTCTGGTGCCATGGCACAGACTTGGGTTACTTAGAAGGATGGTGTGTCTTAAGTGGTGAGACAGATCCAAAATCAAGAAGTTCCTTAGTGAGGCATTTCAGTTTGTGGACTCCTTCTCCTGAGAAAGAAACAATTTGGTTATCAGAGCAACTCTAGCAGCAGGGAGAGACCTGGGTTTGTTAAGAAGACACTTTTGCTGATGCAGGAACTTTTACCTATGCTGTATTTTCTAGGCTTGTCCTTACTACAAATGTCCACATCACAGTGTTAAGTGAAATTTGATTTCCTGTAGGATTTTTTACCAGTCTCCTGGAGCTCTCCATTTACAAGGTTGTCTGCAAATCCACTGAATGTGTTGTCCATTCCATGAAAGTGCCAAGCTATATTCATGCCTTGAAAGACTTCTAAGTTGTTCTCTCTTATTCAGCAGCAATATGAAGCCAGAAGGATCAGTACCACTTTTATATATACTAGCTGCAAGTAGAAGCTAGGGCAATAAATAAACCTTGTCATCTTTCCAGTAAGACTAAAACCATGTCGTTTTACTAAAATAGCAGCTATTATATGATTGTGGCTGAAGAAAGGCTAGAATACATGTTGGGAGGAGAGGCAAAGAATCAACTCAGGGGAAATAAGAGTCCTGAGGAAAACTAGGCATTCAGAGGGGAACTATGCATTGTAACATTTTATGCATCTGTCAGACATTGAAAAGAACTCAAGCTACCACTGGACTCTGTAAGTTTAGACTATGCTGGATTCTTTGGTGGAAGATTTTTTTGCTTCAGTTAATACCCAGTGTTCAGTATTTGGCCCTGTATAACTCGAGCTCTCTTAATGCAGCTTAAAACGTTAAGGAAGTCAAAGGTGTTGTCATTTTCACATACCATACCATAAAAGCAATAGAAAAATAATTATTGATTAAAGTCCCTTTTCCCTCACTTATTCAAGCAGTAGAAAGAGTTAGAAAACTATTAAAATGGAATAAATTTCAAGCAGAAAAATTAACTAAAGAGCTGAAACATAATTATCTCTTTCTGCAAATGATGCACAAGCAGCACGTAAAGCTACCAAATAATGATACAAGTCATTTGATAGTGCATTAGGACACTGAGGAAATTTAGATACTGCACTAAATTACACCCTGATGAAACATCACTGGCATTAATGAAGTTGAACTCAAAAAGAATTTGTCATGTGTAGTAGTCCTAATATTCTGTAGGTTTTAGCCTGTAATTTTTAACCTGCCCTAACTAAATAATAACAACATGTATACTTCGTATTTCAAGACTAACAAATCTGATTTTTGAAAAGACGTTGCTTAAAATGGCTTTTCATGCACACATACACATGTAAGCAAACAAAGCCGTAGTTCTGGTCTAATTACTGCTGATGTTGGCTTATCTTCTTGTTGCTGTTGGTAGGAGAAATAATAGTGTTAGAGGCTTCCATCATTTCCCTGGAAATATTTTTTCTTTCCACTGACTGCTCACCTTTTCAGCCTAAATATTTATTGGTTTCCGTATTGTAGTGATTTATTTCTATTTGTTTTTAATTTCCTTGTGCAGTGTTTCAAATGGTACCACACGCTATGAATGGCTCGGTGTTAAATTATGTAGAGGTGCCACATTGCTCTTGAATGCATATTTTTGATGAGGTTATTAAAACTCTGACAATACAAATTACCATAGCAACAAAGAACATAAATTCACAGCCTATTCCAACCTCTGGAGTATGAAAATATTTTAGAGCACTCAAACACTTTGCAGTATAGGACAGCTCATGTGGCTTGGCTTGCAGTTCTTCAATCTGTCCCAAAATATATCAATATTCATTGGTCCTCGATCTCTCAAGCAGGCAAGAAGTCATGATTTTATTCCTTTTTTTCTTTAATGTAAAGTACTTGATCCATCTCAGTTCCTTGCTGATGACTTCCTCTGTGACCTTCAGGTGATAATTTGAGTATGGTACTTACACAAAGAGAGAGAAGAGCAAATTTCTGACCAGAATTGTGTCTGATGGTGATAATAGAGTGGGGCTGGAGTTTTGATTGCCATCTAAGGGCTAATACAGTAACTTCTCCTTTTTGTTTTAATGTTTTAAGAACTTTGGTTTTGGAGTAGGCTCTGTTGTGCTAGGTGCTGTAAAAATGCTACAAACTCTTATTTTATAAAAAGGAAATAGTTAGCAGGTCTCAACACAGTGCTGGAATCCAGGAATTTTTGCTTTACGGTGATGGAAATGTTGAAGGTAGAACTAGGATTAGAACTGCTTCCATTTTCCCCAATGTATTTCATAGCAGTTATTGTACTGCTAATCAGCATTTGGTGATTGTTGCTAATTCCATTGGCATCTATCCTTTATGTGCTGGAATGTGAAAAATGAAGTTTAAAAGCTGTCTTTTCTCTCCATGTTCAGATTGACCTTGATATATATTTAAAATTATTGTGCAATTCAGAATAGTTTGGTAGAGCAAGATAATGTATGTATCTGTAGGAGGCAGACTGAGAAAAGAACATGAGTTCCTAGGGTTTTGATACCTTTCTGGTTATTGATGCAAGTAATTTCACTGAAGTCAATAGTACAGTCATGGAAGGAAGAAGAAGTTATTTGGACTGAATTCTTATAAGAACAGAAAAGCAGTAGGCATTATTTCATGCCTTTTTGTTTTATAGGTCAGTTTTGTATTCCAAGGTTTATAGGGACATTAGATGGTGACAATATGGTCTATTAAGGTAACCCTACTGTTTATATCTAATGTTTCTGTTGTGAAATCACACTACATCTGGTAAATTTAATCTGGAAATATGTCCCTATTTTCCCAAGATCTCTTTCTGTACTGATGTTTAATACTACAGCCTATGTAACCTGCTTGGGAACGTGATTCTTTTTTTCATTAACACTGTACACTTAACACTGCACATACTTGAATACTCAGATATACCATTTAGTTTTCCTGCCTTTCATAAACGAAAACTGTCCCTTTACCAGACATTAAAACTATTAACAGATAATGAGTTTTGCCTCAAGTTTGTTCACTGGCTAAAATGTATAATATGAATATACTTTATGGTTTGATTTAGTGAAATAGTATGTATTTTGTATTCATAGATAAGCAAGTAAGAACCAGATACAACAGCAAACTACATTATTTAAAACCTGCATAATCTGGTTTTATCCCTGAATCTAAAGATAGATCACATAATCAGATTTATTTTATAGAATGAAAGTGTTGGTTTTAAACAATTTATACCATTTTTAAAAATTAAGTAGTTTTAAACTGTTTATTACTTTGTTAATAGACTGTGATTCAATTCTGGAACAAATAGTATTCCTAGTCTGCAGAAACCATAGCATGGAAGATTGCAGTTTATAGCTCATTTTCTTTATTCCTGTGTCTAAATATCAGCAAAAAACAGAATAAGTCTCCACTTGTTGAGGACTGAAGGAAAAATCTCCTGAGACAAAGGATCTACATGTAGTTAGAATTAGTGATGTGGTTGATGATTATAATGGTTACAAAGTTTCAGATTCCTGTTCTCTCAACACTTCTACTTTTCAGAGCAAAATTGGCATAATTTTACTAAGCAAACAATGTAACTCTTATCATAACTAGAGCTCAAGTACAAGATACTCTGTTTAATCATCAGTAAAATATCAAATTTACTCTTTTTTTATTTCCTCTGCAAGGGAGAAAGCAATGGCATGTTCCATTTAATTTACTGGCATTAGCTTGCAGGAACCAGCAAGAAGCTAACCTCTTCTGCAACACCATGGGAAAAAGAGTGAGTTTTAATCCAGGATTCCAGTTCTCTTATTAGCAACATTAAGAAAAAAGAATTCTGTTTGTGCCAAACTTGGCATAAACAGTTGTGACAATGCATGAATCGCTCTGTTATTTCTTCTTCTGTATCAAAGAACTGAGGCATTACCCTACCAAATCAATCAAAATTCTGCACTAAGAGTTTCCAATGAACTAAAATGAACTCTGCAGTGGCTGTAAAGAATGGAAAGTAGGAAATATTAAGCCACAACAAGGATTTTTTTTCTTTTAAAAGGGGTCTGGGAGAAACTTGAGGAACTACAGACCAGCAAGTCTGACTTTTGTCCTGGATGAAATGCTACAAAACTGTAATAAATGGAATTGATAGACACCTAGATAAATATACTGGAGAAGAGACAATATTGTTTTTGTAGAAGGAAGTCATATTTCACAAATCCATTAGAGTTCTTTGATGGAATCAATAAATATGAGGAGAAGGGTGATCTGGTCTGTGCTGCATTAGATGGATTTCCCAAAACCTTTCAAATAAGATTCATCATCAAAACTTTAAAGTAACTGAGCTGTCATGGGCTAAGAAGAAAGCTCTTTCCATGGACTAGCTGCTTTAAGAAGTAAGAAACCAAGGGTAAATGTCCAGTTTTCATGACAGCAAGATGTTTTCGGTGGGTCGTCACAACAGGGTGCTGCAAATTGGGTTAGAAGTAGTTGAACAGCAAGTCGAAAAATTTTCTCTGACCTAAATAGCTTCTCAAGGAGGACAGTACTCCAAAGTAAGGGACATAATAGTAGAATAATTTAATCTGTTAACAGAGTAATTATCCAGAAATGTGACTACTCAAGAAGGTTACATTGGAAAGCCACAGAGAATCGGTAACACCAAAGGAGCTGTCAGCTGTTTGAATCGAGGCCTAAAACCATAGACCATGGCAGCATGGTAACTCAGATTCTTTACCAGCTCCATAGGTTTTTTGGGTTTCCTTTTAGTTCTTTTTTTAATCACTATTCCTGTTTTAGTGTCATTATCCTTACTTTGAGCAGGGTTGGAGTGGGTAACCTCCTGACATTCCTTCCACCCCAAATTATGCTGTGATTCTGTGGTTAGGGAAGCTGTACAGACGAAAGAAGGGCTTGAAAAGATTGCATCACTGGTGCCAAAACAGGCCCTATGACACCAGTCTTTCATCAGTTCTTAAGAATTAAGTGCTTATTCTTAATCAATCTGAAAAAATATACATAGCAGTTTTTCCTTAACTGAGAGATCCTATTGAAGCCTGTTAACATCTACAATGACTAACTGGACTGCAGGCTGGAAAAGCTTTCAAAGGGAAGAAATTGGTCTTCAGCCCCTGAAGTTATTTCAATATCATGTGTGTATACTGGAAAATGCTGCTGGTCCCTCCAAACTAGTTTTCATGCTAGTGCAAGGAATTAAATGATCATAAATTCTGAATCAAGTTCACAATTTAACCCATATCCAGACAGCAAAGGTGACTCTCTAAGGGAGTTTTCTCTTTATTTTGATTTTGATAGGAATACTCAGAAAAGGTTTACCCAAGGGCCTGTATTGTGTGAAAAGGTGGCAGCTGACTAAAGGGATAATCAGAGTGAGACCTGATGGTGGAAACAGAGGTTAAAAGGAATATGATGGTACTAGATCTGCAAGGAGAATCATTTCAGAGAATTATTTGACATCATAAAGCACTTTATTTTCTTTCCCTCACAGTAAACTTGAATGATTTTAATGACAGAAAATGAGATCCAGCAGGTGTAAACTACAGCAGTTAAATATTCATGAGTAAAAGTAGAAGCAGGAACTGAATTTAAGTACAGGGGTCAGTACAGGGTAAGATTCTTCAGGGCACTGAAGCAAAATAGCTGTCAGACTGCAGTGAAGACAGTGATGAAAAGACAGCTTGCAAGAAAATGGTAATGGTCAAAGTCAGCTTATAAGTAAAACGATGAGGAAGAGACAGATTGAAAAATGCTCTTGAAATGTGGCTGAACCATTTCCAGGGATACAAATTTTTTTGCCAGAGACTTCAACAGAAGCACTGGAACAGAATTCTGATGAGATATGAAGATGTGGAGGGGCTGGCTTCTGACCTTCTGCACATTTGCTGAGGTACTTGGTCATTATTGATAAACCTGTAACCTTTCCTGCAAGTAAGTGTCCCAAAACAGATAAATTAATAAAAATTCTGAGGGGTGGTTCTTCTCCCTGATTTTATTCTAGGGAATGTCACTAGGAGAGGAAAGTGATCCAGTGCTAAAGCCATGAGATCGAGCATTCAAAGTAAGAAAAATAAGCAGGAGAATTCAAACCGAGAACTGGCTTTGTGGTATGATTTGAACACTTGATTTCCTGGTAGCAGAACAAGACTAATTCCATTGAAGTCTCAAATAACATCTTTATGTGTTAGGACAATCTCATGATGCCTTCAAACAAGTAGCTGTTTCAAATATTGTCTGCAGAAGTCAGGATGTCAGATGTTGCCAAAGACTTAATACCATCATGTGATGTCGCCTAGCAAAGCTTTGTAAAACTGCTGCTCAGTAGAGTAAATCCAGAAGGGGTTCTTGCTCCAAACATATTGTGGTAGTACACATTTCTGTGCTATTAAGTGTCTGAAAGTTGTTTTTCTGCAGGAGGATTTTAGAGGCTTGAGAGAACTATCTTTTTGTTCAAAGAACTCTTTCAAAAGCAGCAGTAAATATTGCACTGTACCACTGCTGCTTTACTGAGACATTGTCTGCATATAGGGAAGAAGAAGCAAAGACAAAGAGCAGCTTCACATGTTTTTTCTCATTCTTTTTAACAAATTGAAATAATTGAACTTGGAATTTCTAGCAGCTATTGGAAATAATTTGTTTGCATGATGACTAACTTGCTGAGCTCCTTCTGGGAATGTAGATCTGCTGGTAAGATTCATAATTTGGCTATATTTTCATACAGCCTCATGTTCCTTGGAATCAGGGAAAGTAGTCCTGGATTAATGTGAAGTGACTTGCAGAACCTAGGAGACCCCCATTAGTAGTGCTCTCTAATTTTTTTTCCATGCAAGGAAATCACTTTCAATTATTCAATGCATGCCATTCTCTGCGGGTTTTTTTACCAATTGAGGTTCAAATGTGATTATAAAGGTGGGGAACAGAAGCATGTGAACAGAAGTAGCATGTTTAATGAGCTATCTTCTCTGGGGATGAACAACAGACCTGGGCTGAAGTGAAAATCCAGATTGCATGTGGTTTTAAAAAGGTAACACGTGACACAAGTAGAGTTTGGCTAGTAGCCTGAATGGTACAGAGTACTTTAGCAAGCTAAATGATTGCAAAAGTTCTAGGTCATTCCCTAAGACACTGCTGTCTCAAGATTATATACGAGAAAGTAGGGCTAGAAGTTACTATTGTTCCAGCCCTGGGAAGACTGGATGATGGGGAAAACAAATTAATGAAAAAAGTAGCTTTAAAAATTCACCAATATTCAGAAAACTACTGAGTGAGCTACAGAAATGGCTACCAGCTATTCACCCTGTTCCCATAAAAACTGTCTTAAACAGTACTGGTCAGTAAAAAGCAGACAGACAATACAGGAAGAAAAGTCTGAGACCTTTTATCAGTAAGTATTTGTTAAAGACCCTTAGAAGGCATGATACGGAAAGATATGCATCAGAGGTATTGTTAGAAGAGTGATTTTTACTCAAATTTCTCAAACTGCCCTGGGGCACTAATATATGCCGTTGTACAGAGCTGGATTCTGAGTTTCAGTTTAATGGGTATGTCAGACCATTACCTTCTCAAAAGTCTTAGAATGCCAGTCTAATAAAGGGGCTAGGGTGTTTTCCACTCCATTGTAGTTGCAATTTGAAACTATTTTGCCATTTTTGCAATTGTAAAGACTGATGATAGGCACATTCCAGGCCTATAAGTACATTGGAGCCTTCATAAGAAAACAGGGTTCCTCTCCAAAGGCATGAGGAACTCTATTTGTGAGAATTGGAATGACTTGAGGTCTTTGAAAAGGTCATTGGGTTCAGTGTAAAGCGGTCTTTTTTATCTGATAACCTCCTATAGTGTGCAGCTACAGAGGAAAGGAGAGGAACTAATTCACTAATCATTAATACAGTAAAGAAATGAGAAAAATTGACCCTACCTTTGAAAGATCATTACAGAAAGTTAAATCATGCTTTTTATGACATCTGGATATGTTAGAAATGAAGCTGTCATCAAGTGACTTAAACCAAGAAAGTACTAGAGGACTTTCTGGCTCTCCTAAGATTTCAAATATTACTTGAGAATATTGGCTTTCTGTTATTGACTCTGTTCTAGACTGGGCAGTGTTCATATATCCCAGCCAAATACCCTGGTGCCCAAAGCCTTAAATGCATAAGGATATTGCCTCTGTTTCTGAATTAATTTTGCAATAGACATAAGTGTTTGGCATCCAGCTCATGCACATGATTTAATGAGCTCTGTGTAACCTACCAATAAGCAAATGTAGTTAGATCAGTTCTTTTGCTTCCCCACTCAAATGTTATGGAACGCTGGGGAAAGAAATGGAGCATTTATGACAAAATTTTCAATCTGTTTACATTTTTGGATGACTGTTAGTTAGATGCAGAAGCCTGGAAACACTGGGTATTATCTTGCATTTATAAAATATATACTGTTCCAAAGGATTCCCAAGCATGTTATAAAACTAAATGGGATTTTCAAGAGGAAGTTTTAGATAAGAGTAAAATTTTCTGGGGAGAGAACAAATCAGATGAAGAAAACCTATTCCCCTATTCTTCGAAATACTTGCAGAAGGTACTTGGATTACATTTGCCACTCTCATTTTGCAGTTTCCATCAGAAGACTTTAAAACACTTCTAGGAGGTCAGTGTCATTGCCCTATTCTTGTAGAAAAGGAAACTGAGGCAGAAGGCGATAGAGTGACTTTTACCAAGGTCACACTGGAAATCCCTGTAGAGACAGTGATTCATGTACTATGGGTCTGGCCTTTAGGTAGGAAGTGGTGTCCTTCTCTATGAGTGGAAGCTTTTAGAACTTTAGACTATTGTACAGGAAACAAAAGAGATTGTTTCCTTATCTACTTACATTTCCTCATGAAATTGCTCCTGGGAAATACTGGAAATTAAGGGATTTGTCCTCCCTGTAACCCTAGAATCCTGCACATATACTTCTGAGACTAAGCATAAAAAAATGAGATGCTTTTATTTACAAATCTCAAGTTTTCTGGGAATACATCCAGAGAGCATGACTGAAAGCTAAACGAGGATGATGCAAATGGTTGGGCAGTTTTTCTTGAAAATTAAATTATTTTTCAGCAGCTCAGCATTATTTTTAAGTAATTCTTTTTCATAAGAAGAATTTTCACCTGTACATTGGCCAGTGGGATTTCAGAGGCACCTGTATCTACAGTGACAGGAAAATAAATTATTCTTGTGGCAAAACATAAGATATGTGGTGAGTCCAAGACATTATAACAATCTAAATATGAAAAATATTATGTGGTGTTTAAACAGATCAGTATCACTGGGGACTTAGTACTTTGGGGAAAGATTTGACCCCCTTTTTTCCTGAAGAGTCTTCTCTTACTGGCATGATGCTCCCCTTGAGAATGCTCACGCCTTTTGAACAAATGAATATGCTTAGAGATAAAATAATAACCGATTACACACAGTGCATTTTTATTAACACTGCGGTAATGAAGGTCACCTTCAAAAATAGATTCCTTTTAGAAAACAAGGAGAATGGCAGTCAAGCTATTATTGCAGGCAAATAATTGTCTCAAATGCTTACTATCTATTTTGTTTTTATAAAATAATACATTAGAATAAGTCTTCTTTTAATGACACTGAAGAGACGTTGGAGGTTTTCAGATAAAAGGAAAATGTTGGCATGCAATTTTCAACCAGGATTTGTGAATTATTCCTAGTCCTATATAATCCTTGATCTCCTTTGTAAAGTACTAGGGCTAATACTGTTAGCCTTATTTTACAGATAATGAGGAAGTAGCATGGGAACTTAATAACTTGCCCAGGAAGTTCAGTCAAATTGATAACATACAATATCAAAACAGAAGTGGATTCAGCCCCCACAAATTCCAGCAGGCAGGTTCCCAAAGCTCTGTTTATGATGAGAAACTGTATCTATTGCTGCAAAATGGATTTATGGTTAGAGTTGATTCCACCTCTGTTTCTGTCTTGCTGTACTTGTGGTGAACACAAATTCATGGATTTTTTTGTCTTTTTGCTGCTTTCATTGTTGTTTGGTTGTATCTTGTAATAACATTTGTATCTCAAAGCAAAACAGCCTCAGCCAAGTGGGTGATACACAAACATTTGGGGAAATTCTAGGACAGCAGTACAGAACTGCATGCTTTTACCTTTCCCTATAACACTGTTGTCCTGTTGCACAGATTCTTGGCACATGAAAGTTTCAGAAATGTCTGTGGAACCAATTAATAATAAATTATTGATATTGGCAGCTGCTGTGCAATTTTTCCCAGCTGTTACTCATGCTTAGACATGCCACGTTTCTTGAATTCTGTTCTCATTTACATAAATGGCAGAATTCATTGTAAGGACAAACAAGACATTTTTCCACACCCCTGCAATTTGAATATAGGAAAGTGCACTCCCAGGCTCCCTTATTCAAGTGACAAGCTGATGCTCTCCTGCCTGCTGTAACATTTAATATGTTTCCTCCTGTCCCAGGAGAGCTCTGGCCAACGTTTCTTACACATCTTGGCCCCATAGGAGATTACTGACATAAAGAAACTGAAACAACATAAAAGAGCTGCGTGTTACATCTCATTTGGAAAGTGTAAAAACATTTAAATTGCCTTTATTTGAGCTGTGGAAATGGCATCTGTCATAATAACTGGGATCCTTCATACCTTTGATTTAGAATCTAATCACACTTTTTGTGGACTTCAGGTCCACTCGCTTGCTCTCATGAGTTTCCAAAGAAACCGTACAGGGCTCTTGCTCTCACCCACTGCTGTCAGTAGAAGACAGTAAGAGGCTCAGAGTTGACAGTCCATGTGATCACGCAGTTAATTAAATTAGCAACTTAGCTGTTATTCAAGTTATTAAAGAAGAGCTGCAAAAATCAAGTCACCAGTTTGAAAGGAAATTTCTGGGTGCAGGTCTGAAATTCACAGTGGAATTGAAAAATGAGATTTAACAGTATTTTAACTAGTCTTCAGCTGTAGGTCAGTCTTAGGCACAAATGAAAACTTAGAGCTATTTTGCATGACAGAAAAACTGCCAAGTCTTGAGATAGGTTAACTTACAATTAAGAGACTGAAGACAAGACCAAGGGAAATCTGAAAGCACTAACAAGAAAATGCAAACCTTCTTAATTGCAGGGTTTGCCTTCTCCTTCATTTCCTGAGCTTTGCTATTCCATCTGCAAGGTGTGAGCAAAATTTAAGTTTAAAATCTCATGGTAGCCCTCTACGAAGATACTTGCAAAATTAGGGTAAGTATTTGAAATTTTTGCAGCCAAACCTGAGGTTTAGTTTTCCTGATAGGTAATCGAGTCTCATAGTTCAAGCAGGGATTGCTAGAAAAGAGCTGTTCTCAATTGCTCTTGCACTGCCTAAAAAAGCCCTTATCTTTTCACTGAAGTTTTGTGTGTAGTCACAGTGCTGATTCCTCATTACAAATGCTGTTGATATTGTATTAGTATTTTAGGCTCCTTTTTAAAAACCCAGCCTTAACAAAACACCCTAGTGGATAGCTTGCTGCAGATTTAATAACGATTTTTCATTGCTGGATGATTTCTTCTAATTATCTTTCTTTTGAAGTATTAAAGTCAGAGATGTTTCTTGTGAAATTTCTAAAACATGGGATACTGCAATAGCATCCCACTCACCCTAACTGTCTCCTGGTTCTCAGACTACTCTTCAATGCTTTCTTCAGCGTAGGATTTCAAGGCTATGGGATACGGAAAGCATGTTAAGAAGGAACAAGGGTTAGTGTTTCCTAATGAGTTTTGAAGTCATGGCAGTAAAAAGTCTTCACCTCTGAAATGCTGATCTCCTCCCAGATATGATAGGACTGTTAACTTTTAGAAAGGTCAGGAGTTTCTTGTCTTGTTTAGAAGCTTTCTCTATTTCTTTTTTTTTCTTTCCCTTTTTATGACACTTCAAATTAAATATACATTTTTAAATTGTTTGCATGTTGCAATTTTCTAATCTGAGGGATCTTGGAGGGTGGACTTGGACTTAGTGGACCTTTTCTAGTAAAAGGCTTTCTGACAAGCCCTGGTACTGCATTTATATCTTTTAATGTTTCTGTTATATTGCTGGTTGCACCTCCCCACCTCAGTAAAAAAGCAGAGTTCCAGAATGTGGGATGCTGTATCTAAAGTTAGTAGCACTTGATTTATGTCCCAAGGAGATTGCTTTCTAAATCAAAGCAAAGCAATATGGTTAAACTGGACCTTTGGGGATCTGTAGTCCAACCTTTTGCTCAAAACAGGATACCTTCATATGTGAGGGAAGTAGCAGAGCTGAGAGCAGAACCAAAGGAACCTGCCCAGTTCTAGAACCTCTTAGTTGCTGAAGCTGGGAGACCAGTCTCCCCCTCTTAGCTGAGGAGGTGCTGCCCTACACAGACTAATCCGAGGTGCTGCCCTACACAGACTAATCCAAAGTGCTTCTGTTAGTCTTCTTCCATGAACCAATCTCTGGAGAACCTTGAATTTTTGAAGTTTAGGGAGGCTTAGATTTAGTTGTATAATGTTAAGTAATACTAATATCTTACCTACCCTGCTCAATTTTTATAAATCTAGGGTAACTTCAGGGAAAACTCAGTAGCTTTATTCTCTAGCTCAGTAGCTTTATCCTGTAGCACCTTCACACAAAATACAAATGCTCAACCCCCATCTTAAACTGCCAGACTGTTATAAAACTAAAATAAAGCTGAATATTAGCAAGTGTGCTCCTTCTCACAGAAAAAATTCTCACTTTTGCTCAGGATGAAACTTGTTATTATTTTAAGGTAGCATACAGCATTAGCACCTGTTGAACTACAACATTTATAAACCACAAGTCTGCTGACAGTTGGCAGCAGTGCTAGATTTTGATTAAGTAGGCAGGCACAGTGAAAAAATCGAAAAATTCTATTGAGCCTCTGTATTTATCTCTTCTCCAGACAGAAGGGTGGGCGAGCAGCTTCCTCCACAGATGAGTGTAATGCAGCTCCTTGGCCAACATGTGCTTTGAAAAGATTAAAGAAGCCTGGGGTATATTTTTTGGTTTTTAGGGAAAATATAAAAAAAGGGAAGATGAGAGAGGAAATATTAACAACCTAAGCACAACCAGCCACCTACAGCCTTCAATTTTTATTTTTTTCAGAGTGGAAATGTCTAGTCTCCATGTGTGTTTAACTGTGTATGTGGGTTTATAAAAATCTAAAAAGATGTGAAAACTCAGCTTTGTTACCCATTAAATATCTCACCAGTATTTTATATAAAATTGTCTGGGAATCTTCTGCCAAAGAGCTTCTTGCTACAGTGTCATGTCTTTGTAAGGGAAAACAGAAATTACAGAAAGTTTAAGACTTTCCATTAAATTAATTTGGGAACTATGAATTTATCATGAACACAAGTAAGAATCTATGAGAAAATCTACTAAGCTTTTACTTGCCCAGTAGATGACTTAGAATATCAAAACCTGTGTCTCCAGGACACTGCACCTCATCCTTCATCCCTTTAATGGTCAAAACCATAGGATGATCCTCAGGGGCTTGACCTCCAATTCCTATCCATTTGGATGGGAAATTGGTAACTGTTTCATTATGTTAAAAAATGTTGCTTTTTTTCCTGAAGATGAAGCTGAGGAGGGAAAATAATAAACTTTACACATGGTAAGGTTACCAAGGGAAGATTTTGAGGAATAAATAAATAAATTCAAGTGCCATGAATAACGTGAAAAACATGTTCTCAGCTGACAAGTCAAAGATCTACTTGACAATGTTCAGATTTGGGAGGTTTTTTATTCTTAATCTAGATCTTGAGCTTGTAGTATGGAGAGATGGTCTTAAGTCTTACAGGTGACATTGCAAGAGGAACATGGGGTCTGAATTTTATTGCTAAAATTACCTAAATAATGTACATTACAAGATGGAGATGATTTCAAAGGCATAGATGTTCTCAATATTGTGAGCTGGTGAGCAGAGCATGGGCTGTGTGGGAAGCTTGCAAAGATTTTAATCAGTGAAGCAAAATTTCTGGACAGGATTCAATCTACTCTTCACTTTTGGGACCAAAGCCTATCTTAGCAGTAATTGACATAGCCAAATTCAGCAGCAATATTTAAGGATGATCTTACCAACCCTGAAAAACAAACATTGTGATTTAAGTTTTAATACAGCTTTTTAATGCAAGTCTCCTTGATAACTTAGTGTTCCATCTGGCTTGGCTGGTGTTTATCCAAGTTTTCTGGTTTCTTAACCTGTCTGTGCAGATGTGGATTGTGAACTTAATTTTTATTTATTTTATTAAGCAAAAGCAGTGAAGAGGAGCAATACTAGTTTGATAGCCCTGAGAAAGGAGGTCAGCATTTATAGAAACTGGTAGAGCAAATTTCAAGTATATTCTTACTATCGTTCCAGTTCTGAAACAACCAATTATAAATTGCTCAACAGAGTTGTAGAGATGATGTTACCAATCTGGTTCAAAGCCAGGGATGCAAAAATGGAAGCAGACATCTGTTGATCTACATGCAAGTCAACTCAGTTCACAGACACAGAATAACTTTTCTGTGTTTAGGGTGTGGAGGGTGGACGATGCACAAGATGCCCTGTGAAAGGAGACGTGTGGATTGTTCTAAAACCTGCTTTAAAAAAATAAATAAATAAACTGAGAAAATGTAACTTATTGTTGGAGCTGAGAAATGGAAATCAACATAAAGAATGACAGGGGAGAACCACCATGAGAAGAAATAAAATAGACCCCAGCTTGTGTGGCTCTCTGACCTGAAATATACAGCCAGGTGAGAAATCTGCAAAATCTTGAGAATAAACCTCAGCTGTCATCTCAGAATAAAAGTGACTAGTGCCTCTGGGAGTGAAGAACAAGCTATAGCTAAGCAAAATGCAAGAGCTGTTTATCATTACATAGCATTGTACGTGCTTTTCATTTACATGTTACTTTTTCCTCCCACTTTCAAATTGCATCCATAAGTCGTGGGGGGAATATCTCAATATTCAGCTCCATTAGACAAACTTATTCTTTGAAATTCAGGGCAAGGAGCATATGGAAATTCCTACAGCAAAGAACAGACACTACACCCAGAATAAAAATCAGCAATGTGCAATATTGAAATGAGTGCCATTATGGGTTATTTTGAATCAGACCAAGATATGATTGAAATTCAATTACCTCTTCTGCTTTGAAGGGCCAAGTAGCTTGGAGAACACAAAGTTAAACCGTAAGGATTAAGAGAACAAAGAATCTATGTTGATTGTTATTCTCAGGAACTCTCCTGGCTTGATGCATATAACCTATTCTAAGAGCCCTGAGGTTATGTATGGTAAATGTTGTTCATGCCATGGTTGTGTAGCTAGCCTGTTCTTCTGGATTTTTTGGTGAAAGACGCAGTATGGGCAAAGATCTCTTAAGCAGCCAGTACATCTTTGATAGAACCAGCCTTGTTTGTAACTTTCCCTGAATCTGTGATTTATAGTGAATATTTATTGAGTAAACCACTTTAGATCTAATTTACTTTTTTTTTTAGCCTGCATTTCTACTGGTCTATGTTCAACGAATATGTCTTTTGCTATAATATACACCTTCTTATTAAAATCTGATGTGAAATTCTAGGATGACTGTATAGTCAAATGGTGCAGACCCAAATAGCAGTACCATTATAAGAAAATGGATAAGATACTGAGTACTCAAACTTTTCTTGGTTTTGTAGCCAACAGACCTTAAGCTCAAAGAGAGAGCTTAGTCTGAGATTTGTGTTGCTAAGGAGATAATGCATTTGTAGCCAGATTCATTCTTTGCTTGCTCCTTTGTAAGTATTTCCTAATTCACCTTTTTAATATGAAGTGTATTCTTCTCTTACCCTTTCAATGGATAAATGTGATTATCAATATTTTTTTAAGTAATAACTTGTAATGATCACAGCAGTGTAAGAGACAAACTGAATTTGAATTCCATTTTAGGACTCATTCAATATAAAAATAGCCTTTAGACATATATGCAGTCTTTGCACATGCCCCCCACACTAACAGAGATATAATGCAACATTTTGTTAATGGCTCTGAAAGCAACTGTAGCAAAATAAAACCCTTTAGGATAGAGAGTTGTATATAATTAGAGTTGTAGATCTCAGATTAATTCATTTATCTTTGACTCCTTATGTGATGCATTGTCCTATGCCCCTGCATACAGTCTGTACTCTAGCAATTACACAAAGGCAATTGCTATAAATGCCTTTGCCTTCCCTGGAAATTAGAATTCAAATTTTGTCCTTTCAAACACTCAGCAAAGAATGTCTTTGAAATTAACATTCAATAGGTAACATGGAGTTATTGCCACATTCATTTCCTTCAGCTCGAACTAAAAGCCATCCCTAGCTCGGTCAGTTCAATCACCATTTCCTCTAGAAAATCTATAGGCTGTAAGTTGGTTCACTTCTCTCACTATATTACCAGTGGTTTTTATGTTAAAAAGTCATATATCCTGGAGCCCAAACCCACTGAAAGGTTGTTATGTTAAAATACACTGTGTTGAGGCTGAAAATTAAGAAAATAATAAGTAGTTATTCACTACAAACTCAATAACGATGCCTTACACTTGGAGTGGAGTGGAGTAACATCTTTCATTTGGGCTACTAAATTTAATAGAGGTTAGACAAGAACTTGATAAGATCTTGGTTCAGTTTACATGAGAGTCTGGCTCCTTCTGTCATATGCAAGTGCCTGGACACAGATCCACAAAAAGTCTTAAGAAATCAAGACACTGACCTGTTTTTTTATTGATCCAGGCAGTGTGTGAATGTGTCATAAGTTCTTAACCTGATCTTTGACCTCACACTACCATCAGTGCTCAGTTCATTAGCGCGGGCATTGATGAGTGGTTTTCTGGGTCTCAAACTACTATGAAAAACATTTTCATGTCTGCCTTCTTTAAGTCCATATGTAATAGACCTCCAAGCATGTACAAAGATGATATCTTCTGATTTATGACCTCTTTGACACATATTTGTACTTCAGAGAAAAGCAGCAGATAAAGATCATCTGTAAATACAGGCCAGCTGCCTCTCAAACACCAGTAAAGGAATTACATGAAGCAAAACTACTGAAGCTGTCTTACCTGTTATTTTCTAATTGGAGCAAGGCTGGAACTGCCTTCTTCTATGTTTGTTTCCTTCACTCTTAGGGTTTCTGTGGGGTTTTTTGGTTGGTTGGGGTTTTTTTTGGATTCTCTGATGAAACTGAAGCTTGATGAAATTCTAGTTACGTCACTCTTCTTGGCGTTGGTCCTTTGCTTTATGACCTAGTGACTCAGTAGGTCTCTTTCATACATGGAAGTATTTTTCCTTAGCAACTCTTTTGCTGAGCAGATCCCGGGGTCAGGTCCACTTTCTGGAAGAGAACACTCAGAATGTATTTGAAGTTTCTGGTGTCTTTTACTGCTCTTTGTTCTTAGACTCAGTGAATGCATGAGAACCAGACAGGTACTGTCCTCTTCCAAAAAATGTCAGAGCTAACCAAAGTGGACCAATTATCTTTAGAAAAGCACTTGCTGCCTTTGTAGGAATTCCAAGCTATTGTTGTCAGGCTGACAAGTAATAAAGCAAAGGATTTCAGTGTAGCTGAATACAACTGATTATGTTTCAAGGATTATAGGCAATTCAAGGCATGGCAGGAATGCACTTCCTTTTTTCTATTTTCAGCTGTTTTCCAATTACAAAGTATTCTTGTCCTGGCATGAACATCTGCATTCATTTGGCAAAAGACACATTTCTGATAGAACAATAAATTCTTTGATGGTATTAAAACCTTATTTTTTCATTCCCAAACTTGTATAGACAAGAGTAAAAGATTATGAAAAGAAAAATGTCATCTCTGATATTGCAATAACAACTTTTTGTCAACTCTTGATTCTTGTTCAATTCAGCACTGAACAACCCAACAGTGCCTCAAGTGTTCAAAAAGTACCATTTTCACTGAGAGCAGGACTGTGAAGACTTTTCCATCCAGTTTCTCCTCTATACAAAGATTAATCCAGGCACAAGTTCATGTACTGAGTTATCTTTATTATTTTTTCCATCAAGGCCTACTTGTATGGAGTACAAGGCATCCTCAGTTCTCCGTGAAATAACTGGGAGTCCTCAACTTAAGTGATTTCAACCTTTTTTCTGGTCAGTCTGTTTGATTAAGGCCATTAGTATCTCAACTGAAGCTTCTGTGAAACTGTGTCATATTCCCATGAGAAGACATCACAGAATTGGCATGTTCATCCTGCTAGCTATGTGTGTGCATCAGCTGGGAGAATTATGTCCACAGAATAATGGAAAGCTGCTGTTCTCTATTTTACACTGTCTTTTCAATCTCTTTTAATGAATTGTTATTCCCCTGGAACCTAAAGATTTATTCAGAAGAAGGGAGAAAAATGGAACTAATAAATGTTGATTACTTAAAAAAACCAAAAAAGAAGAATCTTTTTTAAAATACGAAGTATCTAGTGAGTCCTAAAAGCAGAACACTGCAGGGTACACATTAATGACCCGTTAATGCACTTCTCAGGTGGTAAATGGCCCATTAAAGTTCCCTTGTCATGCCAGCTTGTATAATTTATTCAAATTCACAAGCAGGACATGAAGGAGGAGGAAAGCATCACCATAGAGATAGTTTTTGAGGCATTAACATCACAGGTCTTGCGCTTTGGGGTGATTCTTTACAGGTGCCTTTCAGTGATGTCCTTTCCCAAAGGAAATGGAATCTGTAACCAAGCAGAATGTCTCTCATTGGGACATGCTCAGACCATTAACATCTTTAAGCAGAGAGGCAGCTTTCTCCCATGTTCTTATGCAGCCCATTTTCACATCTGTAGCATCCTTTCAATTACTATTTTGTTTCCTGAACTTTGTCCACTACAATTCCATTGATAGACCTAAAACTTTGGAATGGCTGCATTTCTTTCACTAAACATGTCAGTGTCCTAGTCACAGAAAACAAGACTGAACAGGCATCAAGAACACTTTGCTAGTCATCTTCCTATTAGTGGGGCATCAGTAGAAGGCTGAGACTACCTGACTGCAAAGCACTTTTAAGTGACAGCAAAGCATGGAACCACATTTTCTTCCCAATGTGTCCGTGTCTTACTCCCACCACCTTCCAAAAGTTGGGCTTCAGTGTGGCACAGCACTGGTTCAGAAGTGGCTCTGGGCATCACATTCCCTGCAGAGAAAATTACCATCACTGGCAATCCATCACCCTTTTCCAAGACTGGAATTGCTGTGGTTGTTGGCCAGACCAAGAGTGATGGTGAAGTGATCTCCCAAACCTGGCAGGATCTTGAGGTGGTCTGCATGATGTGACTGTGCAGTATTTCCAGGCTCCCTAGCTTCAGTCTGAGCTACTGTCTGTGACATAGGTAATCCACAGACTCCTGTAGTTCACCTCTTGGCCCCTGCATGAGAAATTATACCTATATAATTTGTGTCAGATGCTTGCCTAATACATTCTGTAAAATCTCCAAAGACAGAGATTGCTTGTCTCCCCACACAATCTATTGCGGGGCTTCGTTATCCTTAGTTTTACAGAATGTTCCCTATGTCTGGTCTAATTCTCCCTTGTTGCAGATTCAGCCCATTACTATTACTTCTCCCTAAAATAAGCATGCAAAAACTGTTTATTCCTTTTCTTCTTTGCAGCAGCCTTTTATGTACTTTGAAGACTGTTATCCCTTCTTTTAGCCATTCCTTCTCCAGACTGCACAGCCCCAGATCTTTCAACCTTACCTCATAATTGTAGTACTTTGATCTTTCTCACTGCTGGAATGAGTCAACTTTTTCCCTGAAGTGTAGTTTCCAAAGCTCAATGCAGTTATAGGTGAGCAGAGAATGGCATGGCGTGTCGCCTGGCTTGCAGCTAAACTGCTATTTGTGCTTCCTGTGTGGTTTATCAAGCTTCTGGCTCATATTCTGCTTTTGACCCTCTATAATCTCTGGCTTTTTCTTTCTACAGAAAAGGGAGCAGGCTGTGTCTTCCACTTTGCACTTGTACAAATGGTTGATCTTGAATGTAGACTAAATAGGTGGTAATAAACAAGGAGATAGTTCTTAACTTACCACATTAATTTCCACAGTGACCATCTGACCACAGCCGAAGAAAATTATTGTCTACCTCAGGCTTTGGCTGTGAAACTTTTTATTTTAAAGTTTTTCATAAATAGGTAAAATTCGCTTTGCATCTCTTTTATGTATCAACTTTAAAACTGTAGTAGTTCATCTCTCAAATTCTTCAATTACAATGTCAAAAAAGTGAAATTTCTTGACAGTGGTGTCAATCTTTTCTTCATTATGAAATTGGAAAAAAAATCTAGTATTTTGGGTAACAAATATTGTTTGTCTCATATTTTAGATGTGACAAAAAACACTTGTTTTTCCTGACAAGATCTAAATTAATAGTGATGTGAATTCTGGTGATGTTGAAGACTGTAGCAAATCTCCCATTTAGTGGATCTGGGTTTTAAAACATCTTTATTATGATTCTGCAGGTTATCACCTTGTCAGTGTGTGTGTAGATTTTGTGGTCATGGTAGGGTAAAGCTGCGTCATCCACGTGGGAAACAATGAAACTGCACAAAACTGCCTTCACTGATGTCAATTTACTCTAAAAAGTGGGCACATGACTGAATATTTAAGGACTTTTTAAGCAGTTACTGATCAGTAGTTAATCAGAGATGTTTTTTATGTAAGTTTCTATCTCCCAATGGGTATATTAAGAATTGTAAATATGATATGATATGATATAGAAATATTCAACAATTAGTTAAGTTTTTAGCACTTAATGTGTAAAGTATGATCCACAACTTTTCCTGAGCTTGGTGTTTATTTGAATAGTGAAATCATGAACGTAGTGATGAAAAATGGCATACAAGCCATTTCATTCTTCTTCCACTTAAGGAGTGACTCTCAGAACATATATTCTAGTACTTTATTTAGGCTAGTTTTTTTAATGTCCTAAGTGCTTTCAAATTTTACATAGCACCTGTACAATGTTGGAAGTCCTGAGTGGCTTAGAAGTCAAAAGACAGCATTTTCAAAAACACTTAAATATTTTTTTTATTTTTTTTCTTGAAAGGACATAAAGTATCTTCAGTCTTAGTGAATGTCATTAGAAGTTCTAATTTTAACCTTTAGCTTGTGAGCCATTTAGGTCACAATGACTCTTCCAGAGATTTGGCTCCATGGAGCCATTAGTTACTTCAAAAGAAAATGTCAGAGGTTCACTAAATGTGTTGTTATCTTTATTTATTTTTTTCACTTTCCCAGTATAATTGTGTTCTTCTACTAAATGGCTAAATTTGATCCACATGAAGGTGGCTAATACTTTAGTAACACTGGCTACTTGCTGTCAGCTTCAAGCTACTCTTCTGACAAGGGTTTATGCAGTCACATGGATCAGTCAGAATCTGATGAACCTGAACATCCACCCATACTGGTGGTGGGGCAAGCAGAAGGAAGAGGTAGTGGCAGCAGCTGGTAGTGCTACTGAAATGTTGAATATGAAATAGTAATTCTAGGTGTTCATACTGTCCAGGAAACATCCTATTCTCTTCCCTCATATACTCAAGACTCATTTCTCAGCATAGCTTTACACTCCAGCTCAGAGCTCTTGTTAATTGCTCCGGGAGAAGAATGTGCTATAAAGTCCTTACTATAAGAGTAACTTCTGCTTTCAGCCACTCTATCATCAGAATTATTATTTTTGTTACATCTTCTGATCCTGTCATGGATAAAAAATGGCACAATCACTTTTGAAATAGGTTGTGACAGTGTCATGGTACGTGATCAATCACTAAAGCAAGTGGTTCTGTGGTGATATATGTGTTCCTAATATTAACAATTCCTGATTTTAAGCGCTTTGATTAGTAATTCTGAGCAGGGGTGTTGGAAAGAGCAGAAGGTATTTGACCATACCTGTTCCCTTCAAAGTTCATAACTACAGAACAACTAAATCCCTTCTAACAGATCTAAGAGTATGATCTATAGCTCACTGCTGTGCTGTGAAATCATGGTAAATGACCCATGACTGGTCTACAGAAGCATATTAAATACATTTTGGTTTATGTTTTTTAGGAATGCCTAGGGATGAAGAAATATGGGTGGATGACAGACACTTAACACTCTCAAAAAAAAAAATGAGGTCTTCAGCCAGTAGCAGATTTTTCACTTCTAAGCTTAGATCAGCTTAGATAAAGATTTTCCAGGTGAGTCCTGCCCTGTGGATCTCTTACTGTAACCCACACTTGGGAAGGTAATTATTTGAGCTGCAGGGACATCTGAGCTTTTGAGACATCACATCCACATATTGTGATCAGCATTTTTTGTTCTCTTCCTGTGCTTGTCTGTGCGTGGTGGTGGCAGAGGGACAGCCAGAAGGGTGCTGTGAAACCTGTTGGCATCACTAAAGATGTGGAACTGCCAGAATGGGCACATGAGGCTTGGTGGAAAGCAGCACCCACAGGCTCCTAATGAGGACGAAAGGGGGAGGGTGCGCCTGTGCTAGCACAGAGGCAGCTCCAGGCATCTCCTGTTGGTGGGCAGCCTGAAGAGAAAACAGTACTGTCTGTGTGGGATTTAAAGCTGTGTCAAAGCCCTCTTTCCCTGCAATGTACTGTTCCATCTGCTGTTTAAGCAGAAGTATTAGTGTAGGTGGGAAAGGAAGTTATGCACCTAGGAAAAGCTGTTGTCCTGAGTTAGTTAGCAAAAGCTCGTGTGACAACATGGGAGGCACACCTGTGTGTTATACAACAGAGGTTGGCTCAGGAAAGGAGCAGCAGAAAGTGACATGGAAGAGAAGAAATGCAGAGCCAGCCTGGATGTATCCTGGGGTGTGCAAGAAACAGGACTTCTGCTGACCATCTTGGAGCTCACCAGCTCATGCCAGAGTGGGATACAGGCAGAGAACCCATCCATAACCCAGTCTAGGCCCACTCCAACTGAAGCCATTTCAACAGAAACTGAGAGGCAAGCTTCCTATTCTGACAGCACTGCTAACCACTGACAAGGTGCCTTTTTTTAGGGGTTGAGGAGGGCACGTAGCCAAAGGCATCCTACATTCCTTATGCTAACTGCGAAGGTTGCCAAAATTAGCGCACGTACACAGAGTGCACAATAAGCCATTTCCCGCTTGATATGCCAAGAAGGCTGAGGAATCTGTGAATTATGCTGCTAGAAGGAAGCACATTCCCAGCATCTTGTCCATCAAAGCAGAAAACACCACTAAACGGCACTAAGAAAGAACTAGCACTGCAAGAACCAGTGTTTAAAAGCAGCAGCAGAACCTTGCAAATAAAATTCTGAGCTTATGTAGATAGCTCCCGATTCCTGCCAAAAGTGAAAAAGCAGCGTACGCCAGAGTGTAATCAAGCTCTTCAAATCTACTATGCAAGTGCCTCTGCAGTGGCTCTTTCTCAAGAAAGCTGAAGTTCTGAGTGCTGTCTTGAGGGAGACATTTCACACTACTTCTGTAGGTACCGCAGCAAAATTGCTTCAGCCATAGCAGTATCGCATGGCTCTTTATTCCATTTTGCAGGGGTAATAACCATTAGCTGAATAATTTAGGCTGAAACATTTTGCCCCATAAAATTTTTTTCCGTTGACAAACAGTTATTTCTATCATCCACAATAACCATTTTAAAGGAGAGCAGAATGAAGCTGAGTTTTCCATTTAACACTTTCAAACTTTTTTGTTTAGTAGGCCTGATTTATTCACACTGTGTGCAATGTTTTATTGTGGTGGTATTTGGATCCATTGGCAAGAAAAAGAAAAGGGGAGAGATGTGGTATTTACTTTTCAAGCAACTGGCCCACTGTTTCAGCAATGAGGGGAAATCAGGGACTTGATTTCTTACGAGAAATCTCTTAGATTTTTAAGTATTCGTTCTGTGAATCTGACTGGGAAGCTCATGAAGAAGAGGATTAGGGCCTGCTTCTCTTCTCACTCAGATGTAGGTGGTCAGAAAATATTTCTGAGATAATAGAATTGTACTTGTAACAAAAGATGTACTTGATGAAAGATCCAGGTTCATTGTTTCTGAATAGGGCTACATTTGCAGAATGAGAGACAACACAGTTTCTGTGGTCATTGTTCTGTTCAGGTAAAATCCCCTGCCCAAATAGCAAGTGAGGGATGAGGCAATTACTTGAAGTACTATGGGAAAATTATCAGATTCTACACTGATGTGTGACATAGGTAAATGGAATTCTAATGGAAAACAGTATAAGACCTGTAATAAAAAGTTCTGGTTTGTTCCATGTCTGATCCTACCTCATGGTGTTCACTTACTTAAACACGTTTTCTTGAATTGCAGACCAGAGCATGTGGACTCTCTTCCCTTTGCATGACACTGCAGCCTGCTAACAGTGGGATTTGTCTTTGGTCACCCAGATAAGAAGAGACAAAATGATTAACACTATGTATTATTTCTGGCCTCTGCTTGTCTTTAAACAATCCCACTGGAATGTAGTCATGAAACAGAAGGAATTCCATGGTTCACAGTCTGTAGCAGGCTTTAATCTGTCCTAGAGCCACTTGAAGATCTTTCTTCCTCTTCAAATACTTATTTTTTTTCTTTTTAAATATGAACCAGCCTGCCAAACACAAATGTTAACTGAAATCTCAGTGTGGTATTCTTTAGAAGTTTCATGGCAGAAAAGAAATTCTGAGATGTGAAGCCCCTTGCTGTACCTGTGTGTACAATACCTTACACATGGCCATGCTACCAGAGGCTATAGTTGGCTATAGCAGCTATTTGCTTCCACTCCTAATGATTTGATATTCCAGGATCAAGGCACCAGTTTCATTTTATGCAATTTCATGCAGCCCATGGGGTTGAGGGGGTAAAATAATCAAAACAGAGATTTTTCTGAGTATACAGGTTGGATGTGACCTTGTGACATTTTGTTGTAGAGCAGACTACTTTAATGAGCGCATAGGCCAGTCTTCATCTTAAATCAAATCTTATACTCTCGTGTATCCCTGCTGCCTCTCCAAGGCTGCAAATCCGTTTCAAAGGTTATTAGTTTGGAAATGCTTTAGAGGGTATGTCCCTGTACTAAACCTGTAACTGCCCGTGTTATTTTGGTGGCAATATACCAAGACAGAAAAGCTCTCTTTGATTATTTTTTTATTTTATCTGTTGCATTGCAAGTATTTTTCCATGCAATTAATCCCACTAGGTTCCTAATTGAAGTGGTGGTTTGCATAAATATTAATCAGTCACCGAGAAACACAAAGGGTAATGGGCACACCAAATAAAGGAGTGTGTTTGGTACATACTCTGCTGTATCTTTGCTTAGATCTCATATCAGACGCTCCTATTTTTTTCCCTAGTATGTTTTTGTTGAATTTTATTAGTAATAGCAATATGGGTAAATAAATTATGTAAACTTGTTACTTGTTTTAATTGTCCCTTAATGCCATTTCAATGGCAAGTGGCTAAGTATATTCTACATTGCTCTGGTTTCTCAATCCCTCTTTGTCTTAATGAATGGAAAAATATTTCTTCACTCTCTATATGTTGTGAGAATAAGTAAATTAAAGTCCTGGGGGTCTTTATATGAATAACGACCATATTACCTGCTATAGAATACTGCAGAACAATGTTCTTGATGCTCACCTTGGCTATGTAACTCATTTGCTGCTGGTGCATATTCCACTTCCAAACTGTGACAGTTTCAAATGTTTTGCTTTACAGGATTGTTTTGATTTTGGAGTTCATGGGCTTAATCTGACCACTTGATTTGACCCCTTTAACCTTGGTAATTCTGGTCTTCAAAAATTTAGGAAAATGAAAGCAAGGAAAGATACTGACCAGGTTAAGGCTTTTTTCTTTATCAGCATTTAATTACTGAAAAATGTTTCTCTGCACAGAACTGGCAATACTCTGGAATTATCTTGTCTTCAGTTCTCCCCCTGCTATTCCCAGACATCCAGATTGCGACCAGAAACAAGCTGGGTGGTTTGATGAGTAAACGTAGTTAGAGCTGTGTAATGACTTTTTGGGTTCTGCACAGCTTGAGACAATTGAGTATGCAAAGCAAACCTCAGCAGAATGAAGGTATTTGGAAGATCAGATTGTTTCACCATAAACTAGAAAATCCTCCAACTTCCTGAGAGCTACAAAAAAAAAATGTTTTTTTTAAAAAAGCAGTTTCATGCTTTATTCTGCTCATGGGGCTAGCTAGGCTGGAATTAGCTTTTCTCGATGACACATTTCTGTATAGTAGCAGGAAGGCAGAATGTGACCATGACAAGCAAGATGCAGTTTTATCAGACAGAGGAAGGAAGAGAGTTGGTTGCTGTAAACCCAGTGATGCTGGCTTTTCTATCAATAGTTTTCAACAAAGTCGGACAAGGTGGAGAAACATGGCAAAATATCTAAGTTTAACTGTTAATACTTAAGTGTTACACATCACTTTTCCATCCATCATTGTATTCCAATACTGAAAAAAGTAAATTCCTATTGATAGATCTGAGACACAGCCCAGAGCTGTATTCATTAGACTTTCCTGCTGCCATTATTAAGCTTGGTAAAGTTGAAGACCCTGTTAAAATGAACTTGCCAGAGGAAAATGGTTCTGATGTGTCTGTTTTTACAACATACCCCATGGTGACATCAGACAGCCTCGCAGGTACCCGGGGAGCACAGACACAATTGGAGAGGGGACGGCGAAAGAAGATACAATTTTTCTTCTGCTGAAATGTTAGGAGTTCTGGGGAAACATAGACAGTTCAGAGATATTTGCCTTCCTTCAGGCCATCAGCCACTGTATAAGCTTCAAAACAAAGCTCACCAAAATGACAGCACGTTATTTGCTGCTGCAGTGAGGAATTAGGCTGTTCCTGGGGTGGTATTTTTTAACATCCTTGCAATGCAAGGATAGAGAGCAGCCTCAAACCACTGTGTGATGACAGCCATTCCAAATCCTCAGACGTGGGAACTCTCTGTTGTTTGTCACCAAGCAGTAGTCACCTTTGAGGACATTAAAATGGAAATTGTATAACAGCCAAAGGAATAAAGCCACAATATGATGAAGCTTGTCAGCTCCTAATCTGATATCTACACCCATATATATTCCACATCTCCTTGTATTCAATCATTCTGTGAAAGTATTTAGCTATTAAATAAAACAGTGCATGACCATAATCAGTAGATCAGTATCAGTTTTTTCTTCCCTGCCTCCTTTGTCACAGCTTCAAATTATGACCATGCCATTTCAGAGCTCAGTGATTGTTATTGGTAGATCTGGCTAATCCACTGAGTAATTTTGGTTTGTTTTGAGGTTCTGTGTTAAACTCTGCTACATGTTGTACCAACATATTGCGTTAAGCTCAGGTTAGAGCTGTCAGTGAGCTATCTTACCAGTGATTCTTACTCTAACAAGAGTCCCTGTGTGCATACTTAGAAAAGTTTACAAACTTGCTGCTATTTTCTTAATAAGGTCAGAACAGAAAGCAGCAGTTATTATGGCTAGGAAACATCAAAACAACAGAAAACCAGTGCTTCTAAAGTGTAAGTGTGCATATTCCATTGGGGTGAGCATGGGGCTGGGTTTGGGGGGGGCCTCTGGGGGTGCAGGTTGATGTTCCTGGTGTAAGATAACTTGAAAATCCTTTTCCTACGCCACAAAACTCTCCAAAGTTTTGAAAAGCCTCACTATTTTGTCTTCACAGAAATATCTTGGGGACTAAGGAACTACAGTATCTTGGTCATTAGGTCACGCTTCAGGAGACCAAAGATCCAAGTCTCGTCACGCTTGAAGACCAGATTTGAACATGGGTCTACACTATCTGGTATGTATCTCTTTCACATGCCTAAGGAAGAATATAGCTTAGAAGAACATTTTACGGCTTTGACAAATGTTCACTTATAGATGTAATATATTTTTGCCAAAAAAATCATACGCCGTTTGTTCCCTTGGCTCTGCCAGTTCCTTTATTTTTCTTTGCTTTCATCCCCAAACCTCCTACCCTTTTTCTGTCTTGTCTATTTTGATTCAGTCAATGCCCTGAATGACTTCTGTCTTGCTATGTGCTTGTACAGTGTCTATCACAACAGCTTTCAATCTGTTAGCACCTAGAGGCATTAACATAATGCAGGTAATAAGGTCTAAATTTAACTTGCTCACAACTACTTTTACCCACTCTAATATGCATCATGCTCTTCAACTGACAGACTCAAATCGCATATAATAGCTGCCTGGCTACAGTACATAGATGAAGAAGTTGATAGAGAGCATTTACATCAATAAAAAGAATTATTTTTCTCTTCCAAAATCCTCAGCTTTATTTTTTCCCACTGCTTTTAGAAGCTCCATGTCAAGATAGATTTTTCCTCCCACTGTGATGCCATTAAATCTCATAGCTAGCATAAAATATGCTTTATGAGTTATTAAAGATTGTTACTGTAGCTAAATCAGCAATCATTAAATAAATATTAATAAATAGTTTATAAAAAGAAAATTTAAGTGCTTACTATTTTGATTTATTCTCCCTAGGAAGGATGATTTTATAGTTTTTCTTCCTTTATCTATTTTTATGTTCTGGAGTGAACTCTACAAACTTCATGGTTCATCAAAATACCTATTAGAGGTTTAATTGTTGAAGATCCTCTGAACAAGAAATAACTAACCAGCACATTACTAAATTTCTGTGTTTAGTTCCATAAGTCTCTCAAACTAAAAACTCCAGAAAACTGAGCTCAAGTCCTTAGGTCTATAATTCTTCACTTTAGCAATAATCAGATTATGTATGGGAAATTGGAAAGAAGTAATTCAGTTCAAAAAGTATAAAAATACTGAATCATAGGGGAAAAAATGAAGAGTTCACTTGGACACTATACACTGGCTTTGGTTCTTGGCAAAAATTTGTCCTCTTGCTTAAGCTCGACATTCATTGTGAACCGTGTGCAGGGACCCCCAAGGAAGCCCTTCCATGAACAGGAGCGTAAACCAAGGAAAGAGACTGGCACCAAATTTCCAGAAAATTCATGATGTTAACTACTTCAAGCGAAGCTTTAGCCAGCTGAAAATGCTATCTAAGCACATTACCCAGCTTCCTTCAAGAGTCAGTGTCAGGTTTCTAAAACACAGGGGTAATTAATCTTTTGGAAGTACCTTCCTCTCTCTCGGTGGTGGAGACAGCTAATACTGGTTTAAGGTGGATCCCAGCCTGAACAACCAGTTTAGGAGGAATTTCAGTCAAATACCCACAGAAATCTGCACTGGACAGTTCTGCTTCACAGTTGTTTATACTGTGTCAGACCCTACTGAAAAGGAGTGATGCTGGCTTCAGTACCCCTGAGCACAGCTTACACTTTCTAATTTGCAGTTGCCTGTTCTGTGTCTTGTGAGTCTCACTTTGCTTGGGGATAATGGGTTACAGCTGTCTGCTGGACTGGATTGAGACCAGAACTTCTTACAGTCACATTGTGTCTTCTCAAAGATTAAGGCAGAGCACAAGAAAGTGTACAGCCAGTTGGTTTTCAAGCTGTTGGGAGTAGCTCAGTGATGACTAGCACTGAGCTGAGCATTATTCAGCAAAATGGGTATAGCTGTGTACTGATGAAGGAACAGCAAATTCACATTCAAATGAAATTCACACACCAGGCAGGCAGTTTCTGTGTGTAGCAATGTCATTTTGTCTGTCACAATTGGATTAATCCACGGCTACTGACACCTAAAACCATAGGGAACTCAGCAAAATCCACAGATCAAAGTCACACATGCCAGTAACAACCATTATGCTTTTTCCCAGGTAGAGATCACAGCCGCTTTCTCAGTATCAGGGCATTAAAGACCCAAATATTACCATAGCTTCCCAAAGACCTGCAGAAAGCAGGCTCATATTGTGATTTCTCTGGGTTGTGATTTTTTTAATTTTTTTTTTTTTTCTTCCAGGAATTCACGCTTCTTTCTTTATTCACTCTTCTTCTTTCTGAAGGTCTCATGGCTGTGCGGTCCATTTGCAGCTGCCATCGTCTTCGTTAGCCCCATTTCTTCTTTGGTTAAACCAAACCATAGAGCTGCAAGTTCCTGACCTTTTTGCAAATTCAAACATATGATGGTTGGATCCAAACCCTTGATATGCAGCTTCTCTTGTCCATTGCTAATGTAACTGAATATCTCCTGGCTCTCTTCCATTCAATTGTCTTCTATTTCAATAGATACAAAAATAGCTCCTGTACATTTAATTACGCTTCACTTCACTCTGTTCCTTCTAGTCCATTCAGTCTCCAGCGCTTTGTCTGGTGACAGACTTTCCATTTAGGCTGGCTGATGTTCAACCTATTATACTTCCAGCTCATATCAACTGAAAGAGGTTGTTATCTTATGAGACCAGGAGCCTCTGCAACAAAGTATTGTTGACCAAAAATTAGGTCAACAATGTCATAAGAGTGCCTTTCAGTTCATGATAAATTTGATCATTAAGAGCCGTAAAAGCAAGGTATAACAGTGGACAGAAAAGTAAAGAAGTAATCAGAAGAATATTTCCCTTTCCCCTTCTAATAAGCTATCATTTATCCATGTTCTATTTTGATCCATTTGGGGCACATAGCCTGAGCAGGGAAATTAAAAAAAAAAAAAAAAAAGAAAAAAAGAAAGAAAATTAATAATAAAATAGTACATGGGTTTAAATATTTGCAGAAGAAAGAAAGCAACATAAAATATCTCTCTAAATGCATGATGAAATGAAAGAAGTACAAGCCTTTCAAACTGATTACTAAGTCCACTTGGAATGTTGGTGTTTATATCTGCTAGGTTTTCTTTCAGGAAATGATCTCCCTGGAGGGCCCTGATCCAGAAGCCCATTGAAGTCAATGACAGTTCTCCCACTGACTCAAATGGTCTTAGAGTAAAACCCTAAAAAGTAGCTGGAGCTATGTGTCAGGTTTATCACCATGATAATTTTACTTATTTTTGTAGCACCAGTGTCTGCTATCAACATTACAACCAAACGGGATGAAAAACATCCCATCCAGAATAGGAGCTTACTTTTGTTCTATAAATAATCATATGTTGATGAATGTATTTATGTTATTTATGAACTCAGCACAGTGGGATGCATTTCAAGCCAATTCTGACAAACACATGAAAGTGCTTTTGGTGAAGTGAACTCTAATTTAGCTACTTAATTACCCTCTACAAGGCAAATGCTTTCATATTTCATGGATTCACAGAGCCCACCTGTAACTATAGTATAATGTAGTGTGAAAACAACACTTCCTCTGAGCCCAAGATATTTGACCTCATCTTTCTTGCAACATAAATATGAATGGCATTTTAAACTGCTGAAGGTGTTTGTTTCCTCTGAGATGCACTTTTCATTTGTTGCATTAGCAGGACAGATGAGTGATAGCACTTCTTCTACTGCTATGGGATAAAGTACAAAATCAGAGTGAGGGGAAGGAGGGAGCTGGAATACAGTCGGGGATAGTAGGGGCTTTTTCTCCTATTGAACAAATGAGTTACTCTGGGAAGAGCAGTGATGTGGCAGTCTCCAGGCACTGAAGCACATGGTAGTAGGTAAAGGAAAAATATATGGAAGTAGCTGGCTAACCTACACACAGGTTATTTTTCTCTCACATGCTAATATATCGGTTAAGGGCTAGAGATGCTTTATGGGCTTGATCCGAACTCTGCTGAATCCAATCAAAAGGTGCTTATTGATGTCAGAGAATGCTGAAGCAAGTTTTAAAGGTTTTTATTCTGTTAACTTCAAGTTTTAACATACTGTCTTCAATCCATGTGGACGCTATGGGTAAGTGTGCACTGAGACTGAGAACATTGTGTGCTGGCCATGCCTCCCAGGCCTGACAGAAATGTCAATTAGACTTGTAATATGACAACAAAAGAGGAGTGCTAAAGAAAAGTCATATATTTTTGGAAAAATGTGCAAAAATTAATGACAGAAGAGACTTCCTTCTTTAGCAAAAGAGATGGAATTTGAAGTGCAAAACTGGAAGAAATCGCTGCAATCATAACAGCATTTTGAAGCTGCCAAATTCTGCAAAACCTAGTGTGGCACATACACAAACAAAAAAAAGACAAAAAAATTTGCTTTTTTTATCCCCTATTAAAATCTGTGGAAGATCTCTATCCTGAAAAGATAATAACCTTAATTAATTATTCGTCTTAATTATTACCCAGAGCACCCATGTGGCTAAAATTGTTGAAGGAAGCCTGTGACATATATTTTACCCATCATTGACCCACAGGGGAGTGTATTGTAACTCCTGCCCTCTGCCTCACAGATTGTCCTACACTAGCCTTTGGGCTCAGGGAAGTGGAATCATTCTTTGCTGAAAAGTCAATCACTGCAATATCCCCAAAACATGAACTAATACCAGAAATAGCTAGGGAGTTAATATTGTGCTGTAAAAATGTTATTTGGGAACTGCTACTTTTAAATAATTGTCATCTTTTGATACATTTGATATGTTTTACCAATTCAGAACCCACTTTGTACTTAAAACAGAACTGAGAACAAAGTCTGCCTGTGTGAACCCTGACCACTTTAAACACAGCTGCAGGTGCAGTGGATGCAGGAAACAGAGTTATCTCCGAAATCCAAGAAGAAAAATCTTCTCAGTGGAACCAAAGTTGGCATTTACTGTCCTGGTGCACTGCCAAAGCTTAGGTAAGGCTGAAATTTGATGCAAGTTCCATCACTGAACTAAAGAAAATAGCTTTCTAATAATTTGGTGAAAAACACTGCTATAGAAAATAGCTTTCTAATAATTTGGTGAAAAACACTGCTATAGTTTAGAAGTGTTGACACTAAATAGCTTTTGATTTCTGATTTGTTCCATAGTGCTAAGATGGTGCTGGAGGCAATTAGCTGCATTTGGAAGTAGGAGAATGATTGATTGTTCTCCTTACTCTCAGCCACTTTGTGGATTTAACTTTTATCTACAGTTTAAAATCAAAGAGTTATTTTCTTTTTTTAAAAACTAGTTTACAATCTGTTGACAAAAGGCTTTCTATCTGAATAGATTGTATGCCCTTGCTTAGCTGGATTGAAAATGACAATTATATTTGAAGGAAGATATTATTTTCCTGATTATTTCTTCCTGGAAAAAAAAAGGCTTCATGGTGTAATTTCTGTTTTCACTTAATGACTAAAGAGCCTTTTTTCATTTAGAATTTTTTTCATTTCAGCTCTGATAAACAGTAATAGATCAATATTTGTTTGACTTGGTTTTTAAATCACTATAGGCTCTAAATTTGCAACTGGAAGTCACTGATGCTCTGTGCTGGCTGAGGTTAGAATGAACAGAGGTAGACTCCTTTGGGATGTATTTAAGCATATTTCCAAGAACAGCCTTAACAGCAATCATGTCAGTGAAGGGCAGGTTCTTGTAACAGAACCACATCAATCCCCTTATTTGAAAAGCTGTATTCTCTGAGCAAAATTAGGATGTGAGAGATGCTGAGGCACCTTGGTTGCAGGCACTACAGTGTGACTGTTGCAGCTCTTGCTAACCTGCACTGCAAGCTTTTCTCTTCCCTGATTTTACAGTTCACCCAGGAAAGAAGGGATAGGCTGCCAGAATTGTGTTGCTGGTAGCACGATTAGCTTTCTCTTGAGATGAACATTTACCAGAAGCCTGGATCTCTCCACCTCTTCAGAGTTAAGACTAGTTTTTTACACTCCAGCTGCTCTTCTGCAAAAGTGGTCTCTGGATGAAAAATACCCAGAGGGTGCCTGGGCTGATCTTCACAACAAATGCTGCCTACAGCCAAAAAACAACAGATAGAAAAAGTGGAGCTTAAAAAGACAACTAGATTTACAAACATGTAAGCAGGAAATACTGTTGTAAACATTATTGTCCCAGGTTTATGTAGGGACACTGGAAAGAGTGCAACCACACTGTCATGTCTTATTCATTGGTCACAGTTCTTAAATAGAGAACAGAGACTGTTAAAGTGCTGCAGATAGGCAAGAAGGAAAGATGGATGGGTTCAAAACCCTGCTTCCCAGTCCTTGCTGCAGTCTGCTCAAGGAGCTGCATGCCAAAGCAAAGGTCAGCTTCACTACAGAAAAAGAGATACACAATCAGAGGACCAAGAATAATCTCTGATCTGCCCCTCAAGGCAGTTATGAACTGCTTCTTTCTCAGGGCAGATGATAAAATTGCCATCTACCCTACCCTGATTACACCTGGAGAGAGTAAGAAACATTTGAATGGCAGCTGTGTTCTGCAGTTCATTTGCATTCACAGTGTCCAACTATTAGTTCTTATGTTCCATCCTCAAACTTAGCTTATAAAGAGGGTACACCCATAAATTATCCAAAGAAGAGGGCAAGACTTGCACAGACAGGGAAGATGAAGAGGGAGGAGGATCAGAGATTTTAGGGCCAGGAAAGAATTCTCTGTCTCATTTCATTGCCAGTGTGAATATTTATGATGCATAGATGGGAAAGGCCCACAGAGGAAATACAGCTCACAAATCATATCTTTCAGCCTGCTACAGAGTTTGTTAAAGTTCACTCATGTCTCCTATGCTTGTACTCCATTAATCATTTTTGTTTCTGAAAACAAGGGTAAACTTGTATGCCCAATCTAATCTGCATTAAGATCATGTCCAATTCATCTCACTGTTGTATCTCTTTCGAGGCAGTGTGCCTTAGCCTTCCTTCTCATAAAAATGAATTGAAGGACCAACTGTTTTCTTAATGACATATGACAGCATGAGAGAACCACATCTCCTATAGATGGTCTGTCAGCGTAAAGGTTCTCCTTTGAAACCTATCCTTTGTCTCCAGCACAATCTCATGAAGTGTTGAAGGACAGAGGGTTCTTTTCTTCAGTCTTAAAACCTTTTGGTAAAAAACATTTGACCTGGCATCATGTGATTGGAATGTTTCCCCCCTCTGCACTTTGACTGACTGTGCAAAGTGGAACAAAGGTTGAAAGTGGGTATTTTATAATATTTTTATAATTGACATTTTATTAAAGAAGCCTTTACCTTCAAATCAGAAGTTTATGACTGGTCATTATGCCTTTTTCCCTCCCAAATGTTCATGCTTGACTGCAACAGATCTGATGCTGGAGCTAAGCAATCCTTTTTTTACACTGACGTACATTTGCTGGCTTCTATGATGTTATTCCTGACTATAAAACTGCCAGTGAGATCAGACTCAGACTCATGAAGTTGACTCAAAGCTGCAAGACAAAATTGAAAAAGAAATAGAACAAAGCAGATATTCACCAGCATATGCTACTACAGCTGAGTGTTGGTGAAATCTCTCTGCACTCTGTTCTTATGTAGCTTATGTGCTATAACTGAAAGGCAAAATAGTGTGAATTAAAAATTAGTCATTTGCTTTTCTCCAACACCTTTTATCCACAAAAACTGAGATTTCCAAGTAGAATCTAATTAAGTCTAATTCTATTACTGAGTTCAACAGCTTATATGTGTTGATGTAGAAGTAGTGTAGCTCTGCTCACCACTGTAATAAAGCTATCTCTGGAGCAGAGCTCCAGTATCAGTGCTAACCCCATGTAAGTGGTTTTCATGTATTAGCACTGTACTTTGGGTGTGCTTTATCAGTCCTCTGTCAGGACATATTCACAACCAGTCCCTACTTTTCCAGTGGAACAGTTTTTTGGGGTGTAGAACTTTATTCCCTGCTGTTGACTGACAAAATGATTAGGTTCTGCTTTAACTGGCAGTGGAATTAGTCTCTTCCATCATAAATATTTTTACTATAATATTTGAGTGCTCTAGGTTCAAAAGTCACTGAAAACCAAAAGAAGGCTTAGTCATTATGAAGATAATTAAAGCAAATCCTGAGAGAAATTGAACACATTCATTTCTATGCTAGCTGGAATTTGCCCTTTCCTTTCTAACAGCTGTATGACTCTCATCACAGTTTTCTATATGTTACTATCTCTCCCTTTTTTTACCATCTTGTGCGTTGTACTGGTATTTATAGTTATATGAGATCATGGTCAAGTCAACCACCAAATATGAAAGCCGGGAGAGAATAGGGATGGAACATGAGAATATAATACATCCTGATGGAGCTACAGCTGCTTTTTCAATTTTTCTGCACAATATCTTTAAGACAGAAGGCAAATATCTTATACTCCAGTCAATTTTTTTTAATTCTTTAAACACATACACATATCTGATGCGTGCTAGATTCCATCATGAACAGGGACACACTCTTGCTTTTAACATTCCTTCTTCATTCTGCTGTATTGATTTGATGGTAAGTTGCATAGCATTACCAGCAATTATTTGTCATTTTGCTCTTTAAAAAATCATCTAAAGTCATGGCACAGGCTGCAAATGAGATGTTCACTGGGGTGGAACTGCAGTATCCAAGTTACAGGCTTGTGTTGAAGGGAATTTGACTTGCATGTTTACAGTATAGCCCTCAAAATTTCTGTTTATTTTTACAGAAGCTGGAAACACAAGATTTTACAAAAAGGAAGAATTGCACCATAAAGAACTGGTGGATAAATCAGAAACAGCTCAGTAAAATTGTTGGTAAGATTTAATCCAAACACTGAAATACTGGGGGAAGAAGGGGAGAAATTGTCACAAAAATGTTCATAAAAACATTTGGAGAAAGAGTAATGAGGGGCATGTCAGCTCATAATTCTAAATGGTGATAATTTTCTTCCAAAAATAAATGTTTTTAGCTTAATCTAACCATCTTATTTTGATTCAAAGTTACATCCAGGCATCATCATAAATCCTACTGCTAAACAAGCCAATAGCAATGCCACTGCTAATTTATGCAACATTGATTACAATAGAAATTTCCTCCTCTCCAAGTTCTTAACTTAGACTCCTTAGTTGTTTCTTAGGCAAAACCTGGAGGGTTCCCAGACATAATTACTATCAGACAATGCAGCACAAAATCTGAGTTTATACAAGTAAATAATGGACATTAACGTCAGTTCATAAATCAGATTAATCACCCACAAAGAGCAAATATGCAATATAAATTAAGTTATTGAAGTATATACAAGTCAGAATAAAAAAATGCCACTTATCAGATGCTAAAATGCATTTTGCAGTGTTTTCATGAGACCACCTAGGATCATACGTGGGCAGAATCACAGTGAACGCCACAGGACTCTATGGAACCCCATAGGCAGCAGGGAGGAATGTGACCTCAGATACTCATTCACTGGGAAATCATGACAAAAAGTATTTCATTTGATGTTGTTTTGATACATCTTTTTTTTTTCTAAATTATGATAATCTTAGCAAATAGCTTTTTAATTTTTAGTAATCAGGTTTAATTAAAATGCAAATGAAAGCCTAGAGTCACTACCTTCAAGAGATGTTTTTTTAAAAAACTGTTAAAAGGAGAATTGATTGCTTATCATTGACCAAACAGCAGAATTTCAAGTCAGTGCGAAATGGCCTGACTTAATAGCAGGTAGCAACTCTCATCTCCCACACATTTCCTCAACTGCAAAAGTTTTCTGCAACAAAGGGAAAAAATACCTTGAGTTAAGACACTGTTATTTTTATATTTTCTGCACACCAACAAAATCAATAGTTCTGATTCTTGCCAAAAGCTAGTTACAGCACTTGTACTTGCAATTCCATCTTCTTATTTTAACTCCCAAATAAGTCCCAGCTTTGACTGAATTGTATCTATTAAAAAGGAGCAACAGATCCTTCACGTCTACTTCAGTGACAAGATCTGGCAACACCTAACACGACATGGGATATAAACAGTTGCTCCTGATTCAGTTTAACCATTGATATAGATGGAAGTATGCTGTCCATCCAAGGATAGAAAGTGCTGGGTGTATAGTTTCTCTAGTAGAGTACTAAAACTTATGCAAAGTCCCAGTTTCAGCCCTTTTAGGCACTGGAGGTGAGCTCCCCGGGTGGGCAAAGTATAGACTGCATCAGGGAAAATGTCCCTGTGTTGTCACATTCCACATTTCCAGATAGTGTGATAGAGGAGGATTTCTTTTTTTTTAATTCAGAAGAAAAGTTCTAGCTCAGCTGCAAGAAACATATTTGCAAAATAAGGGAGAGGCCAGACAAGAAGATAGTAGTGACCTCAGACACTGTTTAGCAGTTTGCTTCCTGCACGGAAAGCTTTGCATTTTCTGGAGGGTTTCTTAGGTTTATTTTTCCAAATGGAGAAAAAATACAAAGATGAAAGTTTGGAAACCATGACGTCAACTAAAGATAAAAAACCAACTCCAGAGTCTGCACTTGGACAGAAATGAGTTATACCATAGTTCTGAATTAAGGAGGTCAGTGGCAGTACTGATTATATGGCATTGTTTTTCTCTTTGTTCATAGCACTGGGGTGACCTCTACCAACCCATGGCAGAGGCAGCCATGGATCAGCTTTGAATGGCTCTTGTTTGGACTTTGATGATAGCAGCTAGAGCCTCTGCACGTGCTGATGTGGGCTGTCCCTGACATAGCAGTATTGAGGTAGGTATTCTCAGTTGAAAGATTTTTATTTCCCATTTCATCTAGTGAAGATATAGCTTGTCAGTCTAAGGGCTTTTCCTCAGGGACAATGTCTCATGGAATTGTAGACACTCAGAGAAAATATATCTAAAAAGGAGCTCAAGACCTCATTTAGGCCTATATCCCACCCTGAGGAAGTATCAGCTCTACCCAAACCATTCCTGACAGTTCTTAAATATCTCTGATAATTGAAATCCCAGAGCTCTTCTGTCCTAGAGCTTATTCATTCTCATGTGGGTTGTAACATTATGCGATGGGCAGGGCCACACTGAGGGAGAGAATCTGGTAGTTACTTTCAGTCAGGGTACAGTTATTGTTTAATGGATGTAAAGACTTCTGTGCATTGAGGCTTGCGGGTTAGTCTGAACATTTTAAAGTTGGTTTATATACTGGTATGTATATGTGTTAGGCATGCAGGGCATATTGCCATGTATCAAATTCAGAGAAGGACATGTTGTTTGCCTTTATCCTTTCTTTAACTGCTCCAATACTGATAACACATATTAGAGCTCAGAGGGAAATAATCATGTTCATTCTGGCAATTCTCCTACAAGCATGTTTTAAATTGTAAAAGCTCTTGGCAATGATTCACTTATTGAGTACTTTTAAGGAATTTTAAAGAATCTAAATAGTAAAGAAATCTGAATTATGAGCAGTAGCCATGGAGAATATCAATTGATATAAAATAACATTGGCTCATAAATACAATCCTTTACCTCCCTTGATCTTCCCTTACAATGAATTAAGATTGGAAGTGACAGAAAGATGTCCAGATTTGTCAGTGCTAGTCCTTCCGTTCCTAAGTATATCCCACTTCAAGTGGTCCCTCCAAGACAGCATATTTAAAGTATTTTTGAAGAAATAGTTTTTAAGTGCCTATAAAGACTTTTTAAAAGTTGGCAGCATTCATTCTCCCCACACATCTGTGGAATCACACAAGGGATGAATTTGGCCCAATAATTAAGAACCAAAGGTTCTAGTATCCTGCAAAAAGTTGAAGACCAGAAATAAACTTGCTTGCTTGAGCCAATAGATGACCTACTGGAGGATAAAAGTTTTCATCTTGTTCTTGGGGCAGCTCTTTGGATCATGCAAGTCCCTTGTGACTAGATTCTGAAAATTAGCTCCCAATGGAGAAGTCTATTCCCATACAGCACAGTGAAGTAAGCCCTCATTTAGGTGGTTTTATAACAAGTAACGTTACTCTATTCTTTATATTCATTCAATAACTTCAATATCTCTTCGGTGACACTCACTGTTTTTCTGCTAGTGACAATCAACTGGAAACCCACCTTGTTTTAGTGCTAAATGAGACATCATAAAAGGCTGCATGTACCAACAGCTGCTCAGACTGTATGTCAGAATTTAATTCCACAACCATCAGTAGTGTGCCCTACATTAACAATCTATATTTTATTAGTACAGCAGGATTCCCTGCCTTTATACATTTTTTTTTCATATGTTATTACGTTTAATGTATGTGTGCATCTGGTCTAGAGACGGGTAATGGTCAGTTGGTTGAAGGTAATCACTAATTTTCTAATAATACATACAGTTTAAGGGGAAAAGTTGGAAACCTTAGATGGAAGATTAAATCAGTGAGACTCCCAGAGATTCCTTTAGCTGGAGAAATTGATTAATAGCATCCAGAAAAAGCTTTCTTTTGGAAACTGAGTGAGCAGGTGGCTGCAATTTATATAAATTAAACCTTGGGCTTGTTCTTCTGATTTGCGGCTTTTTTTCCTATTTTTAACAAAGTTACTGGTGCATAAATAGTGTGTGGTTCTTTTTCTAAATGTTGGTTCTGTAAAGTTGTTTTTAATCATTGAACCTTTTGGAATCAATTGTAGGATTAATCTAATTGCTGTTTCACTCTTTGGTCCTAATTCTATGTAGCATTGTGTGAGAGGAAAGCTGTGGCCAGGGAGAAAAATGACAGCTTTGCATTCTTGTCTCGTGTCACTTTCCTCAAACAGTCTCTGATCTATCATTACAATCAAAATTCTTTATCCTGAAAATTGCGACATGAAATTTTAAAGCTTAAAATAGCACTTCTGTAAGGCAGAGATTAGATTATGCGAAGTGTTAATGCAGCATTAACTGAAGAGTCCCAATTAAATAATTATAAATAGTTACAAGTCTAGCCTTTTTATTTCCAGAGCACTGTAGTTTAAAAGTTTTGCACTTTCCTTCTTTCCTTCTCTGACAATGTTCATGCCAGTTAAGGAGGACTGAGACCTCTGCAACATTTGCTTTTTCTTCTTTTATTAAAATAGAAGACATAAAATTTCAATTATAAAACTAACAAGTATTCTTTTGAAAAAAATGATAGATCTCACTGAGACACAGTCAGTGGTTTAGACTTATTTTCAGAGGTTGTGAAAGGTGCATGCTGACACAGGATGGTAAAAGTCCAAGTACAGTGGAAATCATGTGTAGTGAATAACCTATATACACATACAAGGTCAAGACCAGAGTTCTGGCAAATCAGTAGCCCAAATAAAATACTTTTAAAACCATGAAGTGATCTGGATTTTGAACACTTCTTAAAAACTCTCTGGACATCGATATTAGGTCAGGAACATGTTCATACACATAAGTATGCAGGTGTACATGTAGGCATTGCAGGTCAAACACAACTATTCATGTATGACCCTTTTCCTGCTTGTTTCTTTTTTCACTCTGTACAGTAAAATCAGAAAGAAGCAGTGAGATAATTTCCTTATTCATTAAACTAATAATCTAATCACAAATGAGTATTACATGTCAGGTACAAGAATCTACAGCATTTTTACAGGCTAAAAAACTAATTCAGTGAACAGATCATTTAATTTTTTAATTCAATGCAAACCAAATGTGCCTTGAATGTCTGTTTTATTTCTTTTGCTCACGGAATTTACATTTAAGTAACAGTTTTCTGAAAAATTGTAGCATGATGATTTAAAAATGTTAGCATGAATATAAAAATAAAAAAAACCATTAAACTCTTAGTTCTCCCTGCTGTCTTTTGGCTGCAGTAGCCTTGGTTACATCAGCCACTCTGGTGCCCCAAGAGGAAGCAGAGGAATCGTAGCTGGATGCCTTTGGAAACACACAGCCCCCGTGTGATTCCCCAGATACTAATGATGCTTGATTGGTTGATTCCTATTCCACGTTGCAATGATCGTGTCTATGCTGCCAGATACCAGACTTAGTTCAGAGAAGTCAAAATAGTCCAATAGTCTGGTCCAAACCCATCACAACCTGCACAGCATTGCTCTGTCTGGTGTTGACAGTCAGTCAATGGCCGACATACTGATTGTAAAGGTACGGTGACAGTGGCCACTGTTGGTAGACTGAGGCTCCAGACTTGACTTCAAGTGCTGGTCACTTCTATCAATACTTTTCTTTTGTTTTTACTTTTCTGCAAGTGTCTTGATTCACCTTTGACCTACAATAAGAAAACCTATTATAATCCTTGCTAAGTTTCTCAGTGATACACTTTTCCTGCTCTGAAGGGAAAGCAATTTCCCTTCTATACCAGCCAGTTATGTCCTGAATAGATACAATTAATTATTTCACTAATCTCACTAAGCATTAGGTTAACACTCTCTGCACAAGATCACTTCCCAATTATTTAGCTACTAACATCATCAGCAGAACACCAACTTGCCGGGGGAATGGGAGGCAATCAAGCATTACATAGCCATTTGAACCTAGCCGCAGCGTACATGCTCAACTCCCTGAAGACAGGAATGTAATGGCACAGATTACTTAAATGATAGCTCTTGCACAAGCAGGCCTTTTTCTTTTCCAGTGGTGGAAGATACTAGCTCAATTGATAAACTTGTTACAACCCACTGATTCCATCAGGAATTCAAGTCAGCTGTAATATCGTATTTGCTTTTCTGCAGAGCCAGGAGGATAAAAAATAAACAACAGGATGGGCTGTAATCTGTTTCTCCCTCACGGCCATCGAAAGTTATGCTTGAATAATATTTTTTGCTGTAACATGACAAGTTACCTCTGATTCATACCTTATCATGACTTAAGGTAATACACTAATTATTTACCTCAGCTGTTTCATGTCTCATAATAATGTCCTTAGCAATTTTTTATACTTCTTCATCCCTAAAATGCCATCTTCCTGAGGCAAGCATTTTAAGTGATATATAAAGATCTGGTTAATCATGAGTCATTATCACAACCTTAGGACAACAGGGACAAAAGGGAGGCAATCTGATAACAAAGTGAAGATGGGACAAACTTGAAAATAAAATTTGCACTTAGCATTATAAAATAGGGCTATAATTCCAGATTGGCTGATCAAAGCAGTGGGATAAAGAGTGTTTGAAGTCCATTAAGGCAATCATACAAGCTGCTGAAACATTAGCTGGCTGGTGAGACCTCTTGCTTAATTGCTGAAATGAAAACTATTTATAAAAAAGCCCTGTTCCTGGAGTCACAGGTAAAGGATAACAGCAATTCTGCATGAGAAAGCTTTCCTTATTTTGTGCTTGATATAAGTTTCACCTTGGAGATCCTGATGTGTATCTTGGTGAAGGCTTTGTTTCCAGTATTAAACTTTAGGACTGGCATCCTGAGGTTCTTGGTCTGGTACCCTGAGGGCTGATACCAGAGAGCTTCTGGCTCTGAAGTGGGTATACAGGGCTGTATACTCAATAATAATCAAGGGAACCTCTTACAGCTTGGATCTTTTTAAACACGGTGTGACAGCCTGTTGCATATCAGAAGTACTATTGAACAGTGTATTATGCCCATTACCTTCCCTTTTACTGCTTCTGCAACTGCCTTTGTAAAAAGCTACAAAGGATATTTTGACTTTCCAAGTAAATGCATTTAAGATGGCAAAAGCCCCCCCACAATCTTTACAGTGGCAAAATGGAGTAAGTAATGAAAAAAGAGTAGGGAGAAAGAATTTAATACTTTAGTAAAAATAATTTTTAGATGATTAGTAAATATAACATTGCTTTTCAAATTCTGAAAATTTGGTCTCCTTTCTCTATCAGTTTGTTTCTGTTTGTTTGTCTTTCAAATAGAAAATGTTTATCAGATCCTCTTAATTAGAAATTTTCTCTTTGTTTTCCAAATCCACATTCCTTAGGGGACTGGTGACCCCTTTCCCCCCTTCACAAAAACGGATCTCCAAAGGCAAGGCATCTCCTCCCTTAACACATCTCTTCCCCTGACAGCAATCATGACAAGATGAGAAAGCTTAGGTCTGTCACTTGTCCCTTCTGCAAGCCAGTGTATGCTCATCAGCCAGTTAATTTACAACTGGTATTTATTTCTGATGACAGTGTTACCAAAGAGGTAAGGCATGTGACTCAGGAGACTCGGGTTCTATTTCTGATTTTGGTACCATGTCACTGTGTTGTTTGGGATTGTGACCACCACTATAACCCCAATAGTAGGTGAAAATAAAGCATACAAGATGGTTATACAGAAAAAAAAACGAGATATGTGATCTTGTTCCATCCTTTGTAAGGACGGAAGAAATGCAATAAAAGACAGTTCAACAACTGTGGGCTTTACCATTAAAGTAATTCAGTGTTACTTTGCACTTTTTTTATTATTTTCTATGAACAGTGAAATTACTGGTGTTTATTTCACCAGAACTCAGATGCTGCATCATCTTTCCTGTTCCCCTCTTGGCAGGACAAGGTAAATGGTCACAATGCTCTTTCTGTAGCGAGTTTTAAATTATGGCAAGATATTTTTGAGGGCTGATTGACCTCTGAAATACTGTTTTTCTGGCTGACTTTCTCTTTAAAAAAACCCAAAAAGATTTAATTCAGTTGTGTCTAAACATCTCAGGTTAGAAGATCAGCATTAGATTGTCATAATCTTTATTTAGTACAGTGTTCTGTTGAGTTATTTGTTTAAAGCTGATGCTTACTGACAGTATTAGGTTACATCTTAGGGAGATACTGTGAGTTGTGTTTGAAGCTGCATCTTGGATTTATTGCAGCTGCTGTAAATATCAGCTAAGCAACTTCATAAATTATGCTAAAGGCATTTCTCAGTTATATAAGAATTATTTCGGTATGGAAGTGAATTTCTGTCACCAGATACTTGTAAACTATTATAAAGCTAGTGAATGTATAGCATGTAAAATTTTATATTTAAGGGTCATTCCAGTTTATGGTAGTATGAACACATATGTTGTATTCTGTATAGCACACATGCAAAATTAAACATGCCATTAGCGTAGCTGTTATAGTTATGCTTTTGCATCTAAAGACATAACTGATCAGCTAGCAACATGAGTCCTCAAAATAAAATCCCAGATACTCTATCCCAGAGGAATAAACCAGTTTTACATGACTACCCTAAGGCTTGCAGTGGCAGGAGCTCTTCTGCACAGATCTGGGAAAGATTCCTAGTGGGACAAATTGTCCAGTTCCGCATGTCACATCAGACTAAGTAAATACAGGCACCAGATAACTGAGCTGAATATATTTTGGGCCACCAGGCATGTGCAAGGAAACCATTTACAAGACCAAAGACACTCAGTAGTGGAAGACATTGTAGGAAATCTGTGACAGTCCAGGTGTCAGTGTAATGAATCCTGCCTGACCCTCAAGAGCAAAGTGAAAATGAATAAGAATCTGGAGCAATGATAGACTCTCCAGTGACACAGTAATGATGGCAGCTTAAAGGCAACTGCTGGCTGGGTGGCCAGGAAAAATAAATATACTGTAAATTATCTGGCTGCAGGAGTTCAACTCTAAGCATGCTTCTCAGCTTAAGCACTCATATCTCTATTTACTATTTACTTTCACTCATAGAAAACCTCTAGTGGAGCTGGCTGCAGTGAATGCATAGGGAATATGCATAATTCCCCCTTCTAAATATTGTGCCTCTTTGGGGCATGCCCTATCCCTCAATCTTTGTACCACTGGCAGTCCTGGGACTTCCAAATATAGGTCAGTCTGTCCTCTTCTGCCCCTCCTCTACCTTAGAAAATAAGGCCAAATTTCAGTACTTCCCTCCTCCGTTGATACAGTAGTGTGACACAGCAGCATGGATCTTTGAGCTACCAGGCCTTCATGCCATCAAACTGTATTATTTTATTGTAAGTAGAGCTCTGTGGAGACTCTGAACTGCCTGATCCTGCTTCTGTCAAAGTGAGTCTCCACTAAGGGGTAAATGAGATGTATGGATTACCTCTGTGATGCATTTCATAGCTGCCCTTGCACTGAGGGAGTCCCACTAATCCCAACCTAATATAGGCATAACAATTCAGTAATTAACTGTAGAGACACAAAATTAAAAATTTAGAGTCAGTATAAAGAAATGACTGCCCACTTAGTACCTAATCTACAGTAGCATGTAGCTGCTTCAGCCAAGGCTGAACACACGGTGTGCAAACATGTCTGTGCATATAAGGTCTTGCAGTTTAAGATGTCAAGTGGCATGGAAAAAAATGGGAGTAAAATATAACAGTTGATTATATTTATAAAGGGCCTGATCCCAAGCCCATTACTGAATCTTTCTATTAACTTCAACACTAGCTTTGGACTAAGGCCAGGTGTGTTTGCAGTGGCAGTGAATCTATTATTATGTCTTTCTGCCTGTGAAAGCAAACTGTAGGAAAGGGAGAATTCTTACAGTGCAGAATGTACTGAGCTATCACCTGCGTTTGGCAAAAAACCTGTAATGTAGTTTTCCTATAATAAAAACAATAATAATTCTTCAGTCATAGCTTTATGATTAAACAACATGGAGGCAATGCTTTTTTTTCTTATCTCAATTTGCATAATTCCCAGTCTGCAATGCAGAAAAACCTTTCCAGATATTAACTAGATTATAAAAATGTCATGTCAGATTTGAAAACTGTCACTAACGTGAGAGTTTTAATTATGAATAAGTTTTAAAAAAAGAGAAACTGCTTTTCCTGTGGCAGTAAGATTTTGCATTACTCACAAACACTAAAGCTTAACAATGTTCAAAGGCTGGAAAGTAAAAGTGAGATAAGAGAATGGATTATTCTGGAAAATAGGCGAAAGTAAAATTGATAGAACATTACTATTCAAATGATATCTTTACAGGACTCATTACAACAGAATTAACATTGTTGGAACACAGAGAAGCAAGGTTATAAACCATTCAAGCCAGTATGCCAGAGATGTATTTAAAAAAATGAATCCTAGCAATTGTGGCAACAGATTAGTAACCAGAGATCCAGCCTAGGGTGTGCAGGAAATGCATGGGACCTTAAACCATAAAGCACACATGCACAACTCAGCAGCAAAGAACATCTTCATATTTGACATAAAATCTGTATTCTTTGTGGAGGCAGAAAAGATTTGCAATTGTTGATACATCCTAAAGATGGCTAATTCAAAGCCCCAAGATAAATAAAATCATTACCATCATCTATTCTCCTGACAAAGTTTATTCAACATAAGAGAATAAAGCATTAGTAAACCCACATTTAGGTAGGAGCTGGAGTATCTACTAGAGCGGTATTTCATGTTTAAACAGACTTAAATTTACCAGATCTAATGGATAACAGTATTTCAAAAAGAGACTTAATCTATTTCATTACATTTTATATTACTTTGTTTAATAAATCATCTTCATCATCTACACTAGAAGCCCAGTCTAAGATGATTTTAACAGACTTTATAAATGATGGGTCAATATCAGCTTCGTTATAAATTCATTTTTAGGTTGGATACAGGCCCAGTGGGTACTTCTGTATTGCTTTCTTGCAGATGATCCATAATTCATAATTAACTTTGACTTAAGAATGTGACAACACATTTTCTTTTGTCAAGTATGGGAATTCTCCCTTTAACTTTTCAGTAAAGAAAAATTAATACTACTTTAATTACAGGTTTAGATAATGCTAATTTCAATTTACTTTCTGTGTTGCATGGGATGGCTTGCAATCCATCTAACATCAAGAAAAACAGGATTAAAAATACACACAGGCAAAAGCAATGAATGGAGGAACTAGTTTAATTGTTGTCAGTGTGTCAGGTAGCTTCAGGGAGAATTCCTATTTCTTAATACAGACAAAAATATTTGTTTCATTTCTCTTATTACTCACATGTTGGCTTTTGCAAATATTTACAGAAAACTTCAACATTTCTGTGTTAGCAAGATGAGCTTGAGGCAGGAGGAGGTTAGTTAGTTGTACAAATAAGACCGTTGACTGGAAACATTCCATATATATATATGGGACCTGAGGGTGCCATTTTCCAAGAAAGCCCCCCCAAAAAATATAGATGGCCCCTGAAAATAGTCTGATTATTGTAAGATATGATCTTTTGGAACAATCACAACATTTCAGTGTCAGTGTGGAGAACACCTTAAGGGAGAACACCTTCCTGTGTTCAATCTGAAGCAGTCTTTCTGACAAATTCTTTGAATTGTGCTAGGCACAGGGTAATCCAGCATATAGAAATTTACTGCATATCTCTCCACTGACTCAAGGAAGATTTAATGAAGGGAGCAATCAGCAATCCTATGTTAAGAAACAGTTTATCCTAGGATAAAGTGCCAAAAGTCAACCAAGATCTAAATGTCCACTTCCAGGCTTATCACACAACTTGAACTAAGGCTGAGTTCTTTGGTAATCAAGAATATTTTGTAACCTCAGAGAAAATTAATTATCACATCTGAGCACCTGTACAATAGAGAGCAGAACCTGGTCTAGGAAGCAAGTCAAGTCCCCACACAAGTGAAAGAGCATGATGGAGATGTTAGTCCGTGGCAGACCTCATAGCCAAACTGCTGTTGTTCTTAGTAAGTTCAAAACAAAGAAATAAAAAAAAAGAAAAGAAAGCAAAGAAAAGCAGAAATACAGTAGGTGCAAAAGAGCAAAACTGGAAGCAGTAATCATGCTGCTGCATGTTGCTGTGTTGCTCTGCTTTGCAGTTATTTTCTCATGTATCAGGTTGAGAGTAAAATGAGAGTGATCTCATTCACATTCTGAAGGCAGCATACTCCCTGAGAAATTTCAACTATGGCAGTTCAGACCAGCTGTGCTTCTGGTTCCTCTTAGCTTCAGTGATCAGCATTCCTTCTTCTGGCTTGTTCTGCTCTGCCATTCAGCACCTACAAAGGTAGTTTTGAACCACCCAACCTGTAACTTGATTTCTCATTGTCCTGAGCACAGAACAAGCCTTTGATGGTGAAGGGTTTTATAAGCTCTTTGATCATCTTACAAGATGGCAGCCAATAGCAACCTCTCAGCATAGAGATAAGAGAACCCATATTACATTTTCTCACTTCTTTCTGGTCTCTTTCTTTTTAAAAAGCAAAATTGTATCTATTTTCCTCTCTGCAGGTACTCCACCTGAAATGAGAGTATGGGGAGGTTTCCTTACCTTGTTCCTGTTTGGCTATGCTTATCAGATCACAACCTGGGAAAGATTCTCTGTGGAGGTCTTTTGGAGGGGGAGATGGATGATTGCAGAGGAAAGAAGCAGGTAGCATTAGAGGGGATGGAACTGTTGTGTGCTCTCTTGGCTTGGTCACTGGTGTGTTTCAAGTCTTTTTCATTGTTTTCCCCTACCTGATCACTAATGCTGTTTGGGAAGAGTGCTCCTTTCTTTCTCATTAATCACCTGTGGCACATCACTGGTATTTTTCTTTTTTTCCTGTGTTCAAGGTCAGCCTTATCCTGTGACAGAAAAGCATGCACTGTCTTTCGATTGTAGATATGAAAATGTATGGAAGATGTATGGCTTTGATTTCTTAATCTGTTTTATACAAGAAATGTTCTGCTATTGCAGCTTAACATCCCGCCTGATAAATGCATCACAAGCACATTATCAGTCACTTTCTATTTTTTTTTCCCAAATTTCTTTTCTTTTCCAGTAGGTAAATGAGGGATGATTTGGCTGAGGTCAAAGTTGTCAGTTAGCTCCCAGGCCCTCTGTGAGAGCACAGAATGCTTGCTGGGACCTTGATGAATTCTGCAAGGGCTTTCAGGTGCTGACTGGTCTTTCCTGTTTGAACTGGGTATGGAAACACCCGGCAGTAACAGTACATGCTTTTTTGCTTAAGGCTTATATTATCTAGTGGTTAGAACTGCTTTTAATCCCTGGTGAGAATTGCCCCCAAAAATGTAGGACTTTAAAACCATACTCTTAGTAAGTGGCAAGTTAGGAAAATGTCTTACTTTGGCCAAGTATCATTCCAGTCTTTCTATTGTAGTCAGACATCATGAAAAGTAGTGTCTTTCTAAGCAAACAAATAAATACAGAACCAGCTGTAAGAACAGGCAATATGGGTGCCTACTTAACTCAGTAGGAAGTCAAGGATGGAGAAAGAAAAGGAAATACAACAGGTGCAACATTGGCTGTTGGAAGTCAGATTTGTTTCCTGTTAGAGTTGGTGACAGTAATGATTTAATTCTTGTAGTAATTTCCCGAGAAATTTGGAAGTAAGCAGGGACAGGGGCCAAGACTCAGCCTTCATTCCCTAAAGACCAGGCAAACATCAGGACTGGATAAATTAGAAAAAAATATTTGGCTGTTCTATTTTGTTTAAAGTCACAAGATTCAGTTAAAATTCACTGTTAGGCTGAGAATGATGGCCAGGTCTATGTCCATTATGAGTTACACTTCAGTTCCAGTTTAATTGGCTGAATTTTGTTTTAGGCTTCTGTTGCCCACATGTAGTTGGCCCCTTAGAAGATTATGATGGAGAGCATTCTATACAGATGGGCAAGCCATTTCTGTTGTTGATCTTCACAACCTTCCAAGCTAGCAGAGGGTATTTTCAGAAACAGGTATTTGCAGAGTCCCCAGGGAGATTCAGGGCATGTGCTTCTCTTTCCAGAGGCCTTTGAACAGAGCTTCAAAACTGAATTACTAAATCCTTTTAAATTTCAGAAAAATGTTTAGTTCAGATTCATGGACAAACCCTCTGAGATCTTGTTTTGTATACCTGTCACATTTCATACTCACTTTGAATGTCATCTTTAAACAGGAGCTTCATGTAGATTTGGGCCTGCTGCCATTCTCCACGCAGAATTCACAATGATTTGAGAGGGAAGCACAGTAGAAAGCTACCAGACAGAGTCTCTATAGTTTTAATAAATGACAGAAAACCTTTTTTTCTTTTGCTTTTTGGAAAAGTCAGACCAAATTCTACAGATAAAAAAGTGAAAATGTTCTGCATGATAATATAAACAATTGATTTTGCCAACTTTTCAGCAGTTGTAGTGGTGAGAAACATTTTATTGACAAGCAGTAGAAACACTTTTTGAGAACTTTGCCATTTAATAACATCTAAGACAGAAAAGCAGAAGGAAGGTAGGGAAGAGATGTGATAAGCCAACACAAGTGCTGACCCCATGTTAAGGTAATTCCAATACAGTGAAGCTTTAGAGCCTTTCTCTTTTATTAATATAATTCAAAATCTACTGAATTAATTCAACTGTGCTTCCAGATTTGATTATTCTGTAGCTGAATAAGCAGAGAACAAGTGATTAAAATTATCACAGATTTTTAGGTGCACAGCTTTCCTTGTCCATTGTTCTTCACTAACCAAACTTACTTAACTCATGGTATCAGGGAAATCAAAAGGAATCAAAAAGTAAAGAACTGAAAAGATACAAAGAATAGCTGGCAAGTCACTGGTGGGAGCTAGCAGTTGCAGATACGTTATTGCTCTCTCGGTTTTTTGTGTCCCTTTTCTGCAACTGTCTGTTGTTTTTACTATTTCAAGCTAGCTCCTGCTCTCCCTGGATTCCACTGTCTTTAATTAAAGTAATAATGAGCCTTGAGATGTTTGCACCATAGCAGCCTTTGTTCACAAGTGTCTCTGATATCTTGAGAACAATCCTGGAAGGGAAAACCTAAAGTTTCTAAAGTACAGGAATGGGTGCTTTAGACAAGTTGCTACCCTCAGTTGCCATGTGTAGAATTGGGGTATTAAGTTCTTTTCTCCTGTCCTTGTAAGTTTAGATAGAAAACTCATGAGAATACAATTGTCTGTTATTTTCCTCCTGGACAGGGACAGTGATCTTGGTTAAGACCTCAGCATGCTACGACTGTATAAAGACATATTTTTTTCATTGTGGTTGTGTCACTATTAGCCTTGGCAAGGGACCTTCAGGGATGCACTGCTTTCAACTTGGGTCTGTTCAAACCAAACTAATGAATTTTACCAGTGACTTTAATGGCATACAAATGACATACAGCTTGAAACACATTTGGAAATCCCACCAGTAATGACATAAGCCTTATTCTGAAATGCCAAACTGGATTTTAATGTGTGTGTTTTACACCTGCTAACTCTGTGCCCAGAGGCGAGTTTCACTGAGTACTAGTATTGTAAATTCATTATGGATACTGCCTGATTATAGGCAGTGGTATGTGATGAATACAGCCTATTGGCTGAGTAGGTTCTGTTGAAGCTGATGGGCACCAGATTTGAGTAACACCTGTAGGATTTGGCTCCAATATTTGTATTGCTATTAATTTTCTGTCGTGTACAGTAAGCAATTTTTCATCTTCAGAGTTTTGTGACATCTTGCCATGTCAGCAGAGACAGGATTGATTCAGGAAAGGACATTTGAGTTATTTTCTCTCTGACTGTACAGCTCAGGAATCTGGCATTTCTGACATGAGTGAAGGATAAGAAAAAATGAGAAAGTCTACACTTTTATTCACAATATGCTACAAACAGCAAATGGCACATAAATTGACATATATTAAATTCCACAGTTAATCATATTTCAGACCCTGTGCTCAGTTGTGAAGTGAAGAAACAGTTGAGAATGAACTGTCATATTGTACACATCTACCTTTGTGATACAGGGGATATAGAAGGGAAGACCAGATGGAAGTGCAGTTCAATTTCCCAGTGGGCAGACTGGATTCTTCATACTGTAGTTCTGGCTTCCTGGATTTGTAGGTGTGAGATTAGCCTGGAGGCCTCATTGTAATATTAGTTTTGGCCTGAACTTTGCACTGTATGAAAGAAAGTGAGGTTTAGTGAACAAATCACACTTACCTTGTTCTGCTGTTAACCTTGTGAGAAACCTAGGGTAGGTAATTTTATCTACCTTGTTCTTTGTTTATGATCTCCTTTCCCTTTGCAACACAAGCAATTAATAGCTACACTCTACCTTCACTGTAAAGTTTGGAATAATGCTACATAGCTCTGGTTTTGCTCAAGGAGTTAAACGCTGGAGTATTAAGGAGTGGGGAAATGAATGGTTTCCTCAGGAAAATAATTATGTATCATAGTATGTAAGGTTCAACTCAATGTCATAATAATTATTTAGGCACTGGCATTTAGTTCTCCAGGATTTATTTATTTTTCCTCTGGTATTAAGAATGGAAAGCATTTTGACTAACAGCTTCAAGCAGATGCATCTGCTATCATGATACTGGGTATCAAAGTGAACAATAATGCAATGTTCCATCTCTGAACCATTAATGGGCATCTTAATTTTCTGAGTTTCTATCTTCAATGAGTGCATTAATCATTGTGGGGTGACATGATCTATTCAAAGATTGGCTTCAAATCTAGAGTGACAGTGGCATTTTCCAACTAATAATACCCAGGTACTCCAGGCACCATACTTAATATTTAGACTGGGGGTGTACAGGTATAAGAAAAGCAAAATGGAACATGGAATATATGCCCACCTGAAGGCAGATCACTTGGGAGACACTCTTTCCTAAATGTTAGGGCATGTGATAAGGAACTCCCTCTGTATCCTGAAGGAAGGCTGTAAAGCCTGTATTCCAGGACTGTCTTGGCAGACAAAAGTTTTCTGATCCTAAGCTGCATAATTCTTATCAGGGTGGAATGTGAATGGAACAGTGTCTGCAGAGACTGGCAGGGGCCAGTGTTATCAAAAAGCCCAGTGCCATAGACTTCTCTGAAAACTCTAGCCTGAGTAGCATGCATTCATAACCCACATTAACAGATCACTGTCTGTGATCTGAAAAGAACAGACTGATGCTTCTTAACAGTGTTATCACCTGCTGACATTGGGGCAAAAGAGGCCCATTTGGTAAGCAGGTCATGTATTTAAGAGATGGTTTCTTCTTTAGTCATGAAACATCTGCCTAGGCACATGTGTCCCTTAGCCAGAGGCTGGAGTGGGGTTTAGAATTCCAGTTGTGAGCATAAATATAGCTCTAAATAGCATCTGGACCATGAAACAAAATTTAAAATACTGAATTGCATGCACTTAGGGGGAAGGCAGCTTGACTAATGCTCAATAATCACCAATTTCAGATGAAACTCATAAGGAAAAACAAGACGAGAGAGAGATTATGGAGTAATTCCGAATTTCAAAATAATTGTCAAGAGCATAGAATCTGGCAATTCAGTTTTGTCAGTGACTGAAACTGAAGCAGAATTAAAATTTTCTTATAAAATGTGAATTTAGCATCATCCTCTTTCAGCATTGATATAACTTTCTGTTCTCAAGCTACAGCCTTCCAAGGGGAGCACACAGCAACGAAAAAAACCTGAAGAAAAAGGCTTATGTCTTTTTCCCAAAATCACAAACCCCAGTTTTCAGAAAAAGACAAAAGCAAGAACTTTAGGACAAAGGTAGGCAAGATCAAATGAAGTCAATTTGATATGTGATTATATTTTTTTTTTAAAAAAAGAGAGGTCATAATGAGAACATTTGACTTCCCTTTCCCAGAAGAAGGGTAAATGGATTTCACAGAAAATATTTTTCTTTTTGATCTTTGTATGTGGATATAAGCATTACAGACAAGCAGCAGTAGTCATGTATCATGGGGATGGCACCATCTGGATACATAAACATAAGAAAACTCCCTGCATGTGAAAGTTTGTCCCCAGTAAAATCAGAGAAAAACTCCAATTAACTGCAAAGAAAGGGAGTAGAAAGATTTCACCTCAAATATTTTTTTAAGGATAAAAAAATCTGAATAATGCCATTAAAAGAAAGGTATCATACTACCTACCCACAGCTTAATCATCTTACACAAAGACAGGCTTTTTAAAAAAATCTAACTGGAGATATGATATCCTTAAGGAGCTTACTAATGCTGAGATGCTTACATTTAAGTATGAGTAATTTCACTAAAATTGTTGTTACTAATCATCTGCTTTAGATTTAAGAATATGCTTTAGTTCTGTGCACACTGGTGTCATAAATTGCAGTGCTGCAAGGCACAAGCACAGCAATTTCTCCCTAAGTTTAAGCAGGACTGTCCCCTATGAGCCTATTACTGCTTAACTGTTGATGAACACAAAGTTCAATAGAAAATCTGTTACTAGACACAGCCAACTAGATAAATCTCTAGCATCTTTCATTGCAGAGCTTTCTACAGCCTTAAAATATTGTGTAAAAAAGCTTTGTTTAAACTAGGTGAGAGGCAATGAAAACTCAAAGGTTTTACATGAGGTTAAAAAACTTAGAACTCATTGCTCTTAAGGACTATGAATAAAATTGCCTTTGAGCAGCTCATCCTAAATTGTGGGTTATGTCTTCTTCCAACTGCAAGTCCCTGTGTTGAATGTGAAGTAAATAAAATGTTTATTAACATACCAATGTGCCGCTCTGGCATTTTCTCTGAACATTTGGGAATCCTGTAGAGGACTTTCTAAAATCTCATTATATTGAAGAAAAAGTGATTTTAGTTGTAAGATGTGAATTATATGGATGATGAACATCAGTAAACAAGCGTAATTTAAACTGATACCTTGGAAAACCTATTTCTAAAAACAATTAGTGATGAATTACTGTTAGCACTTAGGAAAGTCATTAAAACTATGTTCCCTACATTAGCAAGTGCAAAGAAAATTCACAGCTCAAAGATGGGTATGCAATGCTATGAAGGTTTTTCCAGCCAAGGAAACAAACTGGACAATGTGAATTGTCAGATTGGGTTCAGGAAGCAGACAACATTCCTGCATTGTGTGCATATAGTCAGCTTCTGATGGAGAGGAGAAGAATTAAGCTATCTGTTTTTCCTAAAAAAAAGAAACAATGCAGATGGTCTCCTGATAATCGTGATGCTCAGGTTAAAAAAAAAATGGATTCATAAACTTGTGATTACTGCAAACCATCCTCTATTTTTTCTGCTCCTGACAGGCAAATACCACTCCATATAAAATCCAGAACACTTCACATCTCATTTTAATAGAATTTGAGGCCTGTTATCACTGAGTTCAGTTTAAAAGAAATCAGTTATTTGAAAGAAATTTAGGCAGAGAGGCAAAAATAGAAGATAAGGTAGTTAGTTACAAGGCCAGATATCTATCTAAAGTCGTTTTCTTCTAGTCAAACAGATTATAATGTCAAAGGATTTTCTCATTTGACCATCCATCAGAGCGCTGTGTATAAGAAAGTTCTCATTACTTTAAATGTTTGACTTAAATTGGCAAAGAGAGAGAAGTACATTTTTTCAAAGCTCTTCAATGTATGTAAACAACTTGGTGTCTAATTCTGTTTATACCTTTGACACTCGCTCTTAGAAGAGCCAAGTTGGACAGTTTTTCCTTAGGTAAAACACCCATATAAATCAGTGCATGGGAGGCACAGGGACAGGAGAAGAAATGAAATTGAGATCCTTTGGGCTACAGAGTATATGAATTCCTTTTAATGAGATTTTGATTACAAGCAGTAGTGCCTTGGAGCAAAAACTACAGCAATAATCTCTAATGCATTATTTTGGAGGAGAAATTTAAACATTATAATGGTAATCCAATGGATGTCCATTTAGGCTAGCTAATGATGAAACACTGTATATTACATAGTGCTAATCAACTAATATGAGGAAAGATGTCTTTTATGGGATTATGTAAAAAGAGATCAGTTTCATCAAGAATGCAGTTACTCACTTGGAAACCTTCCCATTTACTGAGTCTCGGGAATCATGGGGGATCAAAACCAGATATAATGAGATCATTTCCCCCAAGTAAAAATGCAGGATGTGATTAGCCATTATTGACTATTATACAAAATGAAAAGGCATTCAATCCCACATCCATATCCTCTCACATGGTGAAGTCTGACTATAGAAAGAGGCTTATAAACATAATTTTTTATTGGAGGGTCCAAGTTCTTTCATTAGGCAGAATACATCGTAAAGGAAGAATGGTGGTACTATACATTACTGATAGCTTTGTCCGAGAGGATTGTGAAACTTCCAAAACAAACCACAAAGTGGGTAAATTCACTCTACATTGCTTCAGTATCAGTTCAAAATTCACAAGAAGTTTATCAAACCATTTGTGTAAGTTGGAGTATAAAAAAGCCTGAGCTGTCCTTCATAGACTTTTACATTGCATTGTCCTTTTGGCTTCAGTTGAAAGCTGGTGATTTGGAATGTTCTGATCTGAATGTGTTTATGCAAACAAAATCAAAATCAACACCACTATCCTGAGCTGTGAAGTTGTGTGATGAATAATCTTGCAGAGACCGAAGGAGTGCTCACCTGTACGTACAGAGCTGTTTGTGGTTCTTGCCTGACCTGAACCTCCAAACTCAAATCCTCTTTTAAGAGGTCCCGATAAAAATCTCAAGGCTATAGTCAAAAAACAAATCTAAAAGCTATAGTCAAAATATCCGACACTAGCTGCATCCTCAAATAGGGAAAACCTCAAAACTCCTGAATTCTAATTCCTTTATTTTGTTCATCTGCCTTTTTCTTCATCCTGTTTCCTCGCAGCAGCAGGACCAAGTAGCAAGTGCGATTTGATCCTACATGCCCCAGCAGAGTATGGGATATGAGGCTCTTTTTCTCTTCCTTCTTCCATCCAGAAAAAAGGATAAAGAATCCAAGGATCTGGACTAGGTCTTGCAAAGAGACAGTCTGCAGTAAGGAAGGCAGGTTAGCATTTTATTTTTTTTACTACTCTCTCAAGATGAGTGAAGTAAATAGAGGATAAAACTGCACATCTGCCACAACTGAATGAGTTGCCGTCTGTTGTGCCTGCAGAGCTAAGAAATCTGAGCAAAAAGAGCAGTCCCCAGACAAAAGCTGGAACAAGCCAAGGTGTGTCTGGGAATTCTGGGTGATCTTCTGATCTCCTCTCCTTTGTATGTTGTTTCCTTAGACACAGGAAAACAAATGGTTTGCCTATGGTGGCTAAAGCAATTGCTCCACAGACTAGTGACTTTAGAAAAATATTTTATGTTTTTCTGGGTTATTTTAATAGGGTTTAACTGCTGGAAATAAGGGAAGATAACATGTGCCTGTCAGAATACTCAGTGGAATACCAGTGAGCTCTTCATGTTTCTTGGTTGAAACCCAGCAACTGTCAATGCCACAGACCTGCTGTTTGAAACTCACTGCTCTGCCTATTTAGTGGATCACATAAACCACTGCTGAGCCTGAGTTTCATACAAGACTGCATCTGCATTCTACAGCCCAAAATCTAGAGCAAACATATTCTGACATGGCTGAATGAAAATGAGTATTGTTTCTGTATTAAGATGCACTGAGAGATGTAGTAAAATACACTCCTGTGCCTCTGGAAAAGAAAAAAAAAAAGCAGAAAAAAGAACTTTCTATTATATAGACAAGAAGTTTATATGATGTAGTGGATGCAGTGGGAACAAGACGAACACTGTGGGGTGCAGAAGCTGCTGCAGGACAGGAGGCAGCTGGCCCTCAGCCAGCGCAGCCTGGCAGGGTTGAAGTCACCTTCTTGCAGCTCTCCCAGACACACGGTGCCTCCACACCAGGAAACGTGGCTTCAGCTCTGCAGCAGGGCCAAGGTATTGCACCCTAAGCATGAGAGCTCCTGCAAACCCTGGCTGGGCACCTGCAGACACCTGGTTTGGTACATGAGGAGAGCCCACAGACTCGTTAGAACTCGGCTTGCTGATGGGAAGCACAACGTTCACGAGCCTTTTATGTGAAACAAAAATTTTCCAGTTTGTGGAACTTCCTTGTGCCTGGGCTATAACAAGAGAAAATTTCCTTTTCTGTAGTAGCTCAAAGAATTACTGAGTGCTAAATCTGTCCTGTGGAAAAGGCCCCCCATGGAGGCTGAGGACATGGCAAAGCTGAGGGACTGAGGGTCCCATGCTGGGCTGAGGGATGGGCACCAAGAGGCGGGAGAATCTGGGCCAATCAGAGGGAAGCTGAGAGCCCAGCCCGAGCTGGATTGGCTGAGCCGGGCTGAGGGTGGCCACAAAATGGCGGCCGTGAGGGGCTGGGAGTTGCTGCCCCCTCAGGGACTGCGGCTCTCGGGAGCCTGTTGGCTTGGTTGGCCGAGGGCCCAAGTCTGAGGTGAGGATGACTCTGTGCATGTATTTTTGTGCCCTTTGATTGAGGCATGCAGGGGTTGATACCCCTTGGCCACCAGCACTGTGATTCCTGAGAGCTCTGGGCTCCCCGAGCCGCCATTTGCTGTAGGAGCTGGAGCCAAGGATGAGGGTTGTGACTGCTGGTGGGGTGTGAGCTCAGAGCGGGGGCTCTGTGGCCCCACAGGGCTGAATGCCTGTTGTAAGAGAGGACCCAGTAACTCCTGGTGGTTTGTGTGGCATATGGAGCAGGGGCTGATGGGGAATGCTACATTGAAATACTGCAAAGAAATGCTGGGGAGGGTGCCAGCTATACATTTAGCTGTCAGGGGCTCTGCTTTCCCCTAAGAGGTGGGTTTTATTGTGGATGTAGGCTTTTGTTTGTGACTATGATGGGTATCATTGCTGGTCTTCTGGATATTGCTGTTAGTTCCATAGAAAACGTTTTTACGTCACTTTCTGGTGAGTTTCCTTAGCCTGTTTGCTGTTAACCTCTCAGCATATGCAGCTGGGTTTTGTTGGAGAACCGTTAAATGCAATGGGTCACACCTGGCACAAATCAAAGGCAGAGCGAATAACCAATCAGGTTCAGAGACAGGGAGAGCTGCAGAAATCAGAGGTATAAATTGAACCCAGGTGTTCCATTGCCAGGTGGTTTTCTGTTAATGCTCAAGGGCCTGAGGGAGCCTACAGACTGAAAATATCTGGACATGAGGTGTGACATGGTGAGTATGTTGTTCTGGATGTTGAGCTCTGGTGTGTGAGAATAGGGACTGCATCCTGAACTGGACTATGTGTCTTTTTCTCTGTTCATGGTCTAGGTTTCCATGAGCTCCAAAGGTGCACCTGTGGAGAAATTGTACGTAGAAGGGCACATTTACTGCAATGTCAGCTGACGTTTTTATGATATAATTAAATAGCAATTACTTTCCTTCCTTCCTTCCTCCTCTGTCTTCCTACAGAGTGTTGTGAAAAGAGCATGTTGAGATCTATTCTTGGTGAAACTGTGCTATTATGCTTCTTTTTTTAATTACTTTAGCTGCATAAATCCAAAATAAGAAACCTGGCAGCACATATTTGAGGCACTCAAAATCTGACGTTAGTTTTCCTGGGTCAGTGACAGTGCATTAATGACTGAAATAGATATTTGTTGGATTTTTTTCTTAAATTTTCTGTATCCTTTTACAAAAATAAGAGGAAATGGCTGTCTTAAAATGTGAAGCTTGACTAAGCTGTGGCTCAGTGATGTTTTTGTTTCTCTTGCACTGAAAAGTAACATCAGTTGAAAGTGCCAGGCATCTGTCATTAAAAGTTTACCCAGAATATGCTCTGCACAAAACACTTTCAAATGATTCACCTTTAGTAATTTATCAAATACAGTATTTATTTCTGCTGCACTCTGCTTGCACTGAGACTGTGGCACTATCTTTATTTAGTCCCGGATGTCTTCTCTGTCCTTCAAATAAGATGTAAAATGAAAGAAACAGACAAGGTATCTTTAGCGTCCTTTAAAGACTGAACAAAGTCACCTTTTTGGGAAAGGTCATCTCCCAAGCTGATGCCTAATTGAAATGAAACCACATTTGTTTTGTGGCTACACATCTGGAAGATCTCTCTGGGAGCAAAGGGATATTACCAGAGAAGAACTTGAGCCTTTGAAAAATCTGGTTATCATTTTATTTACCTCTAGCACACCTTTTAGGACTTAAAAATCCCAAAACTTAATGGCTTCTCCAGAGGAAAAGTGTTGTGTTTTTCTTACAAATCATTCATGAGTGTTAAGATAAAAGTTTATTTTCTAAGTTGAATTTCATTGGAATTTTGGGAAGAAGAAATACATTTCCTTTTCAGTCTCTGAAGGAAAAAAGACCATGCCTTGACTCTAATACTTGACTCTGTCCTAGACAGTTTTAGTGAGTATGAAAATAATTTGTTCTGTGGGGTTTTTTGAGCTTAACATTGTTTCTAAGGAAACTTTATAAAGCATTGACTAAGATTATATCTGTCATTAAGTACTTCTATTTTTCAGCCCTACTGAAATTACAACTATTGTGTATCAGCAGAGACAAAGTGCTTTAGTAGATCAGTTAATTTATTGACAGCATGGGTTAGTGGGAGTGTCAGTAGAATGACAATCAAGCAGAATAATTCTCATGACTCTCATTGTGCTTTTTATCAGAGTTAGCAGAAATAAATACAAGGTAGATTGTTCAATCAGACAAAAGTAGTGTTAATACAGAGTTAAGAGTTGCTATGTATCTCATTCTTTAATAACAAACAATGTAGGTAGCATGGATACAGCTTATTATAGCTGTGACAAATACATTTGTTTGCTCTGTTATAATTTATCAATTTAGCAGATGCTAGTGAAGGGAAAAAATTATGGTTTGGGTATATATGCTGTTTATGGCATTGTCCATAGAGGTGCTGAATGGAGCAAAAAGAAAATGGAAACATTTTTCTGGTTGAGGTTTTGTTTTGACAATTTTGACTTCTAACTAATGAAAGTTAGAGCCAAATATTTTCAAAGAAAAATGTAAAATTATCTCTAGGGGACTTTTGGAAGAAGCATTTTGGAGTTTTGGAAAAATAACTTGAATGTGAAATTTTGACTGGCCACATGTGATTCTGTAGGATTATGAAGAGAGAGATTCTGCCAAAATTGTAACACCCAACTGCCTTTTAGCCATTGGGATCTGACGTCTGTCAATAGTGCAACTAAAATAAACTGTTCATTTAATTCAGGACTAGACCTATGATATCTTCCCTGCCCATTTCTGCTTCTTTTTACTGTGTGCCTCCCACTTCAGTTTCAGCTTGAATGATTATGTGATAAAGTAACTAAACAACGTTGTGCTTTGCAAAAGGTAATTCTGAAATGCTGAGTATGTTGTACGCAGAGGCAGATGGATACACTTGAAGTGCTGGCACTGATCTAACCTTACAGTCAGAACTGCACCAGCTCCTGTGTTGCCTACCCAATGGCATCCCCTCTGAGACTCCTGTGCCTCTCTAACCCATCTAGACCTGGTATTTAAAGTAATTTCATATCACTGCTTCCCCCTCACACACAACTGTAGTTTAGCACCAAAAAAGATGTAGAGAAGATAAAACTTTTAGAATTTGTTCATAGAAATATTTTAAATCACAAGAATGACTCAGTACAGAATGTTTCTGACTACAGGAAAAAGAATCCAACTCAAACATTGTCAGATTTCTGGAATCAGAAGGAGGTATTGAATGCTGGAGGTGCTTCAGAGGGAAGAGTGAGCTGTGGGGACTCATATAAAAGGAAACATTAAAAGAGTGAAATACATAGAGTTTGGCTGAGCAGTGGCTCCAGAGAGACATAACAGCACACAAATCTTTGAAGGATCTAAACACCAAAGAGGAAGTGGAATTTTGGATACTAAAAAGGGATTTTTCTAGGAGTAAAGGGTGAGGCTTTATGCAGCACTTCAGGAAAATCTGAGGGAGTCCTCAGCTCTGGAATACTGGGATATTAGCCACATCAAGGGAGCTCTAAAGTGCCAGAGCTACTAGACTAGAGGTGGCACCAAAGGAACTTTTCACTACTGGGCAGGCTTTTGTTTTCTGGCAAGTTGAATTTTCTGGGAGTTGGTTTCTTAGTTTTGGAAAACTGTGACTGCCACCCCAGTCAACAGTGGCTTGTTGTTTTGTTTGGGGTTTTTTAAAAATTGTGGAGTCTGCACTATCATTAATTCCAAAGATGGCTATTTTGGTGGTAAAGAACTGAACTACTTATGTAATGTTATAGCACAGAGGAATAGTGAACCCCACAATAGAGGAGGTGCATTGGATATGCAAAAGAGCACCTGCTTTATCTTGAAGACAGAGATGAAAGCAACCACCTGCAGTCCCCCTTTAGAAAGGAGAACAGAACAGTACCATTTGAGCTGCAGAGATCTTTAAAAGTCACAGGGACTTGACCTTAAACTGAGATAAGCATAGTTTACACTTTGTACGGTTTCTACCAAGGGGTTAGTCCCCTTGATAAGGTGATTCTCTTTATTGAGCCATCTGCTAAGCCAGGTACAAAACCAGAGAAAGCCCTGACAGTCCTGCTGTGCATGTTATTGTTATCAAAGCTGTTCCATCTGATTTGTATCTTTATGGTGGTTTTGTGTGTGTATGATGGGACACTCTTACCTTTCAAGAACAGCTCTTCTTAACAGATCATTTTCACACATTGTATAAGATAAAAACTTGTATTACTTCAATGGCTGAGTTAGTAACAGTTTGGCAAGTGAAGAAGAACAGTGCTTGATTGTGAAAATGTTTCTGTAACCATTAGCAACTCTGATTTGGTGTCAGGCTTAACTGTTCCTTAAAACTGAAATTGCTTGTCCTTGGAGATGCTGAATAATAGCAGGTGTCTCCAGGAGTAAACTACTGTGTCTGTCTATCTTGATATTGTGTTACTTTTAAAAACAGAGGGATACTTTGACAAATAAAACCCACACAAAATCAGTAGCAGGTAAGACAATTTTAGATAAATATAAGCACTTTTTACTTTGATCTTTCAGTCAATTCTCTAAGATATTGACAGAACAACAGATTAATTGGAGAGGAAGGTCTTATTAAATATATGTAAACTGCCTGAAGTCTCACAGTAAGTCTCATGAAAGAGAGATTAGTGGAAATAGGTGACTTTCAATAGATTCTTTAGGGGAGAAAACAAAAGCTTTTACAAGCTCACCTGGAAATGGTGTATGTTACTTGGTGAGAAGTTTTATGATATAATTCAGGTAACTTGTTCAGGCAGAGAATTATAAATGCTGAGGTCTTCATAGTTTTGTTGAATACTTATAATAATTTCCCTGAGGCTAATGCTTAAGTTTCAATTCAATGTTTACTCTTCACTTTCCTCAGAATGAAGCTTTCCAGAAATAGGGAGAGATGACTAAAACATGTTCTTTTAAAATGCTATTTATAATACACATATTAGTGTTTAGAAGTCTATTTATAGCCTTACAAATGCATCTGGAAATAAATATTGTACTGAAAATAGCTAGATTTTGATTTATTCAGGGTGCCTAATAATGAGGCAGATGTAGCCACACCATGTTGTGAAAGCATCAAGAATTTATCATCTGTCCTTGCAAAATAAAGATAAGGACAAGTTGTGCTGTAGTATAAATAGGTATGGTCCTTGAACCCATTTGCCCTTACTTATCTAGGTCAGGACACAATTCAGAGAGAGAAGTACCTTCCCTGACAGATTTGGTGTTTGTGTTGCTGCATAACTTGATCAAAAATTCTCACCGTACGTGATCAATAACTGTGGCCATTGAAGCAAAAATAGAACAATTAGTAACCCAAGTGAGTAACATGGGAAGCTGAAAGGAGCAGGCTAGTGAGGAATGACACAGATAGATGGCAGCAGTAAAAAGTGGGAAAATAAAGTAGAACATCTGTCCAATTTACCTAATTGTGTAATAAAAGCAAAAGAAATTTTACTTCTTGAAGTAGTGCACTGAAAGTTCACTCACAAAATATTCAAAGCATGGTACAATCTGAGAAAAGGAAAGGTGGTAATACCCTCTGTTGCTGGAAACCTGACTGGCAGGTTTGCTTTTGGTGAAGGTCATGACTGATGGTTTGGATTAGTGGGCTGAATACTGAAGCAAAATCACAGACCTAGTTTCTCTTTCCAGCTTTGCTTCTAACCAACTGAGTATATTTTTCCCAATATGTGCTATTCTTTCAGGTTTGTTTTTTTTACCTTTTGTCTGTCTTATGTAAAACTCAAGCTCTTTAGGGGGGAGGGTTTGATTCAGGTGGCTGTGACTTCAGTTTGGGCCAGAGCTGGTAAGAGTTATTGTAATACAAACGGCATCTTATAATTAAGAAATCCAAGAAAATGATATGGTAAGAATTATTTACCCTGAGGAATCTGTGCTGAAATATCAAGATGATATTGCATAAGTAAGAATAAAAATTTTTAAAGCATGTCATAGATATGTGGGAGGGAAAGGAAAGGGTCCTGCTAAATTAATAAGCGAATGTCCTGTTTGAAATGCTTTAAATCCATACTTGGCAGAAGTTTAGACATCTGTGTCATGAGATGATATACAAAAGTAATAGATATGACTGACTGAAATTTGTAAAGTGAAATTCAAAAGAAAGTGTTAGATTACAAAATTTCCAACACACTTTTTTTCCTAGATGTCTCTTACCTGCGAACCCTAAAGAGGAAAAGTGTTTTGATTCATATGAGGAACAAGTTTTGAAACACCAGTGTGTTCTGTGGGCTGAAAATTCTGGAGTTTGACTCAAGTCAGTAGTGATCCAACACAGCATGGGTAAGTACTCCATACTCTGAGGCTAGAATGTGTTGCAGTCTTTACCATGCCAGCAGTTAGCAAAATATGAAGAAATAAAAGTTTCAGAGTTATGCAAGAAATTGGGCTTTGGATTCCTGTTAATGATAAAATTAGTTTTATGTCCAAAACATTGGACAATGCCCCCTTGGAGAGTGAAAATTCAATAGACAATGAATGTTCAAAGCTGTATAATAGTCTTATCACTTTCTGTAGCACCCTTGGTTGACAGAGCTGTAATTAATTATAAGAAAATGACAAATGGTTGAGGCTATGCTGAAGGCAGTGGCCCTGGTACGTGACATTGTAATGCAACTGGGGAAAAGCTTGTCAAATCAAGGTTGTGTTAATTTATTAGTCAGCTATTCATGCCAAGTAGAATAAAAAGAAGAAAAAATAAAAGGTTGAACACTACTGCAAATATTAAACATATGGGGGATTTTCATCATCTGTATACTTTAAAGAAGAAAGTAATTTTATTCATCCAAGTAGGCCACTACTGAAAATCCATGCATCATTATTAGTTGGGTACATCCTATAGTGTCAGTGGAGTAAAACCTTACTTGGGCCAAATGTGGGTTCAGTTTCATGTCAATAAACTAAAGTCTTTCACACTCAGTCTATTTTGATTCTTGTCAAAATGCATGTTTCAAAATATTTCCTTTGGTTCCTCTGATTCCTTATACATGCGTTCTACAAAAAATCAAGCAGAGTCCCATGGTTAAGTTGTTGGGTCAGGGAAGGTCTGTTCCAGCCTTGGCTAGGCTCTTGGCTTCTTGTGTGTACATGGATGACTGCTTATTATGCTTTTTTCTGACTTGCTTATTTCAACTGTAATTCCTAACAGCAGGAACTTCTTTTTAGCTATCCAAGTCCCAACAAAGCTTTCAGTAGGTGTAAACTTGTGCTAAAGATTAATATTTTCATGTAAACTGAAGTGAGCTGTTTGTTTTCAGCATGCCCTAGCATGCCTCTTAGGAAGGATTTGTTCTTTTTGTGCTAACAAACATGACAAAAGCCAGTGACTGAAGCCAAGTGAATAACATGTGACAAGCAGTGTCTGAGAATCCTGGATCCCTGTCTCTTTCCAACATTGATACCCAGGCTTTAGAAAATGTCATTGTGTTCTCAGTCCTGAGAGAGCATCATGATACTGTCCAAATGGGCTTATGTAGGAAATGGGCCTTTAAAGGCCAGGAAATATTCTACTAATTCTCCCTGAGCAACAGCGTATGGACATTTAGCACAGATGCTGCTCTAATTATGATACATCGGGAACTTTATGTCAATACTCCAGTTATACAACAGAGTATAGGTAGCAGTTGTTATAAAACATAAAGATACTTAAGAGTCCTCTAATCTTCGTTAATCTATGCATCTTGGGTTTTTTGAAATTTTAAAAAAAAATCTGTAAGGACAGAAAAGGTCTTTTATATGTATGATGACACTTCAGATTGTCTTGGTTTTCCTCTGAATGCTGGCTGTCTGGCTATTTAACTGTTAACTTGTATTGGACCACTACTACATCTAAGACCAGAACGTGACAATGTGTGATGGCACGGCTTTTGCATCTCTCCAGGTGGCTGTCTCCAGCTCATCACTCCTGTTTTTCACCTTTCATTAAATTACACCAGGGAGAAGCAACTGATCTAACTGTAAAATAAGCCCTCCTCTAAAAATCAGTACTTTTTTGCTTGATCAGTTGATTACTAAGACTTAGGTCATTTTGCAACATCTATCTGATTAAAGACACCTTTGGCTGAATGTTAAGCATATCTACTGTGATGTAATTCCAAGCAATGCTAGCAATGGTATAAATCTGTCTGTATAGGTGTCTAATATATGGTTGACATTCAAAAATTAAGTGATGAATTGCCAATTAATTTCTTAGTTTGCTCTGGAGGCTGGAGCTGCAGCTCCAGTGGTTTGCTAATGTGCAATTTCTTTCTACTGCTGGATTTTGTATTCAGAAGATTCTTGCTGTTCTATTTAAACATGGTCTGATAGGGCCATAATCCTCTGGACTGTGTTGTGGGTTTTTATATATGTGTGTATAAATATATATGCTCTGGTGCTTGTGCATAAAAGCTATATATGGACTGCTTTGGGCAGGCCCTCTGATACTGAAGTATTCTGGTGATGAAGTCCCAAAGACCAGTGCCTCAACACAGCAGTAGCAGAGCAACCCACTGCTCCTGCTTGCCAAGAGTTGAGAGATGGACTGGCTGCTATGCTTGTGTTGATAGTGGCTACCCCCTAAATACTGAGCACCATACAGTCACCAATTTGTTACCAGAGAGGGCCATTCAGACATGGTAACGCAGTTAAAAATGAGGGGATTCTTGACATGGCTAAGAATTCTGGTGTGGAGCAAAGCCACTTTCACATCACTGGTGCAATTAAAGTTGGCCCTGAAGCAGTTGGAAAGCTAGAATGAGGCATATTGTCTTAGTGCAAGTTTGCTGACTGAAGATGATGAGTCTGTGTTTTTATTTTTTTTTTGTTGCTGAGGCTCAAAACATGAAAATGTCTGAAATCTTTCATTTCCACCTATTGAAAATGCTTTAAAAAGGAAAGAAATAAACAGATGGCTCTCATTAGCACAAGAGTGCTTTAATCTTTTGCACATTTTAAATTTTATTTTCCTTTCAATGTTTGTAAGTAAATTGGTATAAAATTAAGACTTCACCAGAGCAATTGAATTTCACACATTTCAATCCATGAAAGGAGAGGTGGACTCCATCCAAATTGCAACAACTGATGTAATCCTGACTTCACAATTATCTATTATGATCAACAAATACATTCTAAGTGAATGAAATGCAGTGAGGCTGGCCCTTACACATCTTACTCAAGCAAAAATCATTTGGAAGCCCTGTGTACAACTGGGTATCTTGCCTCTACAATTCAACTAAATAATTTTTATTTTAAGCTGGAGAAATGCAGAACCCATCATCTTGAGGAACATGTGCAAGAAACTGTGGATAAAATTTGCTATTGGTATAAATTGCCAAAGTTGCAGGGCATCAGTGGAACTATATAATTTTCACCACAAAATAATCTCCTGATAGCATGTTGTGGGGGTCACTTGACAAAGATGTTAAAGTACTTTGATTCTTTTCATGGCTCACTACCTGAATGGTGTTTAAACGATGGGCTGATAGGATCCCAATGCCCTGTCCTGAGGAAGAGGTTGACAGAACCTCTAGCTTCAGAATTTTGTGTCTTCACCTCCTTCTTCTGCAGTTCATGCCTATTAAATTCTGTTTCAAGCCAGGGATGGCTGCTGCCACAGCTCTTGATCTTACACCAGTCAAAATCTGTTCAGCCAAAACACAATCCTTTATTCAATTAGTAGGGGAGAGGCACTTGTTAGGTGTAAGGAGGTCATGACTTCCCTAGAAGAGTTAGGAATTGTACTACTGGTCAGAGTGATCAGTAAGATTTGTCCAGAGATTTCTTCTAGCACTGAGTTAAGAGTCCAGGGTTCTGTTATGAACAGTGGTTATGTCACATTGTTTGCGAAAGCAGTGTTATTGGTACATAATTACAAACACAAGGTTTCTGATACCCATCTTGTAAATAGTATTACATTCCTCAAGGCTTGTTTCATATGATAGAAATTGAGGTCTGATCCTCTCCTATTTGCTTCTGAAAAAAGTTGAAAATTAGAGAACTGCTAGATTTACAACACCAGAAAATGAAGTTGAAGGCTCTTAGGGGAAAAATTATTTTAATTCTGTCACTCTTAAAACACCATTGTCTGAAGTACGAGACTGCTTCTGTCATTCAGTTGGATAAGTTATTAGCAGATTTTGTATTTTTTGTAAGACCATGTAACTTTTTTTATGAAATTTGGAAAGGCCTTTTTAACCAGAAGCATCTTTTTTTGTATGTTGTGCCACATCATATGATCCCAGCTCTTCAGATTGCTTTCTAAGAAAAGAGTTGTATTCAAATTCAGCCCCAGCTGGCATTAAGATTTTAGGTCTATTACAACAGTGGTATTTCAGACAACAGTTGTTGTAATACTGGATTCCTGGGAATAGGGATGTCTAAAGGAAGAAATTAGTAGTATATGCCAGTGCCTCTATAATAAAACACTAATGCTACCTTTTCTTTCAGAGTTCTGGCTTTTAGCAATATGCTGTTCAAAACACATGTAGAGTTTGGCCCCTTTTTCCCAACCTAACAACTAACCAGTATAATGAAGTAATGTAATTTGATGGGTCCACTTTCCTGTTGTCTTTTTTCCCAACTCAGACATTACATCCGTTATCGTTTGTGCTTGAGTGTGATTATCCTCCACAGATAGAAATGTTCTATTGACTGAGTCAAAGGCATTTAGTTTGTCCAGAGAAGTTATTGTTTGGAGGCCAAAATGTCTCCAGTTCATATCCTAGTTCTTGTTTCCATTATTATATGTGTGCGATATTAATTTCTGTCTTTGAGGGAAAAAGAAATCCATCTAGTGCTATGAGAAGAGGGAAGAAATGAAAGTGAATTTCTATGGACATCTACCCCAGTATATCTTTTCATCTTGGCAATAGCCAATAGTAATGGATTTGATTTAAATTCACAAATAATTAAAAATGTTGGAAGGTGTCCCAGTTTTTATTTGCAGTAACTTAGTTTTCTTTTCTTCACTAGGACAGGGCTTTTATATTTTTGTTAAATAATAAGAAATTTAAAAATATCAAGGAACCCAAAAATCCACTGTGTTGCACATAATATTTATATGAGAGAAGTAGCTCTTTCTAGTGGGGCGTCCTGCATCAATTTAATCCAGACAGAAATACAGGTCTTCGCTTACAGGAGTTAGTAAACTGAAACTGTGGAACAGTTAAGCCAAACACCAAAACAGCTGCTGTGATTTATATTTACTTAGAGAAATGCATTATAGTCATCATTGCCTTTTATCTCAGCCATAGTGTAGAAAATTGCCTTCCACTGTCGCAATTTATAAAATACTCTGTGAATGTTTATCACTGATATACAATCATTACAACAGCAGCAAATGAGCAGGATTCTTTTATACAGCTCTTCATGATAATCAAGTAATTTATACTAGAGGTAGCCAAAAATTGGCAGAGATGGGAAGAAATGTAACAAAGTCATTGAAGTTACGTTCCACTAATAAAAGCTTCATTACCTTAGAAACTCAAAACATCCTGAAAAAGGTAACACTTGGCAAGTAAGTGTGAGCACTTGGCGAAGTGTGAGACACAAGTCCAGTAACGTGCTCAGGGTTGCCGGACTGATCAGTTGCAGATTCTCAGAGGTCTGGTTTCCAGCCTGCAATTCTTTCTTCAAACTGTGTTTTCCTGCCTTCTTCCGGTGTTACTGGAAAAATATCTCCCTTTTTCCAGTAATGTTTGCATTTACAAGCTTACAGATTTGGCCTTAAGTTCCACCTCTGAAATACAAATCTAAATCTTTGGCATCCTTCATCCATACCCATATCCATTTAGCTGTGTTATTGTATAGCTGTCAGCAAGCCAGAGCGACTCAAGTCTCATGGAACAGCCATCCAAAACTGAACACACAAAAAAAGATTGAGGGCAGAGAGCACTCGAGTGGCTACCCTTCCCTACCTCTGTGGAAGGCAGCCAGTTAATTTATTTAAAATAAAAGTATTTCAGCCAGCTGGATAGTGGCACTTGGCTGCCCTTGCAGGGCCTCCTTGGCATTTACTCTAGCCATGGGGTTACTTAAGTATTCAGAATGTGTAGAGGTAGCTGTCAATACCTAAGGCTGTACACAGAATGAAGAAATAAAATACCCCAGCAACAAGTAGTTCAGCATAGCAAACTAAAACACCTAAGCTTGACCCTTCTTGTTCAGCCAGTGTGTTCATGCTGCTGTTGAAGTTAAAGGTGCAAATATCTGACCGCTCCCCAGCTTTCAACCTGGCGTCAGAATAAGTGGCTCTCTGTTCTCTTCGAGGCACCTGACAAGACTATTACAGTATGTAATGCATAGGATTGCATATTTTTGGGGGGAAAATGCAGGAAAAATGAGGAGGAGCTATGAGTTAGGAGTTAATTTCAACAAATGGTTTCTTTGTATGCCTGCACAAATAGATATGTCTGAGTGAAAATTCATGGCATCTCTTGCATGCCAAGTATAAAAACTTGTGTTTCTAAATTGAAACACCTTTGAAAACAAGGCCTTACTTGTTTGTCTTCCCTGATACACCATTCTTGACTTTGAGCTATCTTCACCTTTTGAGGGCATTTTTGGTAAGCTGTACTGGTGCATGTTCTGTGTGTGTTGAAATGGGGCTCCCTCTCCATTCCCTAGCCTCCATGCTACATCTCTACAGAGCAGTGCTCTATGGCAGGTAGCTGTAGTGATTGAAAGGGTGCTCTTCACCTTGACATACAGATTTCAACAGAGCAGAGTCACAGGCTGCAGTGTACACAGGAGTCTGTTTGTGTATAGTCAAGTTTAGACAAAGAAAAGATGCCTGTTCTTTAATTATGGGATTCAGTAGAAGAGATCCTACCTTTAAAAGTGCACCACAACATTGGAATTATTTAAGCAAGTATTACCACAATTTCTGCTGTTCCTTATAAGAGATTGATGTATTCAAGGTCATGACTCATGCTTCATTGATTTCTTGCCAGGGGATTTAGGCCTTAAGTGATGGATTGTGTTGTGAACTGATAACTTTTTTTAAAAATTAGTAAAACTTCACAGTATACATTTAATTATTAATATTTACTGAGCAAGGAATGTACCACAGCTCTACGTTTTATTACTGCTTCCTTCTGGGAAAAATATTTAGAAGACAAAAGCCCTTTTTGGTGGCCTGCTTTTGTAAATGCTTTCAAAAATGTTAAACATGATGAGCCAGGTCTTTAGATAATACAAATCATCCTCACCCCACTGGACTGCACCAGCTGTCACTCTCTGAAGAGGGGTCCAAAAGAGCCTTTCACTGGCTGCCTGGCAAGGTTCAGCTATGTCAGTCTGTGAGCTCTCAATGGCTCTGCATGTGAATTGCCCTGATGTGGATTGAGTACTGCATCATCCATGCTCTGTTTTGGACACTGGGAGACTGTGTAAGCCAAACAGAGCCTGACTGCTGCTGGACCCAACTGCAAATGATAGCACCCATCATCACTTCCTTTCAACTCCACTGAATGTGGGTTTATGAATCTGAACCATAGCTAAACAAAACTTGGCTAGTGCTTATGTAAATCTTTAAACTGGTTTTCCTCAGCTGTATTTTCCCCTATATTTAATTTTCTATTATTAGTCTGAGTTTTTGACTGTGATGACAGGAATGCTTGAATAATTTTCTCTTTTCTTTAATAGTAAAGGACAGACGAAGTAAATAAAACAGCGTTGTATTCACCACCATGAGTATTCATGCCAGAAGCTTTTCTCTCTGTAGATTTATCTAATCATGGGAACACATAATCTAGTTGTCCAGTGCCAAATGATTGAAAATTTGAATATCAAGGGGGCAAAAATGTCCCTGAGGTGTGGAAAGTTCAGGAATTATTCACCAGAATTCATTTGCTTTGATAAGGTTGGGAGGTGTGGATTGCTGCTTTTTTTTTTTAATTTTCTGATCTGTCCGAAATAAAAATTTTAAGTAGATGGGGGGAATCCATTAGATTATTGGCTATGTATGTGCTCTGGCCTTCATTTGCTTACTGGTCATGTATGTTAATATATTTGGAACAGCATCCAGATACCAAGTACTTCAGGAAAGAGTTAACTTCTGATAACAAAGATCAGTGTTTTGTGAAGTTAAATGCAAATCCTTTGTCACTATATACTGTGTTGCTAATGGATAACTGGATTTTGGCTATCCGTTATCATAAGAGTAAAGGGACATTCTTTTGTGGATATGTCTTAAGGATTCTGCATGGTGTTTTCTTATACCACTCATGATCTTGCTTCTAGTGAGCACGATGAAAGTGGGTGCAGACTGCAAACTGCTCTGGAATGTCTTTGAATTGTTTTGTGCATCCAAGACTGTAGAAATCTGATCCCATGGAGAGCTTTCAGAGTGTACAGTCAGTAAGAATTCTCTGTAATAGTACGAGCTCAAATAGGTTTTGACTCTTAGAATTAGTAAGTAAATTACTGTTGATAAATAGCTCCATGTCCCTGGTTTCAGAATGGCATAAATCAATTACAATATCCAGACACAGTCAGTAGTTTGCCTTGATTCCCATGGTTAAACTTGAGATGAGTATTTGCCATCAACAGCACTTACTTGTATGTCCTCTGAACTTCTATACTGACAGTGACTGCATGGGGCAAAGGTCTGGATGCAAGTGCAGCGGCTGTGGCTACGTGGAAAAGATTATGTATCCAAAAGCAGGTTTCCAACTGACATAAAGGATTCAAACACGTGATACCATTGTATTTTGGTTGGTTTCCTATGCATTTGGAAATACCCTGCATAATTTCCCAATTTATCAAATGCTGTTTGTGTTCTCAGTGATTAATTCCTGATCACAAATATTCGTTAGTTACCTCTCAGACCACCAAATGACAGACACAGTCCTGAGAACAAGAACCATACTTGTTAATTTCTGGTTAGTGCACAATGAGGGAAGAGAAAGAGATTTTATCTGATGCCACAGTCTCCAGCTGGTAATATTGCTTGTCACCATCCTTACCTGTTATCTCATAAAGCTTAAAAAAATTCATCCTATGCCAGCATCATAATGTTACAATTTCCTTTTCTTTGATAATAATATATTTTATGTCCCTCCACTGCTCCTTAAGCTTGCTTTCTCCACTCCAATACTGAATAGAAAGGAGAGTGCTGGCTCTGGGGTCCTCTGTCTTTCCTTTCCTTTGTGGGCCTATATAGGTGGTTACAGAAGAGTCACTATGCCAATGTGGCGTGCCTCACACAGCGAGAAGTTGGGTCCTTCCAGTCTGTACTAAAAGAAAAACTCTTACCATTACTATAAGTGACTGCATTCTTGCATGGAAATAAAGCAGGAGTGTGGCCCTCAAAATAAAATCCCATTCTCCTCCTCACCTATTCACTCTTTAGCACTCACCACCCTGTGTTGCAGTGCTAAAACTCCAGTAAGACCTCATCAGTCATGGTTTTGCAGTCCTGCTTAAAAAAGTTAAGATTTCATTAAACAAAGCTGTCCAATGAATAGGTAGGGTAAAATTTGGTGAGATTAACTGGGCTGTATTTTAGATGCCAATCATCTTTAATGCAATGAGCAATGTCAAGATAGATGAAAATCAATGTACTAGGAAAGTGTCACCATTGGGAAAGAGATAGTAACTCCCACCTAGAGGGATGTATGTATTAGCTTTTCCTGTTAATTGTAATATTATTGACATGCTCTTATAATTATTTCAGAATCAGTTCCAAATACTTTTTTGCTGGATCCTGATGAACTTCCAAGGCCTGTTTTCCTACAGCTTGCAGTGTCATGCTAAATGGACTGCAACAAGAAATGTTGCTGTGCCTGAGCTGTACTAGAGCCAGACCATAATTTGCAAATGTGTTTTTTGGGAGCTGCTGATATTTCTCACCACCTCCTTGCAGAGAGAGCAGAACAGTGCAGAACACTTCCCACTGCTGAAATCCGAGAGTGAGAACTTTTCAGGCTGATCTTCTTGACAGTGACCAGTAAAGCATAAACCAAGGTTTTTCAAAGGACTAAGGAGTCTGGGATAATGTAGTTCTTGCTTGTTCTCTGACAGACACTTGCTAAAGCACCTGGCACTTTGCAATGACAGAATATCTGCCTTCTAACAGGTAACCTGTTAGACAATCACACAGGGAAAGTGTCTCCAAAATCAGTAGCCATGTGATCACTGTATTACTTGATTATTTAGTACTTGTGTGTGTATGTGTGTATATATATATAGTGTATGTCTTTTTCACACCAGTTTCTCTCTGCTAGAGAAAATTAAAAAATGCAGAAATAGTGAAGAGTAGAAGTAGGCAGCTGAAGGATTAGAGCACTGATACAAGGCAATTAATAATTAAATAAGATGCATTAAGCAATTTGCAGTCCAGGAGCCAAATTCTGATATAAAGCTTGCCTGTTAAAGTCAGTGAAACATTAATGCAGACCACAGGCACTCGGTGATACTCCAGCCTTAGCCTCAGTTCCAGTATCACCAGGACACACAGTGTATAGAGAGGCTGGACAGGCTGTCGGCTCACTATTTATTTAGTTGGCAGTCATAGGAGCTTGAGTTTCTGCAGCGAGTAGAATCCTGGAAACTATTTGAACAGGAGCATCTCAAATTGTTTTGGAGGCAGTATAATGATCTGGAATGTCATTATTTTTTGTCCTAATGAAGTGGTTGACATCTTGCATGTCTTCTACTAGTCATTTCCAAAAAAAAGATCCAGCCATACACAAAAGATCACAACTTGATTTTGTCTGGTGATATATGCAAAATAATAAAACAACAACATTCTTAGGTGATGTAACACAATTACAATATTCTTTCTGCATAAGGACAGTATGTTTTTTTCTGTAATGGCTTCAGTTGTTTGATGGCAATGTTATGGAGGGGAGGTTTATTCTTGTTCTTCAGGGGCAATAATATTCTGTAGTGGCAGCATGTTGTAATTTTTTTCTTCCTCTTATCAGACATCTTATTGTTCAAGAAAAAGTGTTTCAGAAAAAATGTAACATGGGATGAATGAACAATGTGCATGCTGTTTGTGGAGATAAACACAAAACAGACAGAATGGAAATTAAATACTCTCATCAGAAGTGTCATATTTTACCACAATGAGATTTTCTTCAGCACTGTAACAGAAACTCCTGATGTCAAATACTAAAACACTCCCTCAAAAATAAATTCCAATCACATTACACCAGTTATATCTAATTTGATGGCTCTTAGCACGTGGGTCAAAAATGTTCTTCAATACCTAAGCTTGTTATTGTCACTACTAGCATCTCTCACTTAAGCATCTGCAGAAAAAACTCACCTCCTGTCACAGGGAGGTACCTATTCTGGTGGCTGCAATGAAGGTGGTTCTTTGAGAGCCATGCTTCTGGATTTCAAACTTACACTAGCAACGCAGGAAAGCAAATTGGCAGATCTTGTTTTCAGTACTGCTCTATTCTTAGAGAGGAGCTACATTAGGAGGATGAGTCGCTTTAAAGAGTTTGCCAGCAAATGATAGATCCTCTTCTGGGTCACGAATTCTTGTCACCTTGTTTATTAATAGGATCTGCCAGGGTTTTATCATAAGTTTCATTGCTTACAGTACGTCACATGGGTAACAGGACTACAAAGAGTTGAGCATCTGTGACCCATATACTGAAGAAGAGAAGGGAAGAGAAGAGACAAAAAAGGACAGAGTGTTTGAGTCAGGAGCTTGATTGGCTTAGCAAAAATGTTTATGCAACAGTCTGAAAATCAATTGGGAAGCACTGTAGCAGTGTAAAGCTTCAAATAATGTGGAATTATCTTAGTTACCATGTGCCACACTAGCACAAAACTGCACATTTGTGTTGGGGGGAGAATTGGGAAGTGCCATGCTCAAACACTGTCCTCTCCCACTTCAACAAACAAAAATCTTTGTAGGCTTTCAACACATCTCTGTCCTTTTGTGTATGGTCTAGTACTGCTGGCAATAAACACTGATGTCCTCTTGTCTTGGTCCAAGTCATTCACGGTGTTTATGATAAACAAGAAGTAGCTTCATTTCTTGGTTGTGTTTTCTTGCATCTTGAAGGGTCAGAGATTAGAAATGCTACAGAAAGTAGTACAGCAGGTTTACTCCTGAGGGACTCGCAATTCCAGGTCTTAATAGGGTTGCCTGGCTGTCAGCATATGGTATTTATTCCTAGGCAGCCAGAATATTTTGGACCCACTGAAAGATATAACTGGGAAAGACTTCACAACAGGGATACCCAGAAGGACAAATTCTGTGACCACACTGAGTGCCTGTCACTTTGAAATTCAAGATCGTGGTTAAGTCGTTTTGCAAATTTAATGGAACTGAAATAGTTTGTACCAGGTGAAGATTTACAGTTACAGTGTGAGGTTTTTCTCTTATTGATAAAGGATTTGATGCTGCAGAAGTGGACAGATTCTCTTCTATCCTCCATTGCATTGTATCCCTTCAAAATCTGGAAGCAACTGAGATTTTCCTCTTCTCACCCCTTAACATCACAGATGTTTTTTTCAACACTGTTGATCATGGCATGCTTCAGTGCCAGAGCTAGCATTGCACTAGTGTAATAAGCTTCCTTCTGCTGTTGTATCTGTAGCTGATTCCAGAAGACTGATGCAAATTTGAGTCTGTCCTGCCTCCTCATCTGTAGGCATAAACCCTCTTCCAGATATATTGGGAGGTAATCAGCAGATATGGCCAAAAAAACTTGTTCCATGGAATAAGGGAACCTTAGTTTGTCTACAGATGGCAGTATGTAGCAGTTAGCTCTTTAATTAAATGGTAAAGAAACAAATTAATAATTAGCATATAGATAATGTGAATTAGCCCTTGTGTTATACATTAAATTCTGTTCTGGTTATTGGACTGTAGTACACTGTTGCAAAGTACTAAGCTGAAATCCATGCTCTAATTATTTGCCATGATGTGCATGTCTCAGCTATTGTACTGAATGAATGTAGGTAAAGATAAAAACATATTACAAAAAACTAGGATTCTAATGTAAGATAGGCCAGTGCTAATTACTGGCTAATCATTGTGTTAGAGTAATTGTATTATGTGCTTTCACAGCCTTGGTTAGTGGCAAATTGAACACTAGTATATAATTTGTCACAGAGGAGTTAATTTTTTCTTGTTATCATAACAAGGCAGTATTTTCCTTTTTTCTCTCAATATTTTTCAGGAATGTGTGATTTTTATCATTGTTTTGAGCATTTTTCCTGCCTTGTTAGCCTTAAGGAACTGGTTTGCATATGTTGTTAGTGTTGAATTTAAGGCAGGTTTCATTCTCTATTGCAGTAATTGGAGAGAGCACTAACAGGTCTTGTGAATGATCAGTTAAGTGGATGCAATGAATATATAAGGCTGCATTTTCAAAATTACTTTTTTTAGTATTGGCCTCCTTACTGGAGCCAGACAGAAGTTTCCTCAAACAGTTTTAGTGGCAAGGAGTAATTTTTTTGCATAGCCATCTAGGAGATCTCCCAGAACTACTCCTGCTTGTCTGACAATCAGTGACAGGCTTCTCTTTCTGGGCCCAGAGCAGTGCTGCCCTGTGCTTGTAATGTGTTCAGCATCCAAAGTACCTGAAATACAGTCAAATATAGCAAGCTGATAGTAGTGAAAGTCAACACAGTGGTTTTTAAAGAACTGTTTACCATCATAGCAATTATGAGAAGATGGACGGTTTGAATCTCTAGAGCAAGTGAATAGTTAGAAAAAGCTACATTCTTTACTTCTGTTCCCATTATTCCACAGACATGTGGAATATATCATTAATTTTAAAGAGGGAAATAAAACCAAATTGAAGGACCTAGATTCAAAGGTGGTACCTAAGCATCACCATTTATTCTGTCTGTAATGGCATGAAAATCTGTGTTGAGCTTCTCGTGACAGAAGTGGCAGAAGAGTACTTCCAATTAAATACGGATTCTTTGCAGACCAAAAATGGAAAGTTTTGCTAGCTGAAGATGACTGTGTTAAACTTGATGGGAAAAAATGGTTCTTGGATTTCTAAACGTTACACTGTATCTGCTTTTTATGTTTTTTTACAGACAGTTCTTTCTGTCTGGCTTACCTAATATAAAAACTGTTTTTTCTTTTTGGGGGGTTTCATTCAAAAATAATGATTTGATTTAATTTAATTTATTTCCTGCAAAATCTTTCTATCCTTGACATACTGAATCAAATCCTTGATCTCGACTTTTGTAATCCTGGATAAAGGGCTCAGTTTTGGTACCTTTTTTTTTACAGCTATACTGTGTCTGAAAAGCAGTTCCTTTTCTGAAGATTCCAGGGCAAGTTTATGCATGTTCATCATGAACTCTAATTGGAAATAATCTTCAAAACAGCTCAATATCTGGCACGCTTTTGTGAGAAGTTGGTCACTTATTTTAGTACCTGAATAGATGAAGAGCTTTTTTGAAAAATCTGACCCCAGCTGTAAGTGCTGAACACATTTCAGAATCTGGTTTGGTTTTTTCAAGCCTGCAGACAATGACATAATTACCTGTCTGGTATTAACAGTGAGGGAGAACCAGACACCCAGCCTCTTGCCTGGCACTCCATAACTGCATCTATGCTAATAAATGGAATTGAATGGGCCTTGGACACAGGCTCCCACACTAGTGCTTGACCATCCTTAACAGTCACATTGTTAACAGTCACATTGTGCCAACTGGCCCTTTCACAGAGAGTGCTTGGCCATGGTTTGGAGTAGTCAGGGACCACTTCCACTATGGACAAAGCTACTTTATGTTGTGGGGGTGAAATAATTAGTTGTAGGGATGAGAGCCTGTGCATTTATTAGGGTGAGGAGAGGAGAAAGAAGGAAAAAGGCAGGATTTGTGTGAGCTGGTATCTGAACAGGCTGATGGATCCAGCCAAAGAACTGACAGATGATGATGCTGTTACAGGAGAACTCTGAAGCATCATTTAGTTTTACAGTAATATATAGTAATTATATCATAATAATAGATTTTTGTGTATCTGCTACTTTATGTTATTTTTTGCAAGAGAGAGGTATATGCTCTTCCAACACTGCCCTGAGTAGAAAGACTACTACTTTTTCTGATTTAAGGAGAGTAGAAGCCTAAACTGATGTCCCAAATGTTGCCTTTAGAGGCTCTTCCTCAAAGTGTGATGCTACCAAGCAATTTTCCTTCATGCTATAGGATGACATAGAAAGCTTCAGAGAAAGCCAGTAGTAATGGGTCTCCTAAAGATGTCACTAGAGTTGGCTCCCATGGCAGACAGAGTGTTAGAGCTATCTGTTTATATCTAATATTAATGCCTTCAGTTTTGACGAGATGGGCTGGAATCTAGGCTGTCAGCAAAAATGTCCCCTTTCTTCATCTGATGAATCTAAAGATCTTTCTAAACCTGACAGTGGAATTCATTAATAGGCGGAAAAAATACTGACATGTGAAGACTTCACACCAAATAAATTTGTGGCAGGAAATCTCACCTCTCTTTTATGTTTATGTTCTGAGAAAACGTCACCTAAGAGACACCACAAAGTTTCTGCAGAGATGTCAGAACCACCCTCTGTGTTACGGGAAGTATGCAATAAAGCTCGGTAACTGAAGGTCTGATTTTGCAAGAGCCAAATTCTGTTAAGTGTGTAGCCCCATTAACAGGCATATAAACATTGTGTTGCCTCTTTGAAGTTTGATCCTGCTGCTTTCAGAAACAGTGGCAAAATATTAAGTGAGTTTTTGTTGAAAACAAAAACGGGTCCTGAGTTACAGTCAGAGCTAAGGCAGTGATTAGTGTAGTGGTGAAGACAAGATTGTAACACTGACCTGCTGTAAATTCTTGGGCAGTTCTTTCCCCCTTTGAGTTTCTATTTACTGTCTTCCACTGTTTGCCTGCCCGGATTGCCGAGCTCTGTGAAGCAAGGACTGGTTCTCATAATGTTTACTGTGCTTTTGATAATAAAGTCTGAATCTCAGGTGACTGCTATTAATCATGAATTATGTATTAATGATAACGTTGCAGAGTCAACTCACGAAATCTTATAACTGACATAGATGAGAATTATAGGCTGTATTTACAGGTATGTAAATTGTGCTGTAAGTGGCAGAGTTGGGGGATTCGAGGGCAGAGTTGCCATGGGAGTAGTAACAAAAGAGAGGCAGAAGAAGGGGCTTCACATTTTATGAAGTCTGATTCTGTGCATGTCACTTCTCAGTTAGTTCTGTGACTTGGATGGAAGTGAAATGGAAAATCACTCATTCCACTGTGCAAGGTCATTTTACTAAATGACTGAAGGAATGAGAGAAGGCAACTCTTGAGTAGCCCCTTGTAATTTCAAAGAATTAGCCGTTCTGGGTCTGACTCTGGATCTGTTGGCTTGAGCAAGTGGAAGGTGGAATTGCTGCACAGAAATGGTTATGTTGCATACAGAAAGCTATAGGAGGGAGACAACATGCAGATTAGTGTCTGCAGTTTGATACAGATTCAGAAAGAAGGGAAGAGAAAGGACACACAATGAGAAAACAAAGGAAAAGCCTGCACGTTATCGTAAATATCCTGACATCATGGATAGCTGACTCAGAATTCTGATTTAGATTTGTATTTGGATTTCCCTTGCCGTGAAATCAACAAAAATATTACAAAAAAGAAACATATAAATTAGTAAAGGAAAACAGCTGTCCCCAATATCAAAGCAGAAGCAAAGAAATCTGCAAATAAATATATTAACAAAATCATCTTCTTTCCTAGATGAGGTAGCCCATTTTATTCTGGCATAAGTCCATTGCAGTAGATTTATATCTGGGGTGAATGTGATCCACCCCACAGATTACTGAGGTTCAGGAGAATGTAGTAAAGCAAATATCTGTTATTGAAAATATTTGGGAAACCAGAATCAGACCTGAGATGTTGTATGTTCTTATTGGTCAATTTAACAAAATACCGAGAAACAAAGAATGCATAAACACAGAGTCCATTTGAAAAATGGCAATTCTTGTACTCTTAATCTTAAAAATGTTTGCAGTATTGGTCCCTGAGTACGAGCTGCTGCTTATTCATAGCTTTTGGTTGGATTTGCCTCTTGAATGTATTGAGGTGATGATACTGAGCTTATTCAGGAACACTAGGAAGCCTGCAGCTTATGGACATCTTTTCAATCAAGGATTTAGTGTCCTGAACCTAATCTAGGGTCTCACTGGTTGCTTCACACCACTGGCACAAAGCATAGAAGAGGGCAAAATGCAACATTGCATTGATCTGATTGTGAAGGTGGCTCTTTGAAAGCACAGCTCAGTGCTAGCTGCACTCAAATAGACAAATCGAATTGTAGGAATGAATAGAAAAATCAAAGGGAGAACATAACTGTGCTGCCATATAACCTGTGGTGCCCCTGTACCTGGTTTGAATGCTGTGGACAGGACTTGCCACCAGACTGCACATGAATAGTATTGAAAATTTGCAAAAAGGCATGAAGATGCTCAGAGGCAGAGCATGGCTTACAAAGAGGGAGAAATTACACAAGGCAGAACTTACCAGCTTGAGGTGGAGTAGGTATGAGATGTATAACATCACAAAGAAGATGGAGAAGTCACATAAAGAATAGTTATTCATTACTTCATTGCTTTTTTTAACACAAGGCACAGGGGTTCCCAGTTATGTTGTCAAACTGCTGGTTCAGAACAAATAAGAGGAATTAATTTTTATACAAAGTGTGATTAAATTGCAGATCTTGTTACTATAAGATGCTGTAGAAGGCAAAAGCATAAATGGTCTCAAGCAAATTCATGAGAGATTGGCTTCATATAAGTGGCTTTTAAACAAAACGACTTGGCTGTGGCTTCCAGCTGAAGAAGTCAGTGAACCACTGACTGCCAGAGGAAGCTCAGAGGTCTTAAAGGGGATAGGATCTCTTATCTGATTTCTTACACATTTTGTCTCGGCAGTCTGTCTTACCCATTGTCAGAAGAGGTAAAATTAGTAAATGAAGATGAAATATAAAAGACATTTTCTGAGGTTGAATCACTTCTCTGCCTTAACTAGTTTGTGATGTCTCTGGGAGGCAAAATGAAATGTTTCAGCTTTGTCCAAATTAACTGTTTCAGCAAGTTTTTAATGGTAATTGTTTTGCCTGAGAATTTTTAAATGTTTTGGATTTACCCTCAATTACAAGAAAAAAATGTTAATGGGGTTCCTGTACTTGCATTAGCTTTGCTCGTGTCCATCAACACCACACTGACGTTTTTGCTGGCAGTTTGTTGTGTATGCTACATGTAGCTCCTACAAAATATTCCCAGATAATTTGTGCCGTAAATGCCATTGAGACTTTCTGGGGAAGATAGATAAGGGAGATTTTGTGTGAAGGTGCTGTAAATGAAAATGGCAGAGAAAAAAACAACCTTCCTTTTGTTCCTTCCTTTGGTACTCCCTGAAACAGCCAGGTAGATGCTAATGAGGTGCTAATTTTCATCTCCAATTTGCTGGTACTAGCTTCATTATGTTTTGGGGCACTAACTGATCAGCACAGATTAAGATAAAATAGCCTAATGCTTTTTGGCATGTGACACATCAGCTACTTTTCATGTTCTATTATGGAGATGGAGACAAGGTAGCAGTCCTGTGCTGTAGTAATGATGGTGAAAATTAGCAAGACTCCATCCTCTGCTGTTACTGTTGGTTAACACACTCCTGTTGTTTAGCAGGCTCTGGAAGAGAAGAGCCAGCTCTTCAATTGCAGTATTTTGGTCAGTGGTGCTTGCGGGACAAGACCAGAACCTCTGTTTTTTCCCTAGAGAAACAGAGTTAGTTGCAAGGGTTCTGTTGGGAAGGTCTTGTGCACAGCCTTCAGTACAACAGCCAGTGGGTGGCACTGTGGTTGCAAGGAAACTTAAAAAACCCACACGTGCAACACTTCAGAAATGTTTGGATGGAAGTTTTCCATTGAAAGCAGCAGTTTTGTCGAAATTGAAACATTTCATGGCACATGTCGCTTCTCAATGAATTTTTAATGGGGAAACATGTAAATTACTCAGTTTGACTTTGTAATTTCAGTTTAGCCAGTTTTCCCGTATCTTATTTATTCAGTTTATTAGCATACATGGGTATGCTATTTCAAGTCAATTCTTAATTTCATAGTTTTTTATCCTAGTGACTTGAGCTTTCAAAACGTAATGGTCTTACTTTGTGGAAAAAGGAAACATTTTGGTATTTGATAAAATAATATTTTTTTAAAAAAATCTTTCAAGTGCTGTGCCAGGGGAAGCATCATCTCTGACTCTCAATTAGGGACAAAAAAATGTTGAAGAAGGTCTGAATTTTTTATGGTCTAGATGGTCTGTATTTCGACCTGCTCTGAATGGGTCGTCTTGACAAGAGAACCTGCTTTGGGATGCTGTTTTGTGGTGCTACGAGAGAGGCAGTGCTACCCAGCAAAACATGCACTACAGAGGGACGCCTCAGTCCTGTTCCATAGCCATTCATCACTCTGTGGTGTCAGGCAGGTGACACCATACCTTGGTGTCTGTGAGCTGTCAAGGGCAGGAAATGATGTGAACATGGAGCTGAAATCCCAGGTAGTTGTTGCTTTTTTAAAATAACCAGTTGGTGGGGTCGGACTAGGAACAGCTTGCTGTCTCTAAGTTAATGTGGTGGTAGAGTGATGGGTGTTTACAGAATGGCTGAAGGCAGTGCAGAAACTGGAAGGCAGAGGGCAAGAGAACTCAGTGAACTGGAGAGGGAACACCTTCCCTTTTTCTGTCTTCCAAAATAAAAAAACTCACCGTTTATTCATATTTGGCTTGTCTCATTTTTATGGCAAATGTGCAAAACATGGTTAGGGGAAGTTATTTATAGTGACTTCCCATACAGTGTGGTTGGAGGAAGCCCAAATGCTTCATTCTGCCATACAGAAATCTTACTGCAGCCATTGCAGAATTTTGAGATTCAGTCCACTCTGTGTGAAGTTAGCATTGCTACAGCTTCACTGTGCAGAGCAGTAGGATTTACAGTGACATACACAGGGGCCCTGTGGAAATGAAATTAGTGATAGGGATGTTGGCTAGAGGATCTGCAATTGGTATCCATGAATGTACTTGTTTTCTAATTGGAAGTGAATAATGGCCATATAAGCTGTTATGAACAGCCTATGTCTCTCTGGATTGCATGGCACAAGTACAGCAACACCATACAAAAAATGCTTAAGCATATGCAGTCATCTCACTGAAATTGAGATACCTAATTAGGTCAAGACAAATTCCATAGAGATATTCAAAGTAAGTATGTACATAAATGTTGTTTTAGATCAGAGCATACAGAAGGACCTCTAGATGTCCCAGAGGAAGACCACAACTTTTGCATTCCCTCCAGGGATACATAGCTGTCCCTTTGTTCTTGTAAGTGCTGCACAGAACTCTTTGAGGAAGCTTAGCAATAAAGAGAAGCACATTCTTTTTTGGTTTTGTTTAACAGTTACTTTGGTGACTGTGTCAACAGTGGAGAAAGAACCAACTTGTGTTACTACCTCTGTCAATTCTAAAACAGCATTGCAGAGCCCCCTCTCCTCCAGAAATGAGGGAGAAATTCACACTGTAATATTAATAACTGTGGGGCCCTTTAGCCTTTAATAATTAACACACTGCTAACTGTAGCTGAATGTTCCTTTTTGTGATTCCAGTTACAGACCTATTTGGACCGGGCTCAGCTGAGATAAATGGCTGGGCAGGAGTGTTATAATAGAGAACTAGACCTGAGTGAAATTGTTCTCCTTTGGCCCACACAGTTTATTAAAGAAAAGTTTGGGCTCAGGTAGTGGTGAAGAATAAAGTATTTCTGTACCCCAGTCATCCAGTCCCAGGGGACTATTGCAACACCAGAGCCAATTCCTGGAGCCTGTTGAGATATACAGTCACCTGGCCTAATGTCAAATGAAATATTCTTTCAGTGACAACTGTTCACATATTTGCCACTTCTCCTCAAGATACTTCTGAGTAGGAGGCCCTTGTTACCTTTTTCTTCTGTGGGATGACAGTATGTGTTTATTGGTGGTATATGAGTAAGACGAGACCTGGTCTAAAACCATAGCTCCCAGATTGGCTGGCCCTAGTGTTTTCTTCCTGAAACACTCTCTAATCCCCGGGTGCTGCCACCCATGTTTATAACAAGCAAAATAATATCTCACTCTTGTAGTGAAAGAATAATTTGAAAATCAGAGAGTCTCTTGAGAGCTCTATTAATTGTTAACAGGTAGCTGAAAATGAGCGTACCCAGGGCTAGGCCATAGACAATGAAAATTAACATTTCACCAAGTATTAGATAAGACTGATAGTATAACTCTCTTAGAGTTGTAATTATTAAAAACATCCCACTATGTTACATAATCCAATGCAATTCCAAGCTTCTTTCCGTCCCTCTTTTGATTAATTCAAAATTTTTAGCACTTGTACAGAAAGTCAAAAAAAGTTTTTCAGATGTTTTTAATTAAAAGAATTTTAACAAGCTCTGGTTGGGAAAAGCAAGTGCTTGCATTTTTATCTAATGTCAAATTAAAGACAGGATTGTTTCACACATTTTGGACATTTTGGTGAAAGTAATTTTTTGGTTTCTCCAAGCATGTTCACCCATCTGTGATCCTTTCAAATATCATTAATCTAAAATGTTACACCAGTAGTGAGAAAAAAAAAAAAAAAAAGACAACCAGTTTTAAACAAAAAAGTATGTTTGATGAAGAAATAAAAGCAGAAGAAATCTGACTCTAAAAGAGAGTGTAACTGTACATTCAGAAGTTCCACCAGAGTCCCTGGTATCTTAGAGTTTTGTGATTCACTGTGAGTGTAGGAGAGCAAAGTTCAAGTCCCTGCTAAAAGTTTAAGCCCCTGGAGCCCCTGCTAGTGGATAGTCAGGTGTACTGTGTTGTGTTTTGACCAGAAATTCCATCCCAGACTTGGCCAGCCTTTCCCGAAAACTTACCAAAAACAACCTTCTCTCATTTGAAGTTGCAATGTCAATAGCTTTACTTTCTGAAAATGCATTTTGTTGTAAAATACTCAACCAGCTCTATTCTGGGTACTACTGTGGTATTAACTGTAAATGATAATTATGAGGAGAGGATTAAAAAAATCTCTGCAGGTTCTGATAAGGATAAACACCTAAGTTAAACTTTCCTGGAACACTGGAAAACACTAGTTAAACTCTTCTGATGCAGTGCTTGGTTATGTCTGGATGACCCCATTTCATGGCCATGCAGACCTTAGACAGGCAACAGGTTAGCAGAAAATGCAAATCAGAGTGGAAAAGTTGCTCTTTAGGACAACTTTGAAATTAGTATGATGAATTTACCCTAGGTGAGAGCAGAGCTTGTCATTAACTTTGCAATCTATGTCACAAGATGTTTTGCCTACGTTTTCATGGCCTTTTAAAGTACACAAGAGGTGCATGTCTTCACCATGGAAAGTCAAGATACTCGTCAGGCTAAACAACCAACACAGACATTTGGAAGATAATCCATAAAGAATAATCCATGAACTCCCATAAAAATGGTAGCTGCTTAGGAGGTGGAGATTTCATTTTTAATGCTGATCTTTTCTTCCTGCAGAATATTGCTCCCACCTTATCAATATTTTAGAAAAGAAAGAGAAACCTTCTACAGCTGCAGAGGCAATTTGGAGGGATTAAAAATTTATCCTGTTTTGAGCAAGGCTTTCAGCAGGTGCTAGAATCCACTTAATCACAGGTGAGTAACCTGCACAGCCTCTCTTTGCCATGGCTAAAAGTGGAGTGAATTTCTTGGCAATTCTTTCGTGCAGGGGTCTTCTGTCAGGACTTGCTTCCAATTTTCAACCATAGTGAGCCACATGCTTTGCCTAGAACAGCACAAAATTCAAGTCTAGAATGTAAAAGTGACATTTTTTTTCTTCTAGTTTCTTTCATTTGGTGAGGAAACATAGTCAAGCCCACTCTTGGAGAAGCTCACTTACCATGGCAGGGTTACACCAAGCTTTGAATTTGGCTTAGTAATTAAATTGGCTAATTAACATCAGAATTTGAGCTCTGCAGGCAATTCAGAAAATTCCATATTGATTTTCACTCTTAAGTGGAAAGACCCGTGTGGTTTAGAAATTTCTCTCCAAAATATCCCACTCACCAAGAACTTTATTGGAGTGAAGAAGGAGGAAAATAGAAAATCCCCAGTTGAGACTCAGAAATCAAAACAAAACCTGAAAGACACTTAAACATGTTTTCTTCCCATCCCTAAGGGAAACCTAATGAAACATTTCCTTTCAAGTATTTATCAGTGAAATTTCATCATAATTACAATGTTAAATGGAACATTTTGCTTAAGCAAACCAGCATTTTTCAGGTGTAAATACATTACCTGTGAGTTGCAGAGACTTTTTCCTTTTCACTTGGTCTATTTGACACTGTCACGGTTGGTTTACTAATCCATATGAATGAGCAAATATACACCATTGTTAAGGACAGAGCACTTCAAAGTTTTTTCTGCTCTCAAGAGAGCAAGTAGTGGCTGACAATGATAGACTGTGTAGTGTAACTATATCATTTGTTTACAGATCTGCATGTAATTTCCACCCACTAGAACTAATTGCTTTTATCAACACCAGTAATTAGAAGCACCAAAGAACCATCAAATTTTCTGACTGGGTATAAAATAGTGTTTAACACTGTGCTGTGACAGTTTAGACTAGGGCAGACAGCATTTTGGGAAAAGAATACTGAAAGAGCTTGTTGGTACATAGAAAACTGATAATTGGATCTTCCTGCTACACTTGTGGAGAAACAGCATAGATCCCTTGGAACTTCTCTTGGTCATTTTCTTTAGAACTCTGTGGAAACGCTGGGATTTACAGGGCCACACCACTTTTCATTAACCGTTTGTTGGAAAAGTTTTCTCAGAGAATGGCACAGCAGAGAAGAGTCACTGATGCAAGCAGAACAGAACAGTTGGATTGTCAGGAGAGTCAGGTAGAAATCAAGAGCTCCCATTCAAAAATGGGGGGAAGTAGGTGCAGGAGGGGAGGATGATGTTTCAGGTGGAAAATTCAAGCTTTGTACCTCAGTGCCGGACAGGTTTCTGCATCATTTGTAATAGGTAATAATGGAAATCTCTTTCTGACAAAGCTCTAAATAATTACTGCCAGAACGCCATCATGGTGCTGATGAGTATTTATCCAACAGAAGAAAAACAGCATGTTGATTCTTGAACCACAGAAAGCCATAATTGTCATTTAAAATCTGGCATCTTGTTTAAAATACTAAATTCATTATCTTTCCGAATCCTTATAATTATACATCTAAACTATCATTCTGAATACATTTGCAAGTGTAAAGAAACATTCTCTTTTCTGACAAGGAATTCGATTATTGTGTTATTCCTTTTTTAAGATCTTCCTAAACCTAAATATCAAGGCTCAAGTGAAAAAAACAAAATTAAAAAAATCGACCCGCACAGAATGCATAGTCCATTCTGTTTCAAAGCCATTCATTCCTGTTACAGCTACCCAAAAAATTGTAATTATGAAATTGTAACATTTGTTTGGAACATGTCTTTTACTCACATAATAGCAAATGTTCCTGCTCCTTCACTCACAATAAAATGACCATATCAAATATTTTTTTTTGTAAAAATAAAGAAGTGCTGAGAAAAAAAAACCCCACAGAATATTAAAACTTCTTGGCTTCAGAGACACCAAACTGTTATCAGTTTGTTACTGTGACAGGGTATAAATTTTCAGAAATATTGAAAGGAGGGGGAAAACAATCAAGCTTTGACATTAACAAGATGATAACAACCATTGGCTTTTGTTCCATAACTTCCATCCCAGAATTTCAGCAGTGAGATAATCAGCTTTCACTGGCTCGTGTGGGCATGGATCTGACTTGGATCGGACCCTGCTCTTTGGCCTGGCTATTATTATGTGGAGTTACTCACTGGAAGAGTTTTGATACAATTAATAACCCCCCAAGTGAGGTTTTTATGAACAGAGATTGTATGCCAGACAGGTAAATCACAGGCAAGTCCAGATCCTTATTTACCTCGGCGCTCATACGATGTCTGAATGTAAGAAAAGCTCTCAAAAATCCAGACCTTGGGAAGCTTGAGAGACTGAGGATGAATCTAGTGCTGATCTCAATGCTAAATATTCTGCCTGTAGCAAGGAAAAGAAATCAGTCATTGCTCCTACTCTAAAAAGCGTGTTGTGGCTTCATGCTCGGAAGTGGTATTACAAGCATGGAAGGTGTTATCCAAACTTCAGCATTTGATTTTCACATAATTTCTTCTAGTTGCAACTAGGAACCAAGAAGCACTGGTGAGAAGACCTGGGGATCTTGTTTCAGATTTTGTTTCTGGTGTGATTTCTGACTTTATATAGGCAACCCAGTGGTTAGATGCTAACAGTTAAAAGGAGTTAGATCCCTGTTGTGATTTTAAGTTGTTGAGACACTGGTGCATATTTGCATCTTAAATCTTTGTATTTTTTAAGAGCTCTCTCAACGCAGCAATGCTTTAGTGATGCTGTGATAATTAATAATAACATATAATCTCTTGATTCAGTGGCTATTGAGCAAGGAAATTCAAGGAACAGAACTGTCTCCTGAACTTTCCTATTGTTGCATGTTTTGGCAAACAGCCTTCCCATAGCAAACACCGGGGTGTACATTATCACGTGCCCTCCTCCCCAGCAAGGCAGCAGCAGAGGAGCACTGGCTGTTTTTAGTCTTGGCTGAGTACATCTGCTCAGGAGGTCCTTGTTCCCAAGCTGCTGGCCAGCCTTCCATTTTATTTCAAGGATAAGTTATTACTTAGATAGCATTCCTTCTCTTGAGTAATAGTGTTTTGGGTTTAGTTGGCTATCACACTACAGATGAACAAGGCTCAGTGATCTGTAATTGCAGGCCTTGGAGTGTATGGGCAGCTGAGGCAGCTTTTGTATCTTGCACGTCTGGTGTATTATTTATCAATAACATCAGAAATTTATGGACTTGGTGTTAAGATTGCACAAGGAGCTCTAGTTATGAGAAACATGACAAGAATGTGGCCAGGTACTCTTATCATGTGTTTGCACACATTTCTATGCACTGGGCTGGGTGTTGGCATGCATCTCAGTCTCTTATGTACTAATAAATGCTGCAGCATTTTAGCCACTGACCAACAAAGTGGCCTGTGTAGGTGGAGCCCTTGGCAAAATCCTCTGAATTCTGAGTCTTTGTTTGCCAGCACCGGAGAGAAATGTGCAGCTCCTGCAAAAATTACATTGAGACACATCTGTAAGAAACCTCGACCTCATTGCTATTGGTTATGGATTTTGTGGTATCTGCATTTGGGGTTCAGATTCACTCATCACTAACACTTAAACTTGAGAGACAGTCTAGCTATATGCTAAGGAACATCTTAAGTGTTGTTGTGTGTTCCTTGTACAACTTGTGCAATTTTGGAAAATGGGAAGAAAATACCATAACGCTTCGTTTAAAAATTAATTCTTTCCAAGTTCTGGTTCATATGATGTGTTATATATAAAGGGAATTGAGCTGAAATAGCACTATAGTGACGTGCTTGATCACTGAGAGGAGATGTAATGATTTTGGACAGCAACCATCAGGGTTAAGAAAGTTATTTGTTCCGTTGGTTTATGGCACAGACTAGTAGTATTTTATTGTCAAACAGAATTAGTTTTATATCAAGAAGAGTGATTACTTGGGTTAACTGTGTTTGAGATTAAACTTGATGATTTCATGTCCATTATTGATTTAGGCTTTACATTCAGTGAAGTAGCAGTTCATATTTTACTTAAGGGGATTTGATCACAGTAGATGTAATCTTCAAAGGTTTCCGCAAATAAATTTGTAAAGTTGCTATGTCTCTTGCAGTAAGTGCAACAAACTGAAGGGGGCTAGAAAAAGGCCACCTTATCTCAACAAGACCAGTGCAAAAAGATCTAGAGAAGGTGGCAAAAAATGCTGCTTACCTTTCCAGTGGGCAAGGGGCATGCTAACACCTGAGTACAGGATGTGCAAAAGCAGGAGCCACACGGAAGATGCTCTGCCAATGGCACCTTGTGGCACCAAACTCAGATAACATGTATTTGCTAAAGTGATGCAAAAAACACTGTACATCATCTCTAATTTATCCTGAAATTACACCAAAGGAGAGGGTCATCCAAGGTGCTTTCCAACATTAGAACAGGGTCAATGAAGCACCAAATGTGGGCGGCTTCTGTAGGATGCAAATGTGCAAAGTATGTAATATGTGTCACTAAAAACAGCCCCTTTTGAAACATCTTAAATCAGTCAGTCTGTTAGAACATGCCATGAGCAACCAACCAAGCAGTGCAGTCTGATGTGGGTCCTGCTCTGCTGCTGCTGGGAAATCTGTACCAAGATAAGACAGATGGTTTGTGGCCAGTCAGGGCTCTGCTCCTTTGGGCAGTGGTGTATGTCTACTGAGGGAGGAGACAAAGGCTGCAATATCCCCTAGTGACAGGTGTTTACTACCTTATTTTTTTCTGTATTGCAATTACTACCCTTTGCCTTCTGTCCTTTCACTAGAAGGCATGGAGAATAATCTGGCTCCATCTTCTTTATTTCCTCCCATCAGATACTTATGAACATTTTTAAGATTGCCCCAGAGAGTCTGAGACTTTCCAGGCTAAGCAGTGCCAGCTCTCTCATCCTCGCCTCACGGGTCAGGTACTGCAATCCCTTAATCATTTTAGTGGCTGTTCACTGAACCTGCTTCTGTATGTCCATGTCTTTCTTATAGTGGGACATCCAGAACCAAAAACAGTGTTCCAGATGTGGTCTCACCAGTGCTAAGTAGCTTCTCCAGGCTTTGAAAAGACATCTCCATTCCAAAGGAGAAAGAAAAGAGGGGGAAGCAGATGCATGGTTTTGAAACTAATTGGATGCATTCATTGAGATGGGAGTTAAGAATAAAAGCTGTTGCCCAAAGCATTATTTTTATTATTTTTCACTAATCTGGGGGTTTGCTTATCATTTGAGTTTTTCTGTTCAATGAACTGGTTCATATTTACTGAATCACTAAGTTATGACTACAATAGAAATGACAGAGCATGTGTTTTCTAATTTAAGTGTATGGCCAAGTGCCCTCTTCTGCAGGAAAGAGAACAAAGCTAATACTGGTTAATAGCAAATTAGTTGAACCAAATGTTTTTCAGTATAGGTGGCAAAGTGACTGACAAGTATCTCTCTTTGTTGCTCTGACAAGCTTTCCTTGCTGTAAAGCTTAAGCAAGAAACCTGCAAATGTGACTAAGTTGTGCTGCCTGACTGGTAGGGTCAAGGTCATAAATAATTTATGGTGCTTTGGAGAATATTACCCAGTGGCACCTGGGAACACAAGCCCTGTTAGCTTTCAGTAAGACTTAGACTTCTTCCTGCTTAAAAGATTTGTTAAAGGTATTTGGATACTGTAAGAGATGTCAAAAAGGATGTAGGTGCCAAAGAATATTTGGAAATCTTTGTAGATTTTTGCCAGGGTCTCATTCTCAACCCAGACTGGAGGCAGTTGTTAACACTGTTCAGGAAGACAAGGCTCTGGTATGTGCTGTAGTTCTCCCTGACTGTGCACTCTTCTTCCCTCTTGAACAGCAGAAGGGTCCATTACAACCTTCTTTCTCTGGTCTACTGCAGTGTAGGAAGACAACTGCAACATTTTTTGCTTGTGAGATATTTTTTTTCCTGGCTACAGAACTGAACAAGTCTCACAGTAAAGACAAGCCAGGTTTACTATATAAAAGTGGCGTTAAAAAAGATTAAACCAGGAAGAGATAGAGTCAGGAAAAAGCATTTAGTTGTAAGTAATTAGGCTTTCTGGCACACTTCTAACACATTTGCCCCATTCATGAAAAAAAGAAAAAAGCTGTGAATCTATTCCTCTGTTTTCTTTTTTTACAGCGTGCAGATAATTGCATGATGTATCATTTACAGAGCATGTGATGCTGTTACTGAGAAAATGCCAACTATTCCCAACTTCTACACTAATGTGGTTACCTCAGTGTTTCTATTCTCTGTTGTTTCTTTCCTGGCAGGAAAAAAGTTGCTTGTCTAGAGCCACGTGTTGTTACCTTTCATGAAAGAGTTTTCCAAGAAAGATGGTAAGAATTTATTCATTTTATCCACAAAAATTGCAAACCTTTAACTGCAGAAACACCTAATATCTATGTAACCTGCAGATATAATGTATTTCAATGTGCCCCGGACCAGCCCCTTCCCAACATGACCCATCCTCTGGCTTGCAATGTTACTATGAGGAAGTGTTGTCTGCTAGAGGCAAGCTCAGGTCCTGGGGAGCGTGGGACTTGTGTCATAGAAGACTCCTGTATCCCTGCTAAAAAAACAGCCTATGAAAATAAGCATCAGTTGATTACTTTTAAGAATGAGTCCAAATTAACAGCCAGATTGAATGGCTCTAAATGCTTCTATGAAGTAATTTCAAAATTTTCCTGTTTAAAAATGACAGAAAATGAAGGTAAAAGGCAGCCCCATGCACAGAGTGTCTCTAGGTAAGGACACACTGTCAGCTTCTGGCAAGTCAAAAGAACTAGTTGACACTTAAACTATTATATGAACAAAAACATACTTCCATTATTTGGATTGCTGGTACACACCGTGCTGACTCAAATCACTAGCATTTCTTTTAAAATACTACACATCCTCGGCAGTTTTGGTGACCAAGAGCCTAACAAAGCCACAGTAAAAATGGTAGCACAGTCCAGTAACAGCTGAACATGCAGCAAAATCCTTGCTTTGATCCTTGTTTGCCTTCATAAATACTGTGTCAAGTTTCCTTATTTAAATGAAGCTTAGTTTCAAGTGGAAGCAGTTGTCCCAGGAATGCCACAGTAGCTCCTGGGTGTGTAATAAACCTGTTAAGAAAAGGGCTGGTTGATTTATACCTTGTTACAGATCTGAAAAATCCTCACCGGCACACGAGGCTTCTGTGTTTACTCTGTTTTTTCTCCTGTGCTGCCAGTGTCTGGTTTCTGATGTCCTGTACCTCTGTCCCTGTGTGCAGGTGAGTCCCCCCAGGGGCACCCATCTCCATGCTGCTTCAGGGTCCGGGTGGTGGAGGAGTCACATGGGTCTTGGAGTGTTAGGCATCAGCATCTTCCTATTTGAAAAGTAATCAGGAATCCTGCAATGGCTCATTACATCCCTACTGTAATCAGGTACCCTGCCAACTTTTGCAATATACTTTCTGCTGGTGGTGTCAACAGAAAGAAAAGCAGTGAGGTAAGAGTAACTCTTCATAAATTAGGGAATGCCCTTAGAAACTTTGGCTTTTAGAAACTTTATAAATATAGTATAGGTAGACCTAGTTGAAAATGAATGCTTTGTAATAGTCATGGATTTCAGTGAGATCAGAATTTTGTTCATACAGAATTTTGTTCACTTGTATTTAAATCCTACTGATTAAAAAAATATTCCTACAGATAGTATTATGATATATGAGAGTGTATTCTGCTCTGCCTACAACAGTTTTAAGTCAGAGGATTAAAAATATCCATTGTTCATTTCCACTAAATCTTGATCTTACTTGGTTTTTATATCATCAGATCCCATTGATTTTTAAATAGATTAACCCAAGATTATCAGAAGGAATTGTGCAGGTCTTCATCTGCATTGGTTAATAAACCCTTATGCTGATACATATGTTTTTGGAAGCAAGTAATGATATCACACACTTTAAGAGTCTCACAACAGGTCTCAAAACATCATCCATTCTGCTTTAATTTCTTCAATCATAGAATCATAGAGCTGCCTCTTTCAATCAGACAGCTCAATTTTATTCCCTCGGTAGCCAAACTGTTGCAGACAGTGGCCACATGGATCACTGGAATAGAAAAAAAAAAAAAAGAAATATGAAGTCACACTTATTGGGAGGGTGCAGAATTAATAGCTAATTTTGCACACTGGCTCCATTTTCACTGAAGAAAACCTCTAAGCTTCATGAATACTATATAATAATGCAATGTGTCACGTAAACTCTAAACACCATCACTCACTGTGTTTGCTACCAGCTAGAGGTGCTACTGATTTGGAACAGTGGGCTCCAGTTTTATGTCATACGAGGATGTATTCAACCTCTCTGGCTCCAGACCTGACAAGTAATTGTCTGTCTCTGGTCCTGCCTCAGTCCAGCTCCTAACAAGACCAGTGGGAGTTTTAACTGAGACACCCTTCAGGATTTGGCCTATTTAATTTGTGACAAATATCACCATGTGGGCCCTCTGCCTGCCAGATCCTGAGGGCTCACTTTTTTGGAAGAAAAAAAAAAAAGTTGTATTTGCTTGGCTACTTTTTTTCCCAAATGACTGCAGGTAATTGTTTTCAGTTACATAGCACACACATTGGTGGTTCAAATTTACACCAAGGGTAGTTGTTTTGAACAGCTGCATGTACATGTGTGTGTATGTGTAAAATATAAAGACTGTTTTTCTGTAAAAGCTCATAGTCTGATACCCTTAGTTTTACTAAGTAGAGCACTGCAGTGTGAATAGATCCACTGGTATTGCTTCAGTAAGGTGCTGCTAAGGGGAAGGGTGTCATAGTAATGGTCAAATGGGGACCAAATGTAACTTCTAGTAGAAAAAAAATTATCTCATTTACAAAAAATGTTTCTTATTTGACTGTTGAGAATACCAGGTGGTGACCAACTGAAATTTGTACTCAAGCACATTAAATTTTAGGTTCTCTGAGGCACTTCCTAAATCACAGTTTTCAATCCATTCTTCTAAATAACCTTATATAAAAACATATTTCAATATATTAGAAATTACAATAGTCATCATTAAATCATTCAGGTGATGTTAAATGGTTCCCATTAGTACAAAGGCAGCACATTCCTTTGCAGTGAGTCAGATCTCAAACATGGTCCAGCTGCAAACAGCAAAGGACAATGGAGGCACCTCCTGAGCACTGATGTCCAGTACTGTCAGAGGCCCTGTGAGAGGCCCAATCACCCCCAGAGCTTTCAGGTGAGTTTGTGTTTCTGGGGCTACGCTACCACCACCTCCAAGACCTTGAGCAAAACCTAAAAACTGAGGCTTAATTTTCTATTTTGGCATTAGCAAGCTACTTCCCTAGCTCTTGTGATGAGGTCAGTGGTCACTTAATAACCTTGAGACTCTGATTCTAGTGGGAACATAAGGAAATTCAGAACACTGAATCAAGAATCTGACCTATGATGATTCACACTGGAGAGCTGAAGGAACAGGTTAAGTTTGTTACCATTTACTTTAAATCCAAACATATGTCTCTACTGTACTTTGCAAGACAGTGGTCATTAAATATGTTCATCTGTTCTTTACATTTGGTGCTGGGAAAGGATCATGCACTGCAGGAAGAGAGGGCTGGAGTACCATTTGCAGGGAAGGTTGCGTGAAACCTTTGGACTGTATCATCAGGTAATTTGTGTTGCTTTGCGCAAGGAGACACATGAGTGATCCCTATGGTGGTGCCCTGCTGATTCACTGTTCAGATTCACCCTGAACCCAGCCAGCAGATCACCTTGACTAGTATAAATGCAAAATGGTTCAGTTGGTTTTAAAAAAAAATCACATAAACATTAGGTTTATTTCTCCAGCAGAATGTGTTTCCTCCATAGTTGTTCAGTTGCTCCTTTTCTGAAGAGTGCAGTCTTTATTTCAGACATCCACCTATAGAAAATGTGTACTTTTGTTTAAAGGGCACGTTTAAAGATGAAAACTGAGGCTTGAATAACTTAATCAGCATACAAATTACACAGATATAAAGGTTCTCTTTCATTGTCTTAACTTACAGTTTATTTTGTACAGAATTCATTGTTATACATCTAAGACTTATGATATTGTATAAATATCTTGGGTGTGATGTATATACATATTCAGTGTTATAGATTCAGTAATTAATATATGCATTTCACAATACACTATAGTGTATTTCAATGTAGTGCACATGATTTATATTTCAGAAAAGAGCATATCCGCTATGAAAATTGGTAATTCATTCATAGGGTACTCTACCTTGAAATACAGGGGGGTTTCCATTAAATAATGGACTGTTGGTACTGCGTCGTATGGCTGTAAGATCTTTTTGTACATTCCCCAATACGAATTAAGAAACAGCAGCTCAAAACATTAATCTGTGTGGTTCTACATCAAAAGGAGAGCAGGGCACTGGTTTCCCAAGTTCTTATTAAAATGAGAACGAAGGCATAGACAAGCCACATGGAGCTAGGCTGTGTGCAATGGCCAAATTAAATAAAAAGATCTGCACAGATGAGAACTACAAGCTCTTGCTTCTCCATTCTCTATATGCCAGTGTTCAGCTGCCATAAATCACTCAGCTCTGATTACAAGAGCCGAGGGTCTGGTATCAGCTTTATTTTTAAAGTTCACAAACTCCCCTGGGTCTCTCCTGGTATGTGTATTGACACTACACACATACTGTCTTTCCTTAGTAGCAGGCAAAGGAACTTGCTCACAATGTCTTCTCTATACATGCCGTAAGTAAGATGGGGATGGAGTTCAGCATCTGCTGGTGTACTTAGCAGAACTGGGGCCACAGTAAAGATGTGGGTCTTGGAGTCCAGTATACTGCTGTGAGATCATAGTTTCACTGGTAAACTGGTTCATTAAAACAGCTGTGCTGTTGCCCTCTGCAGCCACCGCCAGCAAGTTGCTTCCTCTGATTTCAAGACTAGATTATTTGTGGTTGATTTATACTCATTTACTCTTTTGCAAACAATACACTTCACTTATGGTTGGGCCAAATATAAAATAACATTTTGGAAAGATATGTTAAATTTTAAAAAGGAATTTTCATGTTGTCAGTAATAAGGAACATAGCAGGAATTAGTATTTCCTTACAAGGTCTGGATCATTTAAAGAGGAAAGAACATTTGTTAAACAACCCAAGATTTAATTTGACACACAAGTGCTGCATCCCTTACGAAACAGAAGCATCTCTGTGGTCTATTATTTTCTCTACTTAAAATTAGATTATAACAGATGCCATTCCCTCCCTATGCAGTTCAGTGCCAGCAAACGTAAGTCTCTAATCACTTATATAAGCCTGGTGGCCTCACTTTCTAGTCTCACCATTAAAATTCTCATATTTTGCAGCAGTTATATTAAACACATTCCCAGCTGTGAATTAGGATCCAAATGCAGAATTTTCTGTAGTTAAGGTTGTCTGATCTGTTCTAATAACAGAACTGAATTATAAAATTCAAATCTTATCTTGATCTACCTAAAAGATGGCAACTACGGTATGTAAGGCAGCTGTAATTTGGATCTTGTGTTTATTGCACAGGATCCATCACAAGTACATGTGCTTTATTGGTTTTAAGTGTTATGTAGGTTCAGGTCTTTTTGTAACTGTAATTTTAAATTTATTTCAGTCATCCTTCAGTAAAAAACACATGTAATGCATATGAAATAGCAGCCTTGAATCTCCACCATGTTTTCTTTGTTAAAATCGGGAATAGTCACTTTATAATGTGCCCAGTGTGTCTTTTCTTTCCTTCTTCCTTTTTTAATGAAACATAGTGTAAAGTTTTTTCTCTATAACAGTTTTACAGTCAGTGGTGTTTTAGACAAGGTCTGGGGCATCAGCTGTTGACCATGGACTTCTCTGGCCTGCTAAACTCTACCATCGCCGTATTAATTAGTACAGAGTATCAGTGACTCCAAGCCTTTGCTTATTTGCTAGGAAATTTCCTTCATGTTCTGTGCATTTCAATATTCCATTTGACCTTCTCATTCTGATAACAATGTGTATTGTCAACCAAGCCGCTGTTTCAGCAAAGCATTTTCCTTTGAAGTATGTGCTGTTTTGTTGCAGGTTACTTTTTCATGTTAGCAATGACAAAAGTAAACCCAGGGCTACTCCTTGGTTTTTATTTTCCAGGGTTTATTATTGTATTTACAGTTCCCTGTAAGAAGATACATCCTTTTCCCAGTAAGAGTTCTAATACCTTTCTATGTTGCAAATACTAACGACCCATATACCCATACGAAAAGAAGAAAGATAATCAGTGATGAAGGAGGTATCTCAAGGGGCTGATGCAGATGAATAGCAAACTTAATTCATTATAAATATTACTGTACTACACTTTGGTACAACCAAAAAAACCCTTCAAATAAAATATTTAATATTCCCTAAGTCAAATAAAATTAATAAACAATAGGAAAGGAAATTAACCACATGGGGTTTTTTATATCTGTAAAAAATAATAAGACTACTTGGCTGCATTGCACATAGGCAATAAAATTAGATTCATTCAGATCCCTTTTAATGTAAGCCTCGTTTCAGGCTGTAAGCAAGAAATGTCCACTGTGCTTTACAAAGGACGACGACTAGAAAAATCAATGCAAACAAATATCCCTTTCTTTCCTGATTTACCATTTATCATGAGAGATGACAGACAAATGAAGTCTCCTCTGAGTCTGAGCGTAGTTGTATTAGCATTTTGCTAGTACCAGGCAGTATACAAAAACAGCTATCGTGTGTGACACCTCCAACACCTACAGGTAGCTGTTTTAGGGGCACATCCTGGTTTGTGGTGAAACAGGTTTAACTCAGCCAGCCTCTTGTACCTGCTCAGTCATATCAGGTTATCATCTCAGTAACTCCAAGGTTGGACTGTCTTGTTCCTATTGCTGACTGGACTGACTGCTCCACCATCCATAAACAGAAGGCATAAAGGTGATTACAAACATAAGAAAGTAGTTTTACATATTGTCTTGCAGTCTTTCCATATAGTCCCTAAGTTCCTTGGAATCACCAAGATTCATATCTTGGCATACCCATTTAATGTTATCATCACTGTCAAATAGAATTGAGTTGGTGTAGGGGCCTCCATCCTCTGGCAGTATTGTTGTATATGAAGTGAACTTTACTCGCTTCTGCTTTGGCCCAGAAGGATTTATAGGTTCGCTTTTAACTTCTTTTTCACAAAGGTACTCAGAAGATCTGAGGATGTGATTATGAAGAGTCTTCTGAGAACTCCCATTAAGGAGAAAGTTGCTTTCTTCAAACTGCATTCCTCTGTCAATCATGGTAGTGCACTCCTCTGATGGGAGTGAAATGTCAATTGGGTTCTCCAGCAGTTCAACCTCATTTCCAAGCCAGACCCAATCATGGGAATGGGGGATGTTGCCTTGTTCACTCACAGCAAACCTTTTATGCCTGTACTTCCAAGCAAATGCCACACAGTTAATCAAAAAGACCAAGATTGCTAAGCAGAAAACACACAGCAGAGCATACATGCCAATCTCCAAATCTGTTAATCCTCTTGAAGTCAATGTGAGATCACTGGGATTGATTTCTCCTGGTATTTCTACTTGTGTAGGGAAACCTGTGAAAGCAGTTGGGTTATTTTGGAGCTGGCCATCCTCCAGGGACTCCTGATCAATGGGAGATATGAAAGTTGTGCTTTTGTTTGCATTGTCCTCATGACTGAACATGTCCTCGTGGTTTTTGGACCATTCTTGTGCTGGCCTCTCTTGTTCTGAAGGTTTCTCTATAGAATTGCTTGCATGGCTTTTAAAATCTCTATCCACATCATCAATGTCATTACTGCTTCCTTTTTGGTCAGAATCTTTTTGACCAAACTTCACTTTGACATTTCCTTTCCCAACAGCCAGAATGCTCTTCCTCTTAGTCTTCTGACATGGCTCGCTGATCACCATTTCAATTTTAATCAAAGGTCCTTGCCCATCCCCTTCCGCCACTACCCCAGGCCACCTGGACTGAGGGTTTTGATGTGCAGACACAACCATCTCATCCAGTGAAGTGATGGTGATCGAGAAGTCCTTGGCATCATAGATATCTAGTGGTGTCACTGACCCATCACTGAACAAAATCCAAGCACTGACTATGGCTTCCTGGAGGGAGAGGGGAAGAAAAGAAAAACATGTGGAAGGTAAGAGAGCACATATCAGATACTCAGTTGTTAACATCTGTTTGACGTTGGCAAAATAAATACAGTTTAACTTTGGTTTGTTTTTTAAAAAAAAGAAAATCAAAATGTCTACTCTGCTTCTCATTTTCTTCTTGCAGATTTGGGTTCTCTAGGCTTAGGCATTTACCTCATCTTCAGAACTATCAAAGACACAGTCATCCAAATTTAATAAAAGGTGCTGACAAAAAAAAATGACAGTTCTTTTTTCAGTCTGAAGTAGGGAGCTTCTTTTGAATGCCAGAGCCCTGTGATGAAAATAATCATATATCCAAAGTCCTGGTTAATTAATTTGATAAAGGACCTATAATAGGGAATTTCTGTAATACTGCAGTTCTAATGCAATATTTAATACAACATGCAGAACTGTTATGTGTTGGAATGGTGATCCAACTCAGTCCATTGAAACAAACTAGGTTAAGAAAACCTCTCAATGCAGTATTTTAAATTTTCTGTCTTGCTTTCAAATATACAAGATTATAGGAAATATACAGAAGGGATTGTGAAATATACAAAAATTATTGTAGTCATTTCTGGGAACTGTAGAAACACTCACAAAGACACAATTTTTTAAGGATGCTTTGACCAAAACAATTTGTCTTGTTACAGCAAATTGCTAGTGCTAAAAAGATAGCTACACTTTCTCTAGTGATACAGAGTTTCAGTTCTATAATAAATACAATAAATAAGATATAGGTACTTTATTCTGTGGTCTTATCGAAAGCCATTTCTCAGATATTTCTCGAAAGCTAATTCCTCAGATTATACGGTTCAAAGGAAGCACAAGCTCATCAGATTTCAACAATGCAGATTGTGAAAACTTCAGTATGTGCAGCAGAAAGGTCCTTTTGGCTGAACTGACTTTGTGAGACTATTAAAGCATGGGCTTTCTCCCTCTGCTTACATAGCTAAGCTGTATTTTGCCATAGAAAAAGTGTCTTGACTGGCAGGTACATGCTTTATACAGCATTATGCATGCACAGACATGTCCATCACTTCTTTCCCTGTGTGGTGCAAGTCTCCAGACTAGTTGTGAAGAGTTTAACAGTCATTCTGTACAGGTGTTTGCACCTGTAGGAGTTGGTCAGTAAGATGAGCAGCCTTTACTGTGTGAAGTTCCTGTGTTTCACAAAGCCGTACGTTATATGTGCTGTCTAAAATTTACAGCAAGTAGCTTTTCCCTAGCTTCTGACCAAGCACAGTAAACAAATAAATTCATTCTATATACTATTTTGGATCATACCTGTTTCGGAGTATGAAGGATATCATATGCAGAGGTGGTAGAAACAATAGCTCTCTTATTTCCTTTGCTGATTTGTAAGGAGAGGGACAAGCCTGAAACTAGTTGTACTCCTAGATCTGTAATGGTTACACGGTCATCTAGAACTATCACTGTCTTCTCTGCCAAGATGGAATCAGAAAGAGGTGACAGAACCTTGAAAGAGAAAGCAAACACTTTGCATGAAACAGCAACTAACTGTGTTGTAAATCAAGATTAGACTCTAAGAGCATAACACTTCAGATTAATCTTGGGTTTGTCACATCCATGTATAAGCTATAAGACTCATTTGCTGATAAATTACTTTATTTACAAAAATAATTTAATAAAACAACCAATCACTTCAAAATTGCAGCTTCATCTCAACAATGGAGTATAGATTAAATTAAATGGATTTGTTTTTCAAAAAAAGGTCATTTTTGTGTGGTCTATAAAACCTCCGAAGAATGCAGTACAGCACAAGACACAGAGTAAGATACTGATTAACACTGGAACTCAATAAGGGAGTAAGTAAGTGTACAAAGCCTGGCTGATAGGAACTTGGCTTGATGCCTTTATAGGGACAGAAGACCTGAATGAAATGAAAGTGAGATTTGCAAAAGGACTTTGAAAATCCCACTGGGTGCCTGTCTGCGTTTTCCAATGCCAAAATAGTTCTGTCAGTTTGCTCTAAAGACCTTGTTTTTAACATGCTCAGAAGGTGACAGTCATCTTTCTGCTGACGCCAGAAACAGATCATTCAAGCCCAAAATATTTGAGGTGCAATTTGTCAAAACTAATACTGTCCATCTACAGTGTAGTTGCCTTCTGCTTTTCTATAGTCACTTGAGAGAAGGAGACATTTTAAGGGCAGAAATCCCTTGACCTCTGCGTGATGTTTGGTTTAGGCTGAAAGGAGCTGGGCCCTAAAGTACCTATTTCTTTGTGTTGACTATAAAGGAAACTTGGTGTGATCGGAACATTACAGGTGTTTAGAGTTTATAAGAGCAGCCCCAATGCTTGTATCCCTTTATTTTGCTTAAGAAATATGCATGAAGTTAGGTGGTGAACATGAAAACTCTGAAAGGTTTCGGAAGATTATTTTTGTGTCCATTTTTTGTGTCCCATTTTGTGAACATAAGGGGACTAGTTTTTCAAAGATGTTTAAGGATATATAGAGATGCATGTAGTTCGTTGGCAAAATTTCCTAACAGTTAAGTTCATAAGGTCCCAATTAAATTAAAAGAAGCTAGTTGTGTGCATCATGTAACCTGTTTCACTCTTCAGAAAACTCTCACCGTGTTGCTAGTCTCATTAGCATGGATGAATCCCTTCAGAAGTTTTACCTAAAGGTATTTTATGGCACTGAAAATTGTAAAAATGAAAACCCAATCAAACTTCCTTTTATGTTTAGCATGTAATTTTTTTCAGCTTGTTTTTTTCTCAGAGCAATTAATTTTATAAGCTAACTAGCTACTCTGTGTGTGTGTGTATCCAGAATTCTCTCTCTAAGGAAGCTGCAGATACATCTTAGGCTGTACCTGGACTGTAGTGATGCCATGCTCACGACCAACCAGAACTCGACCATCTTGAAGCTGAGCAATCTTGGGTTCTTCTACCTTCATGAAATCAGTCACAAGGTCAGTGATGTCAAACTGCCACTCAGAGCCTAGCATATAGGTCAGCTGGCCTCCAAACTCAGAGGATTCAGCTACAAACTGTGTGAGGACTCGCACCATGGCATGCTGATACTGGAGGGTACAACCTCTTCCTTTTTTCTCATCATCCTCTTCATCCTCACTGTCACGGGTAGGCCTGTAAATAGATCCAGGTTTGTTATTGCTTTGCCACTGCAGAGCTTCAGTTGCATGATATTCCCAGAGATTAATGTTACCGTCATTTGCTACTGTGTAAGAAACAGGAAACCTGATTTTGGATATGTAGGTTACTAAGTCTGGGTGAGATGCTTGTACAGCTTTTTTGTGCTGCACAATTTAAAAGCTCCTGTCACTTCTGTTAGTGAATTCTTTGAATGGGACCTCCCAGCAACTTGAAAACACATCTGCCATTGCTGAGATTTCAGTGGAACCACCACTTGTTCACCGTATCTCCAAGTAGCAGTCAAATCTTGCACAGGGCTAAGGAAAGCAATGTGAGATGTTTATGAGAGGGCAGTTCTGGAACAAACCCCCCTGTAGCATGCTGCTCAGCAGGGATTGGAGATGTTTCAGCATCCCTTGCCCATAGTATTTGTATGACTTTGCTCATCTCTTCAGAACTATTGCAGCACACTCAGGATTTCCTGCTTAGGTAATGCTGCCCCACCTTATCCCCTATCTCTATTTCATTGGTTATTTAAGCTCTCTGAATTTAAGAAATACACTGTGATTTCACCTTAAATCCCACAGAGTTCATGCAGGTGTCTGGTACATTTGGTCATGTAATGACCATATGGAGCTTCCAAAAAAACACTGAGGCACTTGAGTTACCACTTGGGACATCAACTACTCAGCTGTACAATCACCATGCCAGGCTGGTGAGGCTACTGCTCACCCACAGAAACAACGGCAGCATTGGACACACTTCCTTTAACGTTTTCTAACTATCTGTCCCCCTTGCAAAACACAACCTGTGACAATAGAACAGCTTTCCATAAAGGATCACAGTGATTTGTACACGATAGCTGTGCTGTCACACAGCTGCTTCAAAACTCAGTTTCCCATCAATTTTGGTTTTGTTGGTTTGGTTTTGCTATTGTTTGTTCCTTGGGACAAACACATGGATTCTCTTGTCTCTTTCAAGTCAGGTATTAAGCACTAGGTTGTCATTTTACTCATTATGCCCCCATGCTGTGGAATTCATTGCTCAGAAATAATGTGCCTTCCTTCTTTACTCACTTACTGAATCTGAAGCCACCTCTATAGCAAGGGTGGGAAATACAGGGTAAGCCTCTTATTTTTCACAGTATTCTGGGAAGTAATTTTTTGTTTACTGTGTTCCTTTATCTTCTGCTTTGAAATACCAGCTATGAAAAACTATTATAAAACAGAATTGCTTTTATTATAAATTGTTTTATGACAAAGTTGGCAAAGAGTAAGCTGGAAAAATATCTAAGAAAAGCCCTTATGCTCTTCAAAATGATAGAAAGTCCTGGTGTTACAGAATCTAATACACTTGAAATACGTTTTCAATGCATCACTTGTTAGCTGAATATATACATTTGGTCTCCAGTAAATGGTATTTGGTACAGCCTTTTTGGTTTTGTGTGTGTAAAACAACAGTGTCCCATCATCAGTCACTGAATGAATCATTGAATAACTGCTGAATTGGTAAGAAAAAAAACAGGATCTTAATCCTAAAATAGGGTTTACATTACACAAATAAATTAGTTTTACAGAATTAGACTACCTGGGTATTTCAGGACAATTTTCAGTTGTTCTCCTTCCCAGCATAAGTGTCAGTCTGGACTGTGAGCTGCAGCCAGCCAGTCAGCAAAACAGCTGCAAGGAAAGTACTAAAAGGGGGACATTCATAGAGCTTACGTGGCCCGTGCCTATTTAGATTGCTTTGGCTTTATAATCCTATAAAAGAGTTTATGAATTCCTTAACATTCCCACTTCCAATTTATTCCTGTATTCTGATCCTCTTCAGCTCATCTAAACCATAACCCAGGGTTGAACAATCTCAGACTGTGGAAAAACCAGGCTTAGCTCTGAGATTTCAGGACTTGACCCTCTTGGAGAAGAACGTGCAGGCTTTGTTCAGGTAAGAAGTACTTAACAGGACTTTGGGGAAAAGAGCCACAGAGCCAGTGTCCTGTGGCCTGAAAACTCTTCTCATGCTCAACATTCACACTTAATTTTTTTTACAGAACTGTTTTCTGTTTCTGTTGCATAACCAGATGTTTTACTCAGATCCCATGTGTTACTGTTACTCATATTCATTTCTGTGTTATTTATTTCTACTTTCACTGTTTAAAGCTTTAGACTACTGGACTGTTCAAAAGGAAATATATTCAAAACAACTTAGAAAGAATTTTTTAGCCCTGGTTCCATACAGCTCAGAAATGTGAGTTGTGGGAAGCGTGACCAGAGAGGAGTGTTGCATAAGGGCACAGAAGGAGCACTCCTGCCCTTATTGCCAGGCTTAAGACTGTATAAGCAGCCAGTACTGCCAATCACAAAAAGATGTTTCAAGACCAACTCTTTCCTTGTGGCATCTCTAACCAACAAAGGTAAGGGCTCCGTTTCATTATAAAAACATTCATAGGTGTTTGTATACTTCTCCTTAGAAATATATGGTTTCTATTGCATGCAAATGGAGAACATCAGAAAAGCATCCCTAGGCCATGGTATGGGCAAGGCACTGTCTCATGTCAGTGCAAAGTAAAAAGAGAGGTGTTTGAATTTTCAAAACAAGCTTTGCAAGTCTGCTCTACCAGGTACCAGCTCAGGTTCTTTCTTTTTTTAAACAAATGATATCCATTTCCACTTCAAAGCCACAAATCCACGATTTAGTAAGTCAGAGCATTTCAGTGTCTTGTCTCCATGGGCATGATAAAATGTTTGAGATCCAATGAATTGCATAGTTCCCTTTAGAGTCTTAAACTTCTTGTTACAGTGTTTTCAGTAGGCTTAAAATTCTTCATTAAGCAGTGTGTTCATTTTAAGACATGCCCTCATGAATAAAAGTTATCACTGCATATTGTGCTTTTTTCCCCCTTGGTCATCTCCGGGGTTAACTCTGGATACCTCCCAGAATCCTTCTTATCCTATTTATTGCTGCTTGGCAAACTTGCTTGGAAGATTTTTTTGCTCTTCTGGAGTGAACCAGGGTTGCCAGAATTACATTTAATTTACATTTCACACAGAGAAATCCTTTGCCAGAGACCCGAGTTAAAACAGCAGCCGTGTTACAAGGGTGCCTGCTAGCACTGATCTAATCAGTGATCTGTCAACTTTATATTATAGACGCTGTCTGTGAGCAGTTTAAGTATGTCTCTCTTAATTTGCACCACTCAAACCAGACATCACGTTCTGGGCCAGATGCTAATTTTCTGTCAAAAAAAACCCTAAAGAAATGAGTTTTGCTGGTTTTGAATTTGAAATACTCATTAAAAAGAGTCATGTATTTAAAAAAAATTTGCAACAGCCCTAATTGGAAAAAAAAATCTGTTTTGGATACAAAATACAAGTCACTAGAAATTGATTTAGTGGAAGCTAGAGAAGTAAGTTGCACATAGCTCCACTCACAGTCCAAGAAGAAGTGGAATTTGGTACCTTTACAGATCTTGAAAACAGTCTGCCTGTTAAGAAAAATCTCTATGGCCTTATCTCCATAGGACACTAAAGTCAATTAACTAAAGGAGTGAATTTACAGTATGTTCATGCTTTGTGCAGATGTTGTTATTCACAAGTGGTATGATTTGAATCCAGTTTCACCTAATTCACCTTAAAGTATGGCTCTGAGTGGCAACACTCACTCAGAGGTTTAACTAAAGCAATTTTTCCCTACGTTTAACTTAGGCTAACTTTCCTGCTTTTGACTTTTCCTGAGTCACAATGACTTAGTGATGGCTTTGTCAGCTCCTGATCAGGAAGGCCAGATGCTGGTAAAAGGCCAGTAAAGTGTGTGCCTGAGCCTGTGTGTTTGCCTCCCCAGGAGTCTCATGAAAACAATGTGCTTATCCCAGCTGCAAATATTTACTGAAACTTCACTTCCAGTTTGTTCTGTGAGACTTCAGCCTTGCAATTCCTATTAAAGCAAGTTGAAGCCACTCATCCCATGTAAATGTATGTGAATAGAGCTAGTGCAGGAACTTCAAGAAGCAGGTAATTATTTTGCAGATGCATGAGGAATAAAATAAATGTTCCTGTTAGACTAGCAGAGTTTGCCTGGACCTCTTCTACACTCTCATATTTGACTTATTTGACTATTTAAATATACACCTTTTGTTTGCTGAAATTGCAGGCTTTTTTGCAGCCCATTGCAGGAGCAGAGTTTCTGTTAGCCCATGCTAGCTCAAGGCCTCTGTATTATGCATTAGTCATGAGCTGATCCATGGAGCTGACTTTCATCTGGAAAGGGAGGCTCTTTGCATCCACAGCAGCACACACCATAGATCAAGTTCTTCTCTGGATAATAGTAAAGGTTTGACATATATTTACAGACTGATCTGGTTAATTGTTACGGCTCTTACACAGGGCAGACTGTCGGGGGGTTTTCCCTGTTTCTGGCATAAAAGCAGCCTGTTCTTTCTTCCTGTTCCTCTGGCAAGTTCCTGCTCTTACAGCAGGTCAGACCAGGTGAAAACCAACACAGTTCAAACTGAGCTAAGCATGTGGCATTTGTAAAATTTTTTTAAAGACTTTGTCTTTTTCATTGCTTTTTTGAGATTATTCAAGATGTTAAGTAGGCAAACATGTCTGTAATCACATGTATTTTACAATTGCAAACATGACAAGGTTTATAGGGAGCAGCACTACATTTTATTAAATCAATAAACATCACTGGAAAGAACAGATGTGATTTGGGGCATATAAGCACTTTTGCAGGTCTGAAGTAGAAGCAACTATATTCAGATGAAGAACAGCCATGCTGAGGCAGTAGTTTCACAAGCATTTCTTTTGTTGACAGCACCAATAAAAACATTTAAAAGATTATTGTAAACCCAGTTATATTTTGCCATCTGGCTCAGCCCCTCAGACAGCTGAAGCAGCCCAGCCACGCTGAGCAGTGGGGGAGCCAGAGGAGAGGAAGGAATGTTCGGAGGTTGCTGAAGTGTCTCTGTACAATCCCTATAAGAAACACTCAACAATTTTACCTTCTGTATATTGATGAATTACTTTATAGCAATGTTTCATTCTTGCCAAGAAGACAAAGGAGTGGTGTGAAGATACCAGCTGTAGTGGACAGGAGGAGACTAGAAAAGTTTTGTCTGTGGTGAGGTGAGGCGTGAAGAAGACACGTTATAATCCTTCCATGACTTAACCTGAGGACAGTGACAAGAGTTTCAATTGGCTGGTGGGGCCATGTGGGGCTGAACCTACATTTAAGACTGCCTAAGCCTAGTGGCAGGGACTTTCGAAAGAACCCAAGGGTTAGATGCCGCCTTCTTTTCAAATTAGTTTCCTTTAAGGATAGATATCAAAAGACTCATGGAAACTGCAAATACTGGCTCTTACCTGAAAATGAAGTTGAAGCAACACAATGCTGTGGCTACCACACCTGCTGGGAAATGCTTGGATTTTGGTTTCTTTAAAGGAGTGAAGTAGTCTTCTCTCTCTTTCAAACCTGTTCTCAGGTATCACACACAAAAACCTTCTTGCTGTACAGCACTAACAGTGTATTATACATACCAGGAGGGCACTGTGAAGCCATTGTTCAGAATAAGTGAAAGTGGCCTTAGGGCTGTATCACTGAGTGAGGACTCAGGAAATCAGCCTGCAGCTCCTGACCGTAGTCCAAACGTCTTGTGTGCTTCAGGTCACAATTCAAAAACTCATCATAAAAACTGCCCCATGTTTAGGATACTGGGAAACATGTAGTTATGGAGGAGATGGAGGTATAAGCAGATGAAAAATTAAAGACAAAAATAAAAATCAAAAGGAAAAGCCACTAAATCTCAGGTAAAACCCATCCAAGTCTAAAAATAAAGGAAATGTAACAACCTTATGTACAAAGTAAATGTCAGACTGAGCACAACTAATGCTAGTCCTAGATTGCCTATTGATTTAGAATACCCCCCCAAAGTTAAAAAGAAACATATGAATGTTCCATAAAGCAAGAGATAATTTATTTCTAGTTGAAACCTTTCCTGTTCACACGGGCATGGGCTGCTGACACACAATGTCATAAACTACCAGCTGCAGTTCTGGGGAATGACACAGTGTCCATACTTTCTCTTCCAGCCTTCACAGAAAATGCTTGCTGAAGATGTGCCAGCAGTTCAGATGCAATCTGAGCAGCAGCAAATTCGCACCACTTGCCAGCTTGCAAACAGAGCAGACTCTCAGACCATTATCTTTATTTCAGCTGGCCAAATAAATCAGAACTAGGCACCAGGGGGTAAATTTCCAGCACTGTGTATAATGGGTTTAAAGTCAGAATGTCCACGACCGTTAACCACAGTTGAATGTCTAACTCACTGACCATGCTGCTGAAATTTTTCTCCTATAATAAACATCAACAGCCCAATCCTGCAGCCTTTTAGTCAGCAAAAGCCCCGCTGGTTTTAGTAGGAGCTGTGCCTAAGGGAGTGCTGCAGCTCTAGGCACATTACAGACAGAAGACTGTAAAGGGAAACTGTAAGCAGCCAGCATCACCTAGCGCATCTCTTCCTGCCACAAACTTTGCCCTTATCACTGAAGCAAACACAAAAATTTCTCTTGTGCCAGATCCTCAGAAACTCTTCTGTCATAGCCAGGAAAAATGTTCACATAGCCAAGAGTTAAGTCAGTCCCCTTCCTTGGAGCTCATTAGCTGAGTATCCTGTAAATTGTGTCATATTACCCTTAGTTTTATGCCCTCACAAAGTGTTAGATAATTCTACTCCACTGCTGACTGTCTGGGCTCTTTAAGGCTCTTCAATAGCTGAGATGTTCTCCTGGGCATGTCAAGGGCTTTTGCTAGAACTGCCACAGTGTTTAGCACCACGGTTACTGCTGCCAGAAATGCTTTTTCATTGTATTATAAATTTGAGCTAGTGTCACAGACACTAGTGTCATGCCTTGTTCTCCAGTTGTATTTTTCAACTTAGACTAAAATCCACCAATATAGCAGTGCTCCTGAAAGTTCTTAATCTTGCAAATTGTCCAAACGGTGGTTAGTCTAGAATGGGTATTTTCAGTAGGGCACACTGGGAACAGAGATCAAAATCCCCACTCTTCCTCCCTCTCTTTTTTTCCCCCATCCACATTTGACCTCATTGAACCTGTTCATCAGAATATAGTCTTCAATAGGTGCATAAGTGTGGTTTTTTTGCCTAATTCAGATCAGCTAAGTAATGCTTCAGCCACTGAATGATCATCCAAAGTCACAGAATCATAGAATGGTTTGGCTTGGAAAGGATCTTTACAGATCATCTAGTCCAACTCTCCTGCCAGTGCCCAGTGACCTGACTCCCTCCTTGGCCCTATTTTATTTAGCACTGTACACAAAAACTTAAGTACTGGCAGTGCTGAATATCACACACACAAACACACACACACAATGTTACATACAGGATGGGAGAGGTCCAGGTCCTTTTCCTCCTTTTGCACGTTGAAGCATATGATATGATTTCCTGAGACTGTGCAGAAGATGATTAATGCTCCAGGCAAAGCCACTGACTTTTAAACTATACAGACCAGGAGAAAATGTAGCCTACTGATTGCTGGATGTTTTAATGAAGGCTAAGACAGACTGCAAGGCTAATTTTAAACAGGAGAGTTTAGATTCTGAGAAATACATTAAAAATTTCTTGTGTTCTAAAATCAGAGGCCCTGGGCACATCTCTGGACTGTGCCAATGCTGTAAGCATACCTTTTGTTGGAAGTGACGGGTATCCTCCAGCCTTTGATCTGGCTCAGCTCTGTATCGGAGATCTCAATCTGCAGGGGGAGCCGTGGAACCCAGACCGTCACTTCTAATTGGGTGGTAAAATGCTGGTAAGTGAAGTTAACAATAGTATCCACTTTGCTTTTCATTTCCTTGCCATTAACGAAAATGGAGTCACATCTGTCAGAAACCTTAAAGAAAAAAAAGAAAAGAAAAAAAGAAAAGAAAAAGATTAATTAGAAAATGAATAAAAGTTCCTGAGGAAGCAGGAGGAATGATACATCAGTCCAAAGACAACACTGATAATGGGAGTCATGCATATTGTATTTTCAGTTTTCTAATTAGTAGCAAACAGTGATAAATGGAGCCCAGGGAATCAGTTCTGCTTTCCTCAATGGATACTACTCAAACTACAAAAATATTTTAATGATGTTATATAACCCATGTGAATGTTTTATAGTAGGCAAATTAAACTCTTTATGAATCAAACATCATGTGCATCAAAGTTTATGTTTACAACTTGTTTAAAGAACCTGGAAAAAATGGGCCCATATGTTAGTAAGAAAAAGACTGACTCAGAACCATAAAACAGACTCCTTTCCTTTTTCTTTGAATGCTGTAGCACTGAAAGACAAGATCCCCTTCATGGCTTATTAGCAGAAGTGCAGCAGAAGCATTAAATTTTAGAACTTCTCAGCAACTATATTAGCAAAATGTATTCATAGTTGCTTTGTGTCATTATATGAAATTACTTCCAAACCAGCCCATGGGCTCTGTACTGCCACCCATCTACTTTCTTGGTTTCAGGGATCCTTTGGCACAAAATCAAGGTCCTGTTCACAGATCCTGTTTATATAAAGAACATGATGTAGCAACTTGTTTGACCTGCATCCTGGAAAGATGGAACTCCTTCAAGAGGTAGAGATTTAAAATATATTTACGAGCACACATGTGTGTGTATTTTTAGATTATTTTTATATATATATATGCGCTTACATCTTTACACACACATTTAGATCAACGTATAACATGTTTATATCTATGTATATGTAGGTATACATGGGTGTATGTAAACACATGTACTTGCAGTTCTATCTATATACAGCTTCGCATTTTGCAAGAGAGAGGTGACAGTCTCCAACAGAGTCCATATATGGTGGATTTCATCTTTTAAAACAAAGGCTTATGAGATGTAGTCGTGTTACCAGACTGGACTTTGTTCTCTTGTGAGGACTGTTCCGTGTCATTTTGTATAATGCATTGGGACTCAGATCTGAAGGGATTCTGGCTAAGCCAGTGATTAAATTCTGGTTTACTGGAGTTACTGAGATAACTCATGTAGACTTCAGTGGGGAATATGCTGAAACACAGGTTGGTTTTGCTCTGCAAGCATACCTCAAATCTTTTCTGATATTAACAAGAATTAGGGGTTACTGAGCCAAGAAAAATTACAGAAAATGTGTAGTAGCCTTTTTTTTTTCTCAAAGGCAGTCTTCATAAATGACTTTGAAATTAAGTCTGTCCTGCTTTAAATCTCATACAGATTAATATTGTTTTTCTCTTGAGCTGTAAAATGGAGAGTAATTGAGTTCTACTATCATATGGAGCCCATTTAAATAACAAAATTTTCCCTAAATGGCTCTTATAATGCTTTTAAGATTTATAAGAATTTAAAAAAATATATATTTTAAAAAGTCTAACTATCTGATACAGAGTTAAAATGGACTCCAGGCTCAGGAGTACCACAAATGAGATGGAGCATACTCAAAATCTTTGTTTCATAATGTGTCACAAGCATGTCTGGAAAGTTTAATCACATTAATCAAGCCCATTAATAGAATGAGCAGTTGAGATTCTAAATCATATAGCCTACATCTAGGGAGTTTTGAGAGAATTAAGACAAGACAGAAATAATTAAGAAAATTCAGAGAGGGAGGGATAAACATTAAGATCAAATCAGGGGAATAACTAATACTTGACAGCAGCTAATATTTCAGATTCTCTTCTTGCTTAAAATGTTCTTGTCAGCAAGCAAGAAAGGTGCTAAATTAGGGAACTGAAAGATGGACTTTTATTGTAGCTGTAAAAATATCAGGGTAGGCTTACAAATTTCACAGATTAGATGACAGGACAGAGGCCACTCAGTCATTTATATACTGACTAAGAGGTAAGTACGTACAACTATGCTATAGAACTTCATCCAGTGGCCTTATGTAGAGTTCAGAGCTCATGTTTCACTTAAGTGTATCTTATAATAATCCAGTCTTGATAAGAAAACTTGAAGAGAGACATTACTGTTGGTTCAGTTCTCTATCCAGAATTTGGGTTTACTCTATTAGGTACAAGCAAACCAAAGAATTTAAAGGAAAATTAAGTTTGTGCAAATGAGGGTGAAAACCACAGCAGTCAGCTGGATCCAGCTGAATCCCACGATGAAGTATGTGAAACAATGATCACTGTTAACTTTTCAGGCTGGACAAAAGCTCACCTGAGGAAGTCTCCATTACACTCACAAGCATTTACTGCCATGTTTCATTCATTGCACCTTATAGCAGTTGCTACATGAAAGTCAATTTGGTTAATCTGAAGGAAACAAGAACCTTGAGCATGTATAGAAAGTGCCCAGCACTCCTGTTTCAACACTTGGGATCTACTACAGACCCTGGAAAAGGAATTCATTTCATCCATGTCTCAGATGAGAGCTGTGATTTCATGTTAACAGCATTCTGAGACTCCTCCAAAGTGAAGGGGGAGTGAGAAACACACATTGAGCTTCAGGGACTTGGTGCCAGCTGTATTCTCTGGCCGAGGGCCTACAGTAAATGTTCCCTTTCCCTTTCTTCTCTTTAAGTCTGCTCCATACTTTTCTAGTCACACTCTGACTGCCAGAAGTGGCTCGTGATGCTGCTGGAAGGGGAACTCTGATCTGCTGCTGGAGTTAGGGGAGTGCGTGCCTGTTTACATCAACAAGCGCTCAGGTTCGCCGTGGGGCAAGCAGGGACACAGGCAGCTACACTGCCAGGTGACTTAACACACGGTGTCTTTTGAGCTGCTGGTTCTGAGGGAACAAAGGACAATGCAGTTAAATCTCTCTTGCAAACACAACAGAGTGAGAAAACACAGCAAAATCTTAAACTGCCACCCTCATCTAAAATGCACAGAGCAAGGCTGTTTCATACAAGTCTGTTGCTATCCATTGTCCACTGCCTGACTAAAGCAGAAAGTGTTATTGGAGACAGTTTGCAACCAGGAGAAAAGGATGGTTGGTGATGTGCTCTGGTATGGATGCAGGTCAAGAGAAAGAGAGCTGCAATTAACCTCTCCGGGCTTTGAAGCAGGTGGTTGGCTCCAATCCCCACAAATAATTGTAAGAAACACAATTTGCCCTGTACAGCCTGTCACAGCCTCCTCGTTTTAGATTAATCCAGTACAAAAGTAGCTCATAATCCAAAAGAGTAATTGGGAAACCATTCAATGTTCAGGTCAGCAAAGGTTTATGCAGCCTTTGGGTGGACAGGTAAAACAGAGGGAATGTGAACTGACAAGAAAACAAACAATGCCTGCTGCACGGTTCATCTTTACATGCAGGTTTGAGTCCAAATTTCATACTTTACCCTCATCTTGCAGGTTCCTTTTGCAAGGAGTCTGAATGAGACAGATGTAACAGAAAACAGCTGCAATCCTTGTGCCTGTTAACCACTCAGGAGTTTTTCAGTTAGGCAAGACTTTGCTGCTAAATGCCTGCTTGGCACAACCATTTTTCACCATCACTCTCTTGCGGGGGAGGAGAGCACGAGATGGTTTCAGGAGACACCAACCACACGGGCATCTCCAGCCAGGAGCACTTCAGGGCTTCCCCAGCCCACACCGCTGCTCCACATTCATCATTTTTCTGCAATGCCAAACTGTCCTATGGCACTTTTCATCTGTGACTTTTTGACACACAAAAACCACAAGAATGATGGTATTTTTACAACCCACTTACAGAAGAGGAAACTGAGGCACACGCAGATCCAGAACTGGGTCTAACACGCAGTCTTTTCAGCTGAGAGCTATAGCCATTTGGTTATCCAGTCAGGTCCCAAAATTGTTTAAATCTGAAGTTCAAATTCACCCTCGAAAAGAGGTCCATTTTACACTTGCTTTCAAAAGAGCCCTTCAGCAGAACTGGCCTTTACAAGAGGAGCTTTTTGCCTGGAGTTAACATCTACTGGCATTTAAAAATACTGAAGTTTAACGGGACAGATGTACTTTAGTGTTGTAACTCTGCTTTTTCAACAGCAAAACCCAACCTTACTCCAACGCCTGCCTGCGACAATGCTATTTCTGCTATCCAGCATACAAGGCGGAGCCCAGAATGCAGCCTGGCTGCAGCCCACCCAGCCCTGGTCTCAGGAGCCAGAGCTCTTGTGGAAGAAGAGGTAGGAATGACAGACCAGCAAATTGCGGATATTTACAAAAGGTCAGAGGAACAGCACACAGTGCTGCTTTGCACTGACTGTGCAAGGGATGCAAAGTCTAATTATTATGGCTGAGGCTATAAAGAGAACAATTGTAACAAGATTTTAAAGTGAATGGTGCCTAGAGTAAATGGCTCATTCTCATAATAATCTTAAAACTGTAATTTTGTCATATTTCCTGAAAGCCGCCTTTTCCACCTTTTCTGCGGCTTTGTTCCTGGCATTGTCTTGTTAGCCCATTAGGAAGGACTTGCTGGGCTACTTCAAACCCTTACACTGTGTGTTTTTCTTCTACCTCTTGCATCTTTTCATATGGCCACAGCATAGCTGTTATCAGGGCTTTTATTCTGGTTTGGGTTATTTTGTACTTTATTTTTATTATTGCTACATGTTTGCTTTAGAACCACAGTCTGAAATTACTCCCTCAGCCTGAGAAATCTACCTTCCTCTTTGGGTAATAGTTGAAGAGAAAAGGAAGAATTATTCTTCTTCTTACCCTCTTCTTTCCCCCTCTTTCAAACAGCTGCTTATCTCTGGGTGTTCCCTGGTTCCTGTCCCCTTCTGCACTTACACATTGCCTGAAGCCACTGCTGGAGTCTCTCCAACCACCAAAGGGATGGGAATAGATGCCTCATGCTTTGAGACAAATAAACAAAGCGTTTACCCAAACCCTTTTCAGGTAAGAAATGGTTTTATCTAAATTCAGAATTATGCCTGACAGTAGTCAGTCTAGGAAACGTGGGACTTACTGTCTTGGCTGCAGTTGTGTCATGACATGTTAATTATTCTAGTGCACAATATTTGCCCATATGCACGTGCCAAGTCATAACTTAAAAGTTGAAATTTTCCTTAGATTTTATTTCCCTTTTAAAATCAAAACTAATTGGCCATGGTTGAATTACAGTTCTGCCCCAGAACTTACTGTCTCCTGTCGGGTTTGTGTGGCACAGACAGACTGGTGTCTCCCCCTGTGCTGTCAGCTGCACCCAAACCTCTGCAGAGCAATGCTGGGCCAACCCATGGGACTTGTGTGTTGTGCAGGACTCCTGCAGCCAGACACTGTACTGTCCACCAGGAACCAGCCAGGTGGGGAGCACCCATGAGGAGGAGACATCACTCTTGTTTCTGACACCATGCAGCAACACAGTGCAACTTCCAAAGCAGTCCTTGCATTGTATGTATCTAAGCACTGGTACATGTTAGGCCTGCAAGGCTTACCAGTGCATTTATTTCAGCCTCTTCCACAAGTGGGGTGTTCCTGTGCAGTTAATTCTGGCAATAGTTGTGCTTCCCCCTGCCCCAGCTGTGTACTGGGGTCTGCAGATATTGTCTCCAAGCAATTTGAGGCAAATGGTAGATTAAGAATATACAGAGTAAAGGCTGGTAAATGACATGATGCTGAAAATAAAACTAATGAAAACAGAAGTTTTATTCCCTTTTAATTTTACACATATGCAGAATAGTCTTAGAATTGTAATTTTTGAAACATTCTTTTCACATTAATTTGTTTTTATTGGCAAATCAGTTCTCCAAGTACTGTTCTCTGGAATAACTGCTGTAGTTCCATATATAAGTGTTGGCTATAGGAATCCCTTGAGATGTATTCTAAGGTTTGTTTCCTACTTAGAAACAATAGCAAGAGTTTAAGTCAAGTGTTCCCCATCCCATGTGTTCAGTATGTGTTTGCTTTTCATCTCATCGGTGAATAATAATGTTACAAACAGTATACAAACTGTGATTCAATGCAGTCCAACAGTTACAAATATGAATGTAAAGATTCCTCCCCCCCAGCTTTCACTGGAGAAAATGAAAAAAAAACCTGAAATATGTGAAAATTATTCTGAAGCATTTCCAATGCTCTTCAGCTTAAGTAGACTTAAATTGCAACATCTACCAAGCAGAAAACAACATACTTCCTTCTACACCAAAACCAGAGGTATCCCTAATCCTGTTTGGGGAAATCTGGACTGGGGCAGGGAAGTTTGTTCAGCCAAACAGCACAGGAATGAACCCATTTGGGAAATCCAGGCCATTCTGACATTGCCATTTTGTAATGGTCATTCTTCCCAGTTTTATTGTCCTAAACGACTGAGGTAGGAGATTCAAAACTCATGTCTGGACTTGCAGTTTCTCTCGTTAGAGACAGAAGCGCAATCTAAGAACCACATGCTTTGAAAGTGAGGAGTTAGTGGAAGCACCAGTGCCTCAGCACTCAGCCCAGCCCAGCTGCAGTCTTAGGCCCCTAAATAATCATCCCCATGGGCACAAGGAGCCGCACAGAGAACCCTGCAGGTACCGATATAACAATATCCAGCACTGCGTTTGCCAGACAGGCCTATTCTGAAGGCCACTTGTGGCAGCAGTAAAAATTACAAACTGTAATTTGTACTCGGTCTGAAATGTAATGCCCAGAACTTAGAAGCAAGATTGAAAGGAAAACCTTTTGTCCAGGAAAGCAAAGATTTGGAAAACCAGATAACGAACAGAAGTGTTGCGTGTTCAAGAGACCAGAAAAACATGAGAGTCTGCAGATAGCCTTGGGGGGGGTTCTCAGTTACCCAGATGCGCAGAGCTCCACGTGGACATGAGACCATTTCCATAGCAGCTCAGCAGCAATTAGCACAACAGAGTTAGTGATACCCTATTGTTTTATTGAAGAAGCCTCTGCTCATTTTCTCTGTAGATGTCACTATTTAACAGCACTGATGAAGGGAAGCAGCATATTGGGGGAGGAGGGAGATGAGGCTAGGTATAGCTTGTAATGATGTGAATGAGTATTTTAAGTTTTATAGTGTTTAAACCTTTTAACCCCCATTGAAATGCACTGAACTAAAGGGAAGGACAGCATGGAAGACATTAACATTTTGGTTTAACAATAGAGACAATTTGCTGTGGCTTAGAAAAGGTGCAATGATCCATGAATGTACAATGAGAATGTAAAGACCTGCTGTACTGAATGAAGTGTGCACTATTCAAAAACTGTTGATCTATGCAAAATTATTAAACAACACATGAGATCTGCCAGGATTTCAGTCCCAGGTGCAGCACAGCTGCTCTCATTCACTTTCCGGCAAGCCGTGCAGGGGCGTTCCTGCTGGAGATGATAAGGTTGGTGGGTGCACAGGTTGAAAGGGGAGGACCAAAGAAGGTGGGTGTGCTTTCAGACCCCAGCCTGCTGCTCGGCCCGACTTAATTCAGGCTCAGTAATAACTGCTGTGCATCCCCGGCGGTGGTGCAGATGCTCTGGCGCTTCGTTCCTACTGATTATGTGGAGTGAATACTGAAAGTGGTTGGGGGGCAGCTAATAGCAGTACATGGTGCCTGCCAAAATGTTTTCTGCTCCATGTACCAAGTTCCTTTACTCTTCAGCTGAGCTTTTAACTACACTTTTTCTACAAAAATCCAGCTGAGGAATTCTGTCAGAAATAAGTTACTGTTTCTGCTCTCCCCACTGATTTCATCAGTGCAGATTAAGAAAGAGAGATCATCTTCATTAAATCAAATCAATGGCAGTATTAAGATGCTTTGGAAGATAAAAGAATGCCTTTTTTTACAGTACCTGGAATAGAGAGTGGTTGATCCATCAGGAATGTCAGCTCCCCCGCACAAGAAGAAATTATGCTTGATACCAGTAACTAAAAGACAGTGGTGGCTGTGTTGCTATTGGTCTTAGCACAGACATTTCTACAATCGGTTGGGAAACCAGATGGGACTCTGCTTTGATGTGTGAAAGAAAAAAAGGGCTGTAACTGGTAGGGGATACAGAATGCCTTTTTTAGGTTTGATCCAACACTCGCTGAAGTAAATGAGAGACTTTCCACTGATTTACTGTCCGCAGACCAGAAGTTTTAAAGGATGTGAGAACTTCACTGCCTATTGTAAAGCAATGACAGCCAGCTGTGACACAGGCTTGGAATAAGAAGCTGTTTAGGCAGTGTTTTTTCAGAGGCCGAAGGTGTATCGTACTGCAAGGTGTCTGGACAAACTGCAATTATCATGACAGAGCAGTAGTTCCACTGCCAGGATGCAGAAGAGCAGATGCACACGAAACTTACCTCATGTGGTTCAAGCTCCTGTAAATTCCAGCACAGTTTCTGTTTGGGGGAAGCTTCAGACACACTCTGTTTTTCATTCAACCACTACTTTTGTTGATAACAACAACACATGGACCAGAGCTTAGAGCATGACCTCCTGCTTTCTTGTCCATTTATGACTGAAATTGTGCCAGTCCCATTCTTGCTCCATGAGTTTGTTTCTTCTAAGCAATCTAGTATGCAAGTAAGCATGGCTTCTACTTGCCTTGTCACCGTGATGCAGTACATCTCCTGGGCTAACATCCTTCCCAGACAGGCACGCTTCTCTCTAGACAGATATCTGCATTCTTTGCACTGAGATAAAAAAGGATCTCTCACCAGCACAGATTCTAAGCACATGCTCATCTGACGTGACTTCTGCTTCAGTATATTTGATCCTTAAACTTCTGCAGATTACCAACACTTGTCAGTTTAAGTAAACATCCCCGTGCTTCATATTCATCAGCTGCTATCCCAGAAGGGCTTAAGAGTTGTTTGTCTCGTGAAACCCCAGCATATGGTGCCAGCTCTTTCTTGCACCAACTCTAATTGCAAACACTGAACCTGTTCTGTAAGAACTGTTAATTAGGTGAAACTAACACATATGTTTGAGCTATAAACTAAGGTGGTTTTTCTTTCCTTCTCGCTTTTTTTTCCCCCACTTGAATTACTCACACAAATGGGGTTATAGGCTGGCAGAATAATTTACACATCGTTGAGAAAAGTAAGAGGGGAGAATATTCAGGCAGACACAACATACTTCAGTTCCACTGAAGTTCTTTGTAAAATAAGGGGCTTTAAAAGTAATCTTCTGTGTACCAAGTAAACTTAGCGTTGGTGATTCATGGCTCTAATCCCTGTGACTGAAATTTAAGATCTAAGGCCCCATGAAATTAAAAGAAAAAGAAACAATTACATGCATATTCCTTCAATTTCATGTATTGTGTATCCTTCAATTTTTCCAATGAAATTTTAACAGGGGAAATAGAGGTTTCTAAGGAACAAGTACTTGAAAAGAACCCAGCAGGTCAGTTGCAACTGCTGAAGCCAACCAGCTCCCTGTGCCTGCTGGCTTCTCAATGTTCCTGGAGAACCCAAGTCACCTCCAGATTTCCTCATCTCCTACAGATATTTTATAGATGTGTGAAAAGCTCAAAGATGCTAAGTGTGTACAGCCCTTGGGTAGGACAGCAGCCATTCAGCCCTTCACAGCTGCACAGAAGCTTGTGGAGGGAATAGGAGGATACTCACAACAGGGCTGTTGTCCATCAAGTCCTGTGCTGCTCCTGGACTACACCATAGAGGAAAGGAGCCCTATATGCTGCTTCTCCCACAGAAGGACAACTGCACCCCTTCCCTATGAATGCAATTTGAACATATGGCAACTACAACAGCATCGTAAAGCCACAAGCCAAGATGACAGCCAAGTAATAAAGCTTGTGAGCTTATAATAATATTAAGAGTAATGTGTTAAGTCATGAATGTTAGCCACACTGATCTAGCCTTTAATCTTGTTCCAGTAATGAAAGGATACACCATGCTTATCCCAAGGGATCAATAGAAAACCAGAAAAAACAATCCAAAAAGAGCTTTTAAATACACTTCTATTTTGTAAAGAAATTTCTGGTCCTATGTCTAGATATTAGTGAATCAACATTCATAAGTCTTCGCAGCTAGTTTTTAGTCTCTGAGCAACAAATATAGTTTATTAATTAGTTAAAAAAAAAAAGGAAAAGGAGACATTCAGACAGCAAACATAGCCAAAAAACCAGTCCTCAAACCACATTCATTCACCCAAGTACTTCAGTAAAATTATTTGGAGAGAATGTCAAGAGCTTTTACCCTTTTACCTAAAAAAAATACTTTCCTTCTCTGGTCTCACAAGAGTAGACCATACTAGACTACAGGATGATGCAGAACATTGGCGTTAGGAGACAACTCTCTATTCACTAAATGGAAAAAGCCAAGAGACATGGATGCAATTCAAAGAATCAAATTTAAATACATACAAGATGCTGCAAGTTCCTCACATAGACAAGACGGTCAGACAATTTCTAGGTATCACTGGATCACACATCCTATTGCTCTGCATGCACTGCAGTCCTGTTAATGCCTGCAATTTTAGCACAGCACTCAAAATATTTGGTGCTTGCTAATGAAAATTCCCATTCCTGAAGTCATATTAGTCTGTGAAAAACTAAATTTTTCAAATTAAAAAAAAATAATCTAGCTGGTAGTGGGTACTACAAACAGTATAAAAATGTGGCCTCCTTAATGGCTGAAAATACAGATGGGCTCCAAAAGGGCCCCACATGTGTTCTGAACCTGAGTTCTAAGAAGTGTTGCTACTTTCCTGGCAGGAGTGTTGGTGTATCACAACTACAATATTCCTAGATATTGTGTCAGGCAAAAAGCCCTTCTTTTTAAATGAGAGCAGTAATGTAACAATACAGGAGGCTTTATCTACAATGCAGGGAACATGAAAGAAAAAACTGTCATGGGCTGCAGAGGAACAGTGAAGTTAAAAAGAGGAGATGTGCACTTTTGCATCACCTCCATTCCTGTCCTGGATGTCCTAGCTCCTGTGCTAGTAGTGGCTCTGGGAGCTTCCCACTGGATTCTGCTGCGTGGTCTCCTTGGTGACTGCCCAGGCTGAGCTGTGCTCCTGCAGATGAGCACTGGCTGGGAATGCTCTTGGACAGTCACTCAGGGAAACAGAGGGAGGTCCTTTAGGATGAATGCACTGGAAAGAAGAAAGTGTCAGTGTATCAAAAATAAAGCCAGATTTCCATTCAAGTGTACAGTCTCAGGGCTCTTGAAATTGTCAGGAAGTGACTGAATGACACAGCAGATCTTTTCCAAGAAAATGTTTTCTCTGTCTTTAATGTCAGACTGACACAATCGTCAGCCTTAGCTTAACTCCTTAACGCAAAGTGCTAGATTCCCTTCTGTGCATAAGCAGCTCTAAGGCTGTGCTGAAGATGGCATGCTTCAGTTATGACACCGCCTCAACTTAGAAGCTTAAGTTCTGCATATAAATGCAAAGGCAGTCCTATACCATCCATACATAAGCTGCAACTCAGCAGGAATCCCTTGAAAATAGGCCCTGTGTAACCCACTGTTTCTGACGGCTCTACGCCTACACTCCCTCTTACTCCCAGCTAAGGTTTCTTGCCAGACCAGGGGAGGAGAAATCCAAGGTAAAAAACAAGGGAAGCTTAAGGGTGGAGGAAGCAGCCTCTGTGGGATCAGAGGGAACCAAGCCAGAAGGTTCCTGGGCCAAAGCTCCCCTTGTGTTACCCGCAGAGGCACAGCAGCCTCACTGCTTCTGAGTCATGGGGGGTTTAAGACAGCTCATGAGTTACAAGAATGAAAAGCTGATCTGATCACAGTAGCAACTGCCTTTGTGTTCTCCAACTGGAACAGGAGAGGAGTGAATTGGCCCTCTGGTGCGGGAAGAGGCAGGGAGTGGAACAGAACAAATCCTGCAGGAACAGCCCCGTTTGGGGAGAACGCTCAGGGGGAAGGCTGCTCTGCTGCTCTTTGACTTTTATTGTGTCAATAAATCCAAGCTCCAACAAGGAGGAAAGCAGCACATCTTGGCTAAAGTGTCTGTGCACAGCAGAATAGGAAAATGCCTGGTGCAACTGTAATACAAATGTTTGGTAGTAATGCCCATGTCACACTGAAGATGGAAATGGTTTCTCATTGACGTGCCCCAGCGGTGTAAGTGCTCTCTGTCACAAGGGGCTGCAGGACTAAAAGGGGCTGCTGACATCTGCTAATGCCTTCCACCTTTTTTCCTCTTCCATTAACAGGTTAGAGCTTCCAACCATGGAGTGTCTTCCACGGTGGGCGAAGGACGGTGTAAGGAATTCCCATTGCCAGGATGCCACCCTTCCCTACACATTGCTACCCACACACTTCAGCCCCACGTGACACGGACCTGCCACGAGCCAGCCAACAGTGTCTGTATTCCTCGAGAGGTTCTCTGCTAGTCAGCTCACTGTTTTACAAAGAGAAGTAACTGTCATAATCCTGCTTTTTACCAAGAAGGGAACACAGCTTATTAAAACCCTCGAACAGAAGAGGAGCCCTGAGGACACACGGTGTGTGGCTCAGAAGTGGCTTTTAGGCAGGTGGCCCCACGCTGAGCAGCCTGGGGTTGCCAAGCCCAAAGCTCTCAGACATCACAGCGGAAAGACTGTGTGTGGGGGTTGAAGACCTGAGGACTGCTGGGGGCTTCAAACCATATAACAGACCACAGAGTTTTCTTTTTTGAGGAGAATTTTTTTAAAAGCTGCTAATCACAGGGGGGGCAAATGTCCAAATGCCTTCCTTTTGGATGACACAACATTTAACTTTTTCCACAGAGCTCTTCAGAAACCAGGACCTATCAAAATCAATGGTTTGTTATTGACTTTAACTTAAAGGCAGAAAAATCAGTATAGAACTACGTGACTCCTCCACTGCTGTCTTCACCGGATCATCTTTGCTCCAAAGCCCCTATGACCTATGTGGACTGAGCTTCTTGCTACCAAATAAGACCCTGTTAAGATCCAGCTACAAACGAGCGTTCTTCCTGTCAGTGCTCCCATCTCCAGCCACAGCACATGGACTTGTATGAACTCCAGCTCATGCATGAAAGGTAAGTGACAAACCACAGAGAGCTGCCAGAAGATTTCTGTTGTACTTTTGGATTTCTCTCTTTAGATTTGTTTCTTAGCATCTCCCCTTCAGGCTGTGTAGATACAGAACATGCCACAGCCAAAGGATGGAGAAAAATGGTGCTTTGTTAAAAACCCTTAGCAAAAGAGCTAGGGAAAGCCTATGTTAAAAATCCTTAGAAGAAAGTTAGAGATAGCAAAATGGAAAGAAACTAGCTAGGTAATGCAAATGCAAAGCAGGCTGACAGCACAGGCAGCTGTACCTGATGGAGCTGTACATTAGTTAGCCTGGGTTTCCACACAAACATCTCACAGGTTCAGATGTATGATGTACTGGAGGCTCAGGTCAGTCAGCCCAGGATGCATTCTTTGCCATGCCTGTGACCCAAACGAGTTAGTTTACAACTAGCAGAGATTTTACATGAATTTCAGTCAAACTGCCAGTCCCATGCAGGTTTGCTCAGGGGGGTGGGATTAGGTGAACAACCAGAGGTGCAATCCAGATGTGAGTATTCCATGCAGAAACTGCTTTCACATGTAATCCTAGGTCGTTATTTTACTTTCATCTCCTAGCTTGCTATAGCTACAAAAAACAAGTTAATGTGAAGCACAGATTGAATTTTTTTAATCAATGCATAATTTTTTCTTTTGTGCTAGTGTTCTGTGGAGACACTTCCTTCCCCATTCACGCAAATCAAAAGGAGACAATGCAAAGCCAGTGCTATGGCTGCCACAATTTCTGCCCAAGCAGAGCACAAGTCCTGTACAACTGATACTGTATCCCAGGCATCCCTACCAGAGGGTAACAGGTGCTGTACTGTGCTTTTATACTCCCTGTGAAAATAAGCACTGAAGGTTCACTAGATTTTGCCTTTATTTTCTTAAGAAACCCATGTTCCCTGTCTTCTTCACTATCTTGGAGTTTTCTTAATCCTGGCTTCTCAGCTGACATCAGATGGATTGATTTTTTTTTTACAATGCTCGTGCTGCAAGTGCTCTTTGGACACTGTGATAGGATAGCTGTCATCTCCACCTCTGTGGCTTCATTTCCAGTTTAATCCTGAAATCTTAAAAAAGTTTCTTGCATTGATCTCTCACTTGTGTGGCAAAAGAGGGCTTAGTGAAGTTTTGCTTGGGATTTTAACTACACCTGCTGCCAAAAAACGTACTTTTTTTTCCTGTCCATTCGCCTTATTCACTGACAGATTCCATATTCTTCCCTTTCAGCTGTTTCTTTCAGCTGCTTCTTTTCAGCTCTTTCATTTTTGTCCATTTAAGCTCTTAGAGCTTACAGCTCTGTGGCTTCCCCTATCTGATTTATTCTCCACACATAAAGACTTTCAGAAGGGGTTTAAGAGAGTGGGATCCCCACCTTCTCTTAATTTATGTTGGTAATGGGTGTAGGATGACCCTTTTGAGACATTTGGGAGCTGGTAGGTCACTGTCTCAAAGCCAGAAGGCTTGCTATGCTTGCACAGAAGGCTGCGATCCAGTGGGATGTGCAGCCACAAGGGAGGTGTCTCCCCCTGTGTCTGAGGAAACTTCAGCATCTAAGATGGTCCTTAAACATGGTCCTTAAATGTAAATATTCCAAACTTTCAAGAAGAGGAGAGCTCATGAGTTTAAAGGAAATTATGTCATCTATATAGCATGACATCCCCCTGCAGCGAGCCCCTCTGGAGTTGGTTTGTGGCTAACAAAGCTGTTACATTCTGTTTACTGAAATAACTCTATTAAATAAAGTCCCATGTTTTATGCAGGTCATAGATGTAGCCCTATTGATTTAACTTGAAAGTGCACCCTTTTTTATAGTAGCAAGATGTTTGCTTTTCTACACTTTGCCTTCCTAGGTGTCTAACCTGACCTCCTGCAGCTGCTGCAGGTCACCAGTTTCCAGTGAACTCATGTTCAGTGCAAGGCATTTGCACCTATTGATTGATTCAGCATTAAGGGCCATTCTTGTGCAGATGTATTCTGCCTTGCCAATCTATATCTATAGGCCACTTCATTTCATCTGATCCGATTCCTGCTTTTCAGGATACCTTGTATTTCTTTTCCTTAGATCTTTTCTTGTATTTCAATCTTATCCTGCCTGCCTTTATTTAGAATCTCCTTCATTTTCAGGTAACTCAGGCTTTTCCCTGAGCTTGCTGCAGCTCTTTCTGAACTCCCAGTGACAGACAGAAAAATAATTACTTGAAAGACAGGCAGCAGCAGCCACCCTCAAAATCTCTTCAATCTCACTGAATAGGTTCCCTTCCCATCCCTACCCATGGACACTCACACAATGTCAGCAGCCTTCTCCAAGGAGTCATGCTCCTGTATAAATCCATCTGTGTACTCTTCAAATGGGCCAAGCTGGAGGCATTTTCTTACAAGAATTAAGGAGATCGAAGTTGGCAATAATACATTTTCCTCAGCAAAATTAGCTACACAAGATGAAAATATCAATAATAACATAAGGCGATTAAACAAGCCACGTTGTCAAGTTTGCTAAGAACAGAAGGTCTTAGCAAATGGCTGTCTCTAGACTTTAGACAACCATATTCACCAACATTATGAAAAACAAACAAGCTGTAACTTGAATAGTTATAGTTTCATGGGATCCACAGAGAATACAGGGAAACATCCACACTTTGTGGGCATTTGCTTTATTAAACAAAAAGAGAAACCTCCCAGTATCTCAACTCTGTGCTCTAACGGTGGTGGCTGGATCTTCCCGATCTCACCATGGTTGAACACAATTATTTTGGATCCAGCTGCACCCCTGTGCTTTCCTCCCAGTGTTACATTGTATAAAGAGACAAAAAAACCATCCCTGGACCTCTAACTCAGGAGGTGTTGCAGGACAGGCTGTAAGGAGGAGAGACACAACTCTAGCAGTCTACTCTAAGGAAAATGCAGCTCTGTATTTGCAGCCACTCTTTCCTTTCTACCCTTTATTTGCTTCAGTGTTTTCCTTGCTTATGGTATGCAGGTTCTGATCTTCACTCAGTGGATTTGAAAATGTTTGCTTGGCTTTTATAGTTCACAAAATGTGCTTAAGAACACAGCAATGAAGGATTTGCTCCAAGGAAAGATTTTCTCGTTTTACACTGATAATCTCTCATGCTAAACTCACTACAGGTTGGGGAAATCTAAAAGTCTACAGCTTCTGCGTGGCAGGGACTATTTAAGTCTGCAGTTTTCCAGTACTGGTGTATTGAAATCTTTTATTTGTGGGGTGGCAATAAAAGATGTGGAGAGAAAATCTCCCCTGGCAACATGTACTCTTGAAAGGCCCTTTCAAAGCAAACATTCCAGCAGTGAGAAATACTTCAGCACACTGCGTTCCCGTCCTCTCCTTCCTTCCCTCCCCACCTCCCCAGCCTATGCTCTTAGTATCAGAATAATAAATTCCTTTGTGCCCCATCTTATGCAACCGTTTCACATCACCTTCATGCACTTGGCTGGGGAAGACCTCACAATCAAAGATTATATTCTTTCACACAGCGCTATCAGTATTTTGTGTCCCTTTGCGGCCAAGTGTTATCAGCTGGCCATAAAGCATTCAGTTTGGGGGGGTGGGGAAAAAATAATCATTGTATTCTGTAATACTGATTGCATCAAATGGCAACTAGATTGGAAGACAGTAATCACGCTGGGCTCAGGCGATTAAAAACTCACTTGGAAAATTGGCGCTTGCTGAGCTTCTATGGAAAGAAATGAATTACAAAGGAAAACAATAAGGAAGGGCGTGCATTAATTTTGCCCTGCTGTGGATAATGTTGAGTGTAAGAGATCTGAGAAAGAACTGTGTATCTTAAGGATTTTCTCTTATGTTGTTGGAAGAAAACCTGAGAGCCATTGGAGCAGGGTTGCAAATTGAATTCAAACAGTAATCTCAGAAGCAGCAATTGGGAAAGAACAAATAAATAAAGCATATAAATAGGAGATAGTGTTTCCTGCTAGGAACTTACCATGTCTGGCAATGTGGCTCAAACAAAGAACTCGCCCTTACTGGCAGTCCTGCCAGGGCAGCCTCCGTTCCCTGGGTAATGTCATTCCCCTCCTCACTGCCAAGCTGTGCTGGGTATTTGTACAGGTAGCTCAATAAAGGATTACCTCCCAGAATGTCTGTATCATAGCAAGCCCTGTGTAACTCTTGTTCAGCTATGGGATCTGCAGGGTAGGCACTGTGTCCACACCACTTTTATACAGGGTTGAGTAAACTGCCAGCACTCCACAAATAATACATGCATACAACTCAAATAAATGCCCAAATCTTCTTCAGTGAAGCATTTGTGCATTTTGCAGCCTTTTCTTGACACTTGCCAGAGTCCATGTGTCTCTGCTCATTATTCCCCTGTTTATTACAATACATCCTTTTCTCTGGCTCATGACAGATTTTTGGATCCAGGCTCATGTTTAAGGGAGGTTTTGTTCTCCAGCCCAGGCAGGACTGTGTTGCTCAGCCCGTAGGACATCACAGGTGCCCTCTAGCAGGAGCAGGCTGGAATTCCCTTTGAAGGAGCTGCAGAGTTCATTAGCTGCTGACTACAAGCTGCTCAAATGTATTTTTGCAGTGTTGAAAGGCCATCTCCTGCAATGCTACTCACACGAGTAGTCCTGTTTGTCCCCCAGCACCTGGACTCTAAGAGATGGCGTTACCAGTGCCAGTGCCAGTTACCAGTTTGACCACTGACTACTTTAAAAGAAACACACAAGCAACTCGCTTATTTCTTCTAGAATCAAGGAGCATTTCCAATGCTTTTCCTCAGGAGAAATTAATCAAAGTAGTAAAATTAAACAACCCAATATTAACACAACAGTGATTCATTTTCACACTGAATTCAGGGGAAAGCAGTTTAATCCCCAGCTGAGCGTTGCAGAATTCCAAATCTGCCCCACCGAGAAGTTGTAAAAGTAGAGGTGATGGATTTAGTTTCTATTTCCTATTGAACAAATGCAAATGTTTAAGTTTTAATCACTGCTTGACACTTTTGATTTTTTAAAGATATACCTGGGCCATGCTCCAATAGCCTGACTCGTCTCACAAAACCAACTCTGCCTCTTCAGCAATTAAAGGAAGCCTTTAATGTGGGAGTCAATGTTTTGGCACAGTGACATTAGTATAAATTAGACCTTAAGAATCCACAACACAAAACAAAATGCTAAATCCTGCCATTTATTTAACCCAAATTCCCTGTACTTCATGCAAATGATAAAAGAAATATCATTTATAACTTCATTTTATTCTCTTATCCTTATTTAATGAGTTGTCCAAGTCATTAATCCACCATCTAGCTGCTATTATTTAAGGCTTGATTTTCCCCATACACCCCAATCCTGATGTACGAAGGTACAGAGCTGCCTAGCTGCAAGTTATTTCTTGTCTTGTTGCTGTTCATATGAAGGAAATCAAAATAGTTTTCATTCTGATTTCCAATTCTGATAATGAGAATGAAAAATATTAATACATAAAAACATAGCAAAACCAAAAATGCTTTCTACCACAGAGGAGAAAGGGAGTCGGTTACTGTCAATGGAAGGTGCTGTTTATGTCAGATAAATTAACTGCACTTCAAAATGACAGTGGCATGTCAGCCTCATAATCTCCATCCTCAGCTTCAATTATGTATCTCAAGGGACTGCACCTCAGAACACATTACTAAAACACAGGTGTGGATAAATTAAACCACAAAAACACGTACTCAAGCTGCATTCAAAAAGCTGACTGTGACCCTCAGGGCCAGGGGAATGCAAAGGTTTGGTTCTGAGCATGCCAACCACTGCCGAGCTGCCTCAGCACAAAGTTCTCTGGAAATAAAGCCTGTTTGTGGGTTGAAAAATTCAGCACTGTATGTACATTTTAACATGCACTTTTAGTGCCCAGAACACTATTGCTTACTTACACTCCATGCCACCCGGAGAGCATCGCTTGCTGCCCAGTCCCACAGCTCTCAACTATCACAGCAATGAAGAGGGCACAAGATAAAGATTTTTTTTCTCATCCCGTGTCTGACAGCTAATGGCTGTTTTAACTTTCACATGGAGCAAATGTCGCCCTCTGGAACACCTCTGTCACTCCAGTGCCTTTCACACAGTGGCATGACTTCAGCTGAGAGCATGTTTTGGCCCCAGGGGTTTTGATCGGAATGGGAATCTGAATTAATTTGCCCAGCCAGATTGATAGTTCAAGAGCTGTAAAAGCCTCGGAATCCATGAGGTTCATGCATCCACAGTCAAAATATTTTAATGGTCAGCTGCACTAAGGTTTATAAAGCAGAGTTAATTTCCTACAGAACCTGGAGAAGAAGCCTCCAGAAGTTTGTAGTTTTCTTCCGACAACAGCTACTTATTGATGCATTTGCTTTTGTTGAGCCTGGACCAAGTTGTTTACTCTGTGCATCTTTTAGTATAAAATATTCAGAGTTTATCCTAAGCAATATCATGGTTCAGGCTAATGACTGTTTCCCAGGACTGGGATCCATGCCCTTTGCATTTCTGCTCTCAGAGACGCCAAATGCTAAGCCATAGAATTGTTTTCTTCCTCTGAAGCAGCAGCTGGTCCCTTGGAAGACACCATAAGACTCTCTGCTGAAATCTGTGTAATTGCACATGTCGGCATGGTCTGTTCTTAACGGATCCTCTCCCAGACAAAACACTGTTTTCTCAAGCTGGCTTTGAAGACTGTGTGTGTTTAAAAATAGCTTCAGGAAGATACACACATATATTTTGCTATAAACTGTGTACAATGTGTACTGTGTACAGAATATTAATTCTTCAATATGTGATTCTGCGAGATTGCCTCATTGGCATCATTATTGCTATACATGGAGCTGGTTTGTGTGCAAATATGATTCTAAACCCAAAGTTTTAGCTTGGCAAGATCATAAAACAATATAGATTTCAACATGTTGCTGTGTAGCAAGAGTGGTTTTTAAGATAAATCTTTAATATGCAGTAAGTGGCTCTGTTACTCTTTTCTGATCATACGTTGTCTAGTTGGAAAACTAATTGGCAGAATCTGGTGACCTGAATGTCAGAACCTCTGATATTTCAACAAGAACCAAAATCCTTAATTCAACAGTCAACATATTGTAGAGAAATCTGCTGTACTCTCCTGCCTGTCTTTTATGACTCATAAAGATGAACTTTGGATGGGGGCAAAGAAGGTGGGGAGTTTTGCTGAAATTACTAGAAATCATAAGCAGCTCTAATTTATAAGTTTGGTGAATTGCAAGTAGCTCAATCATATTTAATTACTGCTCTAATTTAGGCATACCTGTCTACAGATACAAAAGACAAGATGTACAGTCTTCAACAAGTTTCTTGCCTATAAATCCCACTGGGCCAGGGGTATCCTTATCATCACCGTGGTGGTACTGAGACAGAGACCAGCAGCTTCACAGAAGAGGTCTGGTGTGAAGCAGAGATAGCCCCTAACTCCTTAGTCCCAAGCAGGATCCTCATCTCCTAAGTAATCCTTCTGTTCAGCTGAGGAATGCTTCACTGCAGTAAACCTCTTGCCTCTGCCAGGCATCAGAGGAGTCATTATTTCAGGAGCTTTGTAATGGACTGCAGAGTCCATTACCTTCCAGCTCCCAAAGACGGATGGAGATGAAGCTGACAGTGACTTGAGGTTGTTAACAGCTGATTTCATGGAGCTGATGTTACTGACTCACTGGCACTAATCAGGTGAGATTAAAAGGACACCATGGACATGGAGTTGGACTCACCAAATTAAACATTCGCACTTCAAAAGCTTTCTAGTTGTAACAGCTGTCTGCTGCAGCCCCAACCTGTCCCCTGTTCTGGGGCAAGACAGAGTGGTTAAGCCTCCAGGGCTGTCAATCTTGAACTGTTCAGCAGCACTGAAGAAAAAAATCACTTAAAAAATAAGATCTAGTTCAAAACGAATTGTGTAATAAACCAACTGGCACCAAAGTAAATCCATCATGTAAACAAGTAAGAGTATTTTAACTGCTTCCACAAAGAGTTTGGACTCCTGGAGTGAGCTAATTTCTGTGTGAGTGACCACAAAATAAAGCCTTTATGTTACATAGTGATAGGTACTCAAAAATATGATAGATGGAGAAATAAGATTAGCTCCACTTTATGTACAAGTACATTACATTTTCGATCACATGCTTTAATGGGGAAGCAGCTGCAGAACTTGCAAACTGCAAGCTCCAGTTTTGTTTTCAGAGCTCCTGCATAAATAGTTGTATTTAACAACTCCAGGCAGGCGCTTCTCTCTGTAAACTGTCCTAAGAATGTGCTGTGAATCTGCAGCAAGGAATTGTTCACAAACATTCAGGATGATCTAAACTGGAGAACTGCAGCATCCCTCCCCTTCCCTTGTTCTTTCCCCATGGTTCCTGTAGCAGCTACTGTGCTGGGGTTAGAGACCACTGTGCCCTGCATTGTTGAATAAGGTCCTCAGTTGCTCATCTGCTTTTTTGTGTGGAAGAGGGAAGAACCTTCCTCAGATTCAATCTGTTTCAGCTATTACCTTTCCTGCCTGTCTTACACGATTTTTACTGCACATTAGATAAAGCCTAGCTGGCTGTTGCTAGGAAAATTAGGTCTTCTATTGTTTTAACACTAATTATGGAGAGTTCAAGATAAGGTTTGTGTTAGAAAAGTAGGGGGTAGGAATGGTTTGAATTTTACTTTCATTGTAATTACCCAGGGAATTATGAAAAGGTGAAAAATAATTCATTGAAGTGCTTTCCTCTAGCAAGCTAACAAGGAAAGTGCATTCCCGCACAGACGGAGTTCGTGGTATATTATTGGAGCACCATTGTTCCTAATGCATGCCTTTGCCTGGGCACAATGAGCCTGTTTCTACTGCACTTCAGACGTGGGCAGAAATGGGCAGGATGAGGCCCTCTGAGTCCCGTCGTCTGTTCAATTAAGGGCCCTTTCTGTTACAAAAAAATTAGGCTAAATTAGTCCATGCTGTAACTCCATGGAAGCCATTTGAATTACTACAGAGAGTAATTTAAACCATCAGTCAATTTCTGTGGAACTTGCAAAGGACATGAAAATATGACTAATCTAAGAATGAATTAATTGGGCAGTTGTCTCCCTTTCATTTGTACACTACTGAGATAAACATTTGGACTAAGAAGCTGTCGTCATTGTAATTTCCTCACTCGATGCTGGCTTTGGGGGTGATGTTTATGACTACCATGTAACTACAATGATTTTAGAGTTTTTCTTCATGTGAAATTACTGTGGTTCAGGCTTTTAAAGGCACTTTTTCAGGGAGCAAAAAGGAGTGCATGAACCTGGCTTAGAGCTTCTAAGCAGCTGTAAAGATTGACTGTGCCAAAGCCCCTTAGGTTAGGCTCCCCTCTGTAATACACCCATCTCGAGGTGTTCCTTCCATCACTGATGCTGGTCTAGCTCTTTATTTCCCTCTAACTATGGCTCAAAGGTCAGTGGGGAGCAAATGAAACCCTCCATAACAGACCAGCAAAACTTCAGCAGCACTTAGACAACCTGACAGGATGCATGAGCAAAGGAGGTTCTTGCCATGGTACAACTGCTTTTTCTGCCAGGCTTTTTTCCCCTCCTGTGAAGACTGAGGCCCCATAGTTCAGCAGGTGCAAAAAAAGGTTCATCCCACTATTCCTATGGCCTCTTTCTCTCTCATTGTATTGCTCATCACCAGAGTAGCTGAATAATTTATGCATAAATTCTACCAAGTTCCCACCACTTCTTTCTTTTCAGCTTCACAACCCTCTTTAGCTGTGGTTTGAAGAGACAGAGGGACACTGGGAAGAGAGGTCCTTCAAGTGAGTCCGTGGCAGAAGACCACTGAAGTTAATGAGACTCTAGCAGAGATAAGAATTTCGTCCATTCAGAGTCAACAGTAGCTTCAGAAACTATTACTCTGCCTTGTTTGCAGATAAGGAAGCGGAATTCCAAGGGGAATGAGTGATTTACCCACAGTCACACAGGAAATCAGCAAGAGATATGGAAATTAATGCTGAGAAGCATTTCAGAGCCTTAATCATAAAGCCAATCTTTTTCCTCAAATGCCAACAGCATTAAATGGTCCTTTTCAATAATGGAATAAGCATGCTGACTTCCAGTAATGTTTCCATCAACAGTTTTAGAGGGTAGCCAGCTCAAGTTAAAATGGTTGGTCAGTATTATGACCTATGTCCAACTGTAGGGACCAGCAAATGTAGGGATCAGGGACTGTAGCTGAACTGAGCAAGTTTACCTGTGAGATTCCTTGGAGGATCAAGTCACGCTAAGGTCAGAAAACACAAGGTCAAAAAGTAATAGGTGTGTTTCATTATATTTACCACTAATTAGGTAGGCTTTGAAAAATGTGGACTGAAATATTCTCTTGCTGGGAAGCTATTAAGCTGTTAGGCTGAGGGAATATATGGCTTAGAATAGGAAAGATTCACATCTTTTGCCTCCAAATAAATCACTCGTACATCATCTATCTACTTGACCATCTCTGAGTAGTATTTATATCAATGTCACATCTAGGCAGCTGCCTGGATAAGTACATTTTGTATAAATATTTGATAGTCTCGGCCAAAATCTGTTTTTATTTAAACTAGCTTCAATTCATTGTTTCTTACTTGAAAATAACATATTACAGCAGTGATCAAAGAATTGTCTCATTAATTGTCTATTAAATCATTAGCTATTAAACAGAAATAAAAGGTTAAGAATGCAACACTTTCTGTTCTGCCCCAAAGAATATGAATATCTCTCCAATTACAAAGAAACAATAAAGGCAGAATTAACAGTGGAAAGAAGCTTAAGATTAGGCAATTACATCCAAAATGCCTGACAGCTCTTATTAGAGGGTTTAGCAGTACAACCTATACAGAAAAAACAACACAAATTCGGTAGCAAAGTCAATATTGACTTTTTACCAAAGGGGCTTGTAAAGGGAATATGCATTTTTCTGAAAAAATATAGGCACATAAAACCTGTACTAAATTTTAACTCAGCTAATTAATCGTTATGGATTCAATCTTGCAAGCAATACATATATTTCCAGTTAAAAAAATATGCCTGAACAGCATTCACTCTGAGAGCACCTCTCAGTAATTTGTGACTGAAATCCATGACAGGGATGCTGCGATTTTCACAAAAATAACATTACTCCCATTTTATAGCACAAGGATGAGGCAAAATGAACTCAGTGAAGACCACATTCAGACCTCTTGTTTTTGTTCATTAAGTCAATATATTAGAGTTGGGTACAAGGTCTGGGAAGGAGTCCCAGAAGCATTCTCTTCTGTCAGTGAGTTGATACCCAAATAATTTCACAAAGCAGTCAAATCAAGACCTGATTTATACCCAACTTACTCACTACAAAAAAAAATAAGGGGAATTATAGTGCAAATCTAGTAAAACCTGTGCAGAATTTTGGCCTGTGTTTGGTCTGCTCTATCCAGGTCACTGGAAGGAATGGGAGGACACTCATAAACTTGAAGGTGCTTTGGAGCAGGTTTCGTTCCACCTAGACATATAACCCGTTTTGAAAAAGCAAGAAAGGAAGATGGTCAAAGGGCAAGAGCTTTGCTTTCTTGCAGTGTATAAATCCACAACTGCAACTGGAAATCTTGTCTCTGCCCACAGAGGTCATGTCAAGCCTTATTTAGTTGCCAGCTTCAGTGGACCTTTTAAATTTGGGAGCCAGAACAAGTAACTTCATGCCCAGCTTTGACAGGCGATCCATATGGACAACTGCTGATTGAACTAAGTGGACTTTAAACAGGCAATGTTTTGAGATGTGACATCTCCCTGACTTCTGCAGAAACTAATTTTATTAGTGGAAGAGGAACAGGAGTCTTTTTCCTGACCTTTTCCTACCTGGTTCAGTCCAATAGTCTCTAACTACAGCAAGTCCTAGAAAAACTAGAAACTCAATTAATAGGAACAAAAATCCATCTAAACAGTCTTATAGATCTGGACCTGGTCTTCTGAAGTGCAAAGAAAAGACAGTCTCAGCAATATGTTGGTATGTAACTTGGTGCTGAGTTTATAATATGAACAATTCATTATGAAGTGATAAATAATAGCCACTAATCAGATCAGCAACATTTCTCAAGATAGTCTGTTCCTTTGACAATTAAGTTAGTCATAAACAAATATATTTGTTCATGTTCCTTTCTAGGACTACCCCAAGAAACTCATAGATACCAAAAACCCCACCCCATACAGAATTCATTGTAGTCAATTCTTAAGTTCATTTAAAACAAGAAAAAAACCAAACACATAATAAAACAAATAAACATATTGAAGATATTCACAAGTACCTCTTTATGCCTACAAATAATAGTGAGCTAAAAGCTGAAAGCCACGCAGTGCTGTCAGAAGTCATGCACTCGATGGCTTGATGAAGTCACACTAATGCTATTTTCACTTCAGTGTCAGGGAGTTCTCACCACCTGTACATATTATTTAAAAAGAAAAACAAAATGCAACGTGGTTTTAAAGCTCCAAGTTCTCCTTTTAAGAATTTTTGCAATATAGTTTTTACTTTCTATTCTCTGTCATGCTCCTCCAGATTTTCACACAGTTCAGTACCTTTACTTGTAAGGAATTCCTGACAAGAAAGCAGGTGGTGCAGTGAGAAGCACGTGGGAAACCTTGCTGTACATTGTTACAATAGTCTGCATTATTGTTATTGAATAATGGATGCAGAAAAGCCACATGTAGGATGTATCAGACAACACATTCTTCCTCACCAGCACTGGCTGGCCAGTGAAGAAAGACTAGGGCTGCTCTTTCAGCACCCCTGGCCCTCTCTCCCATATGGACACACCAGCAGAAATTGCTCCACGTCAGTCTGTGCTAACCCTGCAGAACCTCTGGAGCCCACTCTCCTTATCACTCAGTGGAAACAACCCATCACCACAGAAACAGCCATGTCTGTAAAAACACCTGGTTAATGGAAAATCCTGACTACGGGCTATGTCGCAAGATGGCGGTGGAAGAGAACGGGGTGAAAACTTCTTTCTCCACCTCAGATGGGTGCCTTACCTTTATGACGTCTTCATCAGCTGATTTGCACTCGGTGGACTCCGAAATATCAACCACAGAGCCATCCTCCTGCACAGCAACAACCTTGACTGGAACAGACACCGTTTTGCCCGTCAGAATGGCCGTGTTGAGGACTTCTGTGTCCTGTAGGCACACACAGAGGAGGGATGGGCGTTAGAGAAACAGAACCAGGAGAGTGCTCAGGGGTCAGTGTGATGAACCCGAACCCTGTCTCTGGCAGGGATGGGGCAGAGGAGTGACTCTTCCTTACACACACCCTTCGAGCTCCCTGCAGTCAACAGTTTAACACCTTTCTAAGCCAAAAGCTTCATCTGGACCATCAAGTTCTGGTTGTGACAAACATATGGATTTGCTCTTTTTGAGCCCATGTACAGGTTTGGCTGCTGTGGCAATGAAATCTGTAACACAAGTACGTGCCAAGACACGTCTGCAGCCTGGCAGAACCACAGCACTATTTGGGTATGATCTCCAGAGGGTATCAGTGAGTCTTCCCACCCCTTATTCCCAGCTCATGCCAGTGATTTGGGAGGTGATTACCAAGCACTACAATAACAGCATTTCTTCCCTACTGCTCCAGCTAACGGTGCTGCGAGTTGACCGTTTTCCCTTTTCAGGACATAAATACATGATGAGAAAAACTGATCATGAGGAGGGGTATTACAAACTAAGCAATGCCATCCATATACAAATTTTTAATCTTTCCCCATCAAAATCCCACCTAGAGATGTTTTACCACATTTATCTCTAATCCTGATGAATTCACAGCACTGGCACTCTAATGACTCCATTAACACAGCCTTCCTCTGTGTCTCAGTATGGCTGCAGTGTGATTAATTACTCCAAATGAGTTGCCACAGAGGTCCCTGCCTTGTGTAAGCAGGTATGCAGACTGGAGGGGAACAGCCCCCAAAGGCCTTGAGAGCAGCTTGTCTCTGCTTAAGCAGTGTTTACTGCAGGCCCAAAACTTGACACACGTGCGAGGCAAGGAATGATCTGTGCTCTCATAGAGATTCAGTTCAGCCTTCTCTAAAAGCCTGCAATAGGAAATACTGCTTTGAATCAATCCACTTTTCATTTTCAACTTCCATAAAACTAATTGCTTGCCAGTTGGGAAAAAAAAAGTTGCTTCCAACTAATCTAACTTTAAATTCCATTATTAGAATTGGTGGAAGAAGAAATGGATTTCAGTGAAAAATTTGATGGCAGCTTGCATAGGGAGATATATTCACTATCATTTGCTTCTGTCTGCTAGCTAGATTGATAGAAAATAATGGGCATTGACCACAAGTTCAGGACAGCTGGAGAAGACCAATAAATACTTGCAACTAAGATGTATTATTAATCAATATTCGGAAACTTCTACAAAAGGCGCCCTGAATTAAATGAGTTGAAGTACTAATAACACTAGTGCCAGCTAACTAATATAGTCTACTAGAGCTTTATGGGCAGTCATGTTCCAGAAAAGCATTTAAGCATGTACTCGAGTCCGTTTCTGTTCAGAACAGCACTAAGAGTACGTGCTCAACTTGACACTTAGACTTCAATGTGATTTAAGCACGCATTAAGTGTTGTCCTGAATAGAGATGCTTTTCTGAATAATACCTCATTAAAGAAATATACTGTCTTTGTTCTGTTCTCTGCGAGGCACAAACCAGATGTTTTACACAGTAAATGACTGTCTAGTTTTTGCTTATGCTGAATGGGCTCATTTATAACCAGCTGCCATCCATGAGGGAGGGACACTGGGAAAGAGAGAAGTATGTGACAAAAGTGGAAGTGTGAAAGAGTAACTGTAAAACCCTTACAAAGACTGAGGTTTGAACAAAACTAAGAAGAAAATGCACTGCCGGGTGAAAGAAAACAATTAGATGCAGCTCAGGTGGAAAGAGGGTTGCATAAGACAGAGGAACTCGGGCTGCTTCATCCACAAGTATGTCAGAGAAGAGGTAGTTAGATTGCACCAAACCAACAGCAAATATCCCCAAATATTGGCCATCAATCCCATATAAACATGTGCCGGATCTATGATGAAGACATGGTGGTCCTGTGTCAAAACACTCCCAAGAAGCAGTTTGCCAGCATGCTACTTCTAAGCCATTCTTCAACAACAGACAGGGGGAAAAGGCATCAGGGGGAAAAGTCTTCTTGTTAAGGTCACAAACAACGAACACACAACTAATTCTACTTCCAAACTCACTCCCTGGCAGCACAGCTTTGTAACTCCTACACATCAGGGGCAGGAGGCACTTGTATGCAATTATGGTCTCACACAGAACCCTGCTGAGTCATAGATGAAAGGCTTCTTTTGACTTCAGTGGACTTGGAATCAGGTTCTCAACAGGCCTGAATTAATTTCTCCTCTGATTTTTGCACTGTTCATGGTATCACCCTCGTATTGACCCTCATGTGTGACAAAGTGCTGCTCAGTCAGCCACACTTTGATGCTCTGAAGGATAATGCAAAGTTTATAAAGATATTTGCATTCCTTTCATAAAGCCCCTGTGAAGATCAACACGAGATAAAAGGTCTAAGCAGAGACACCTCCCGACCCCACTATTTATGGATGCTCTGAAATACGCTCATCCTGCTCTTGACACAAGCATTGTCCTGAACCTTCCCTCCTTCCCAGCGTGTACAGGTACTCACCATGCTAATTAACTGGTGCTGCTTCACAAAAACTCCACTTCACTGGTAAGCAATTCTACTATATAAATCAATATTTCAGATGCCTGATGCCTTGCTTGAGTGTTACACAAGTATAAGGCTGTGTAAAGACCTTTTTAAGAGCTGGCTATTTTTAGACTGAAAAAATATATTTCCTCTGAGGAAGAAATATGAAGGCAGAACTGAACTAATTGACTGCCCTTTAGATTTATAAACAGGCAAATTTTTGCAGACCACCTTCAAAAAATAATAGCATTTCATCTAGATTCTGTTAGGCTTGGTTTATATTTCCTTGGTAGAGTTTGCTGCATAAAAAATGTGTTACTAAATATGAGATATCTGTGCTGGTTATTACTAACAGCATCAGAAATGTAATGAAGGGCAATAATGTTGATTTACATAGGAAGGTGCTCCCGAATGGCACAGCACCAGTGAAACATCTGGAACAACACCCAGGGTCCACCAGCACAAAGCTCGAACCACTGACAGTGCAAGGTCCCAGGTGAAAAACTGGGAATCCCTTCCTATTTCTTTTGTTGAGGATTTCAGCTGCAAGATCTTGACCAAAACCCTCAATTTGGGCAGCTCAGGTGAAAGCTACACATTCATATTGCAGGCTCTATCCCAGAATAATAATTATGTGAGTGTTTATCTCCAGCTCCTTCTTTGTACCTGAATGCATTAGCACTTCAGCAGAGCTCTTCTTAATTACAACTGTAACCTGCTAATAGCATTTCTTTGTTGTCTGAAGGAATCTACTTCTTATCCAGCCTAGGCTAAATTAAAATTTAATACAACATCAGGTCGCAACAGAACTAGGAAGCAAATGACAGCTGTTTAATTAAAATCTAAAGCTGATTAGATGGCACTACTGAGAGAAATACTCAAGAGGAAGAGCAGAAAACTACTGAAACTCAAGGCCAGGATAATGGCTTTATTTAAATATGAATAAATCCTGCACACAGCTATAGTAAATGTTTGACAACTCATTGCTTTGGACAAATGGGGGGGAGATGTGAATGGGAGACGTGTCAAGAGTCATGATAGAGCTGTGATTACCAACACTGCTGTTCCTGTGCATGTGACCAGAACCAGGGATTATTGAGAAATGACTACAATAGGTAGACACAAACCATTCAAGGAACTCCGGGCACACAGTTCCCTATAATTAGCCTTTAAACACCATCACATTGACCTAAATCCTCCTCAGGCACCTGACTCTAAGGCAGCTCACCCAGCTACCAGGAGTCAACCTGACGCAGTTTCCCCCCCCCTTCTGGTTGAAAAATAAAGACATGGAGAAATAGATTATGTGTCTCAGGAGAAACCACCTCAGGAGCCAGGAGCTGCACACAGGGTGTCTAGACCTCAGCCGAAAGCTGCCAGCACATCTTTCCTGCCCCTTTGGGAGCAACCAGCATCCCTTCCACAAAGTCTGGTGGAGCACAGAAGCCCCTGCCCGATCCAGTTTACCGTGGCAGATACCCTCCTTGTGATTAATGTACGAGCTGGATGTGGTTTATTTAGAGGTTAACAAAACATGCTACAGTACAGTAAACCAAATAAACACTCAATTGTAAATCAGGAAGGAAACCTAAAGCCAACCCTACTCCACTGACAAATGCTTCAGCTAAATGCCTTTTGGCATTCAGTTGAAATGACTGTCTTTAGTGAAGAAGGCACAGAGCTGAAACATTTGTCTGCAGAATTGCATTCCTTTGTTATTATTTTCTTCCCCAGAGTGTACCTCGCAAAACCACATTTGTAATATTAGAAAGAATCTTTAGGAACCACTTCTCCTGCCTGGAAATGACATCTCTTAAAAAATGTAAATTATAGAGCAGATTGTGACGTGTGGGCTGGGCTAGGGGAGGTTTTTTTATTTGATAAATTATTCACCACCTTTTCCTTCAGATCAAAGAGCAAGGCAATATAAGTCCATTAAGCAAGCTTAATATATAAATTAGATGCTTTGCTGGAATTATTATAATTCAAAGCAATTCTGTACTTTTTCCCCCTCATAGCTGAATACCATTTTAGGTTTCCAATACATATTAATGAAGCCTGGTTGCTAGAAAGCTATTTATATTTTCCACCATTATATCAGGTAAGATACACCATCTCGTCACCCAATTGTGGGAATGAACAACTGGGGTTCTGTGATTATGAAACATTAGAAAACATAAACAAACTTGCAACGAGCCTTTTTCCTCCCTACATGCATACAGCCAGCCCACTTCATGCCAAGGAGCCAGACTCCATGGTACAGCTGGCAGGAGTGCTGCTGATCAGGCGTAGTTCCTGGGCTGAACTGGCAATCCTGCCTGCCCAGGACTTGCCTCCAGTCTGCAGATGCTGTGCATGTGACAGGAGTTACATTACAAGTCCTAATAAAGGGGAGAACAACAGCTAATTCCTTATTCTGCAAACACCATTTCAGTGGAGCTACTTGTGGAATCAACTGCTTCCCAAGTTTCCAGGTGTCCGAGTGAGGCCTGAAGCATAACCAGGCACAAGTCCTCCTGCCCTGACAAGCACAGGCATTGCTAGAAGGTCATTCCTGCTCCCTTCCAACCTCCCTCTGTCTCCAGCTGTTTCCTCATTTCAGTTTCTTACCCAGTGTATCATAATCAGGGGTGAGCAGTTATGACAGGTGGTAAATCACCAATACTGCAGACTGTTGTGTCAAAGTTAAAGGTCATCCTTTACCTCCTTTGTTTACCTGCATAATAGCTTTATTTCATATTGGGATCCCAAAGGAAGAACGGGCAGGTGCATATATTCTGCAGGAGAAATTAATTAATGTAGCTTGAACCATACAGAGAGGTTCTTAATCACTGATTCTTGCAGAGCAATGTAAGCAGCAACTATCAGCCTAATTGAATATTACTCTACATGTATATTACAGTGTGCTGCAGAAACAATTTGATATAGCACAAAAAATCATGATAGAGAGACTCCAAAGTGGATTCTTAACTTGTCTTTTTTTGCCACAGATACAGAGAAGGAAGCTCTCATCTTAGCAGAATGTACCTGGCACGCGTGATTAGCCAGGGTGATCATTCTGTCAGGGAGTTCATGGAAACTAAAGCCGAGATTTATTCCGTTCCCATGTTTTTTTATGAAGGAAATTCAGCTCATTTTGAGGTTTATGTAGGATGAATAAGCAAAACCTGCTGCTGAAGGTGAAACCTGATTAGAAGCACAGATACTGTCATATCTGTGACCTGAGGCAGTTTTATTTTATTTTTTATAACTCAGAACAGATCTGCCCCCATTAAGGAAAGGTTCAGAACACAGCCTGGTGCACTTGGCAGAAGTAATTGCAACCTGTCAGGCAGTCTCCACTGTCTCAGCTAAGTACCAGTGCCTTCTGTGTGAGCAAAAGACCTTTCCTGAGACTGGGCTCATGCTATTTCACTTTATTCCATTATGTCCCAGTAGAGTTTATTCTCCAAACCTGTTGTGTTAAACATCATGACACCATTGCTCTGAAGTGCATGCTCGAGGCAGAATAAAAGGGAAATTCTTACAGCTGGAGAGCAACTAGCACACATCTGACTTTCATTTTCTGCAGAGAACAGAGGTACCAAGAGTTCCCAGCTTGTGTTTCAGAACCTTTCAGTACACCAAGAAATACAGGACCTAAAGTCAGTCTAAAAACACTGTGAACTCTGCCAGTCTTTCGTGCTGGTATTTACACCATGTTTAGAGATCTGTACAGTACCTGAGAGTTCTCTGACAGACTCATGCTGTTCTCAATAGTAAATGCTTGGTAACCATTTTTAAGTACATTTAGAATTTCACAGTTCATTTAATTCCAGAAAAACTTGATCACTTTTTGACTTCATAAAATTGTGGGTCACCTCAACTGAAATCAAACAACAGCCCCCTGAATTCAAGAGCACCAAATGGGTACAGCTGTCCACACCAGAGCAACGACATGAGCCTCCGTACAAACTGATACACTAATGATTGTTTACAAATGGCCATGAAATAATCGTATGAACACTCCTCAAAGGCATTGCTTTTTCCACAGAAGAATCTCAGGAGGCCATGCTTTGCTTGGTTTATGGAACGTAACTATTGGATTAACTCTGAGTACCAGCAGCAGTCAAAGATAAGATTTTCTGGCTCTGTATCTCTGTCCCACAGGCTTAATAATATTTAACAACATTGTGGATAGCCATTAAAAATAATTTCTTTCAGACATTTCTCTAATTCCTTTCCTGGCCATCCCAATTTCTTTCGGAGAGGGCTGGAAGGAGGGTTTCCTGGAGGAAATCCTATGCCACCAGTGCAATGGGAGAGCTGGCAACTCCCCGGCTTGAAAAGGCTTCAGTTTCACGAGCGCAAAACTACAGACACTCCAACATAAGGTTGTGTATCACGTGAGTTTACTGCTGCAATCTGTGTGCTCATCTTCTACCACGAGTGCTACCTGGGCAGAAATCCATGTCCTTCTGTAATAACAGCTGTTTAATGCTATAGGAGAATGCACAAATTAATTACAGCATGTCTACACAACTCCCCAGCATCCTCGCACGGAGGGAGCGTGGGTTCTCCCTGTGCTTCGGACACCGTGACTTGTTTCCTTAAGCCATTCACAGAGTGGCTACAGCTTAAGAGTAGGGATTTATGAGCAGAAAAAGATCCATGGGAAAGCAATTGTGACATGATGCGAAGTCCTCTGACAGAAGCCAGTTGTCCAGCATGCACTGGTCATGGGGTTTCAGAAGAACTGGATTTTCTATCTTCTCCCTCAGCAGAGTTCAGACACAGGTGTAAGTGCAGAGCTCATAATGTACCAAGGAAATTCAATAAAGAGCTGTATTTGCTGGACAGAGCTCCATGCATATACTTACTAACTGTATTTGAGACGTGCATTATGGAATTTAAAATGGAATAGAGATCTACTAGTTGCTCACACTCATTGTCCTGCAAAAGGAGGATATAATTTTATTAGGAACATGGGTCTGACAGGAAAGACCCATGCCTTACCCAAAAAAAGTTGTGGGTGTTTTTTCCTTGAAGATGGTCTGTGTTATCTGTCAGGACCAGACTGCTGTACTTACTTATTTTCCCTGTTTAAGTAATTTCATGGGCTCGCATTCGACTGCTCTCAGAGGTAAAGCACACACACACTGCTGCAGGACTGGCTTTTCAGACAGCAAACGCTTTGGAAGCAGCCTCTCTCAGCAGTTCTCTCTCAGAAATATCCAGTTTCCCTCAGAGTGCCCCCAGCGAGTCATTCATTCTGTGGCAGTTCCTGTCTTAGGCACATGTCTTCAGACAGCCTAAGTGGCTCTTCACAAGTTTTATCTCTCTCCATCGCCTATTAAAGGGCTCAGATGTCTAGTTTGGACTTAATGTCTAGAATTAGGGGAGAGAAACTCTATCTCTTCCTGCTTTCAGAATTATAAAGAATCAGTACCTATACCTTACTGGTAGCTCCTTTACTCCTCGGAGCTAATGGTACTCCTCACAATTTCTACACCACTGCATGCTTCCTACAGTGACATGGACTTCACAGATGATACAACCACGGATACAACCATTCATCTACTTCACTTCATAAAGCTGCCTACTGCTGGATTTGAGGCAGCAAAAATAAAAAGCAGAAGAACATACCCATAGCCAGTCCAGGTATCAGCCTTTACTATCCTTGCACACTCAGAGCTCCCTGGTGTTTTATTCGCTGATTGTGGTAGCATCCATCAACTGTACAGCACTCGTCCTCACACTGCCACTCCACCTGAACAAAGTGTCACCTTTCAGGTCTTCAACATTTACTTTCTACTTAAACACTACAGAAGATGTCTCCTGCCTGTGTTTAGAACTGCCTGGAAACTTTTTTGACAAGGAGAAAAGAAAAAAGTTTCTTGACAAAAATGAAAAAGCTTTAAAAAAGCCACCTTTGAGAATATTTCAATTTGAAAAAAGCTAAAAATAAAAATTGTGATTTTTTTTCAAGGAAGAAGATTGATTGATTTGAGGTGAGTTTTTGAGAGTGTTCTGACTGATTTAAGGACTACTGGAGGGTTTTTTCTTCCTTCCTCTGCTGCTTCTTGGCTTGAATTTTGTTCTTCGTTTTATTTTTTCAGCCTGTTCACCCTGTACCTGTTCAGAAGTGCTGCTTTGTTCTGTCATGCTCCTATGCCTGATTATTTCTTTTTGTTCGACTTTTATAAAGAACAACCTCTTTTTTATTCAAGTTCAGAATGAAATCACTTTTTTGTTTTCACGATCGAATTTCTCGCTGAACTCTTATCCAGTGTATTTCCTGCAGACTGGGACAATATCACCTCTGTTTCCAAAGCTGAGCCACTGCTTTCTATTTACTATTTTTCCAAGTTCATTAGCTTTTAGGAGACATAGTCCCTCAAACCAAAGAATGTTTTAAGAAACTGTGAGCAAGAAAAAAAAAGACTGACTGGATTCTGTTCTCAGCTAGAGGTGTAAGAGGGAGTAATTGTAATAAAGACCGTGAAGTAACACAAATGTGAAAGTCCTGAGAAATCAGGATCAAACTATTTAATTTTTCATATTTTCCCCCATCTCTCTTTCATCTGTTCTAAAAATTTCACATTGAATGATTCCTTTAAATTACTCTTTATAGTACCTTGTCTTTCCACAGTACTTCAAAAACAGTTCTCAGCTCTGCCAAGGACAACAGGACAGTTATCTTCATTACACAGCTAAAATAATTGAAGCAGAAGAAATCCCACCAGGCCAGTGACAGATCAAGAAACTGAATCCAAATTCCCAATGTCCACAGTCCATGCTTTTTCTGAGATGTTGCACTCAAACTTGCTGTCTTCAGGCTGTTGGTTCTGTACAGTTTAAATAGCAATTCCCACATCTTTCCCATTAAATGGCCTTTTTGCATAAGGAGTAAATGCTGAGCACGCAGCATCTCAAACAGTTAATTTATTGGTTGGTTAACTGAAATTCAGCTGTGCAGCAAAACAAATATCAGTGACTGAAAAGAAATATAGAGGGCTACAAATAAAGCAACCAGTAAGAGATGCATGGAAAGAAGGAAATACTGTATTGCTTGTCACCTTTCTTAAGTCGAAAATGATAATGGCATACTTAGCAGTGCTGGCTTTGTCTGGGATAGACTTCATTTTCTTCACAGTAGCTGATACGGGGCTGTGTTTGGGATTTGTGCTGAAAACTGCTTAGTTGCTGGCTGGGGTTAAACAACGACACTAGCATGTACTCTAACTCCACAGATGGCTGAATGCATCGAGAAAAATCACAGAATGCCTCTTAATGTGAAACTATTGCAAAACGTTCCACCTTGAGAGGGCTTCCAATGTCATCTCACAGGTGGTCTGAAATAGGCCAAGATAACAGCAGACAAGGGGGATGACATTAATGTTTCTCAGGAATAGAAATAGAAAGTAACAGTATTATTGGTTTTCAATAGAATCATTCAGTAAACAGACAAAGGTCTTCTAATTATTATTCTGTGAAAGCAAGTATATATCAAAATCACAGCATGTTTCTTTAATAAAGAATTTTAATAATGGTTCCTTGTCCTTACCCCTCAGCACCAAGCTCAGACCAAGTAGGGAGTCCAGCATAGCTTTAAAACTTCTAGTTTTAAACTGCTTGTAAACTATCTGAAGCAGTGGCTGACTTGGTTTTCCATCTCAACAAAAGGCACTAAAGGACAGAAGGAAAATGAAAAGAGACTTCCAACTTTGCTTACAAAGTATTATCTTTATAATTAGCCTTTAGAAGTCGTTAAGACATTATTCATGTTCAAACTTTACAATCTACTTCTTTAGAACCTGTTACATTATGAGTAATGGGAAAAATACTGATCTTCCCGAAAGATAAACTAGGTACAGCAAGAGAGGAAAAGGAGAATTACCCAATTCCTGTTGAAGAACTCATCTACAAGAACTATCTCCGTGGAGGAAAACATCTCCCATTTGCTGCCATTTTACTTAATGTGAGACACAAAATTACACAGCCTGACTCAGTTGTGAAGAGACATTAGATCATCACTCCTGGACTGTTCAAATGAAATGAATATTTGCTATTTGCCTCCATTAAGGAAATTTATCTTACTTCAAATTGGCTGTGTTAACCATTCATTCTCTACTTTTCCTCTAAAAATGGGCAGATTTCCAAATGATAATACATTTATTTCTTCGTTTGCAGTACCAATTTCCATTTGTTTACTGTTGTAAGGTGGAAAGAAGGCCAGGTCTAATGCCATATTCCTTCTTGTACTGCAGCAGATGGGGTCCTCTTGCTGCATAGTGATTGCTCCTGCTAAATGGACAGATGAATACAAGGGAAGATGATGCTTTTTACAGAAGACACAGCTTAAGAAAAGATAAGGTTCCCTGGCATTTTGACACATCATTTTAGCAAAGGATTGACAAAGGAAAAAGCATTGAACCTAAAGGCCTTCATAAATGTAACACAGAATTCCAGCTCAAAAGTGCTTTCAGTCAAAAGCACCCCTATACAATTACCGCAGAGAAGAGAGCAAGCTCTGCTCACCTTCCAATTCTTATAATTTTGGCTCTTTCCCTTCTTTTCTTACACCTTGAAGTATTCAGCCACATTCCCCCTCCCTGACATCTCAACTCCTTGGTGGTTGAAACGCACTCACACAGCACAGATGTGGGACAGTACTTCCCACATTTTGTTTTCAAAGTGTTCCTCCAAAAAGGGAGGGTCTTGCATAAATCAAATTATAAATGCTCATTCAAAGACCACTAACATTTTACATCTACCTCATAATACAAACAGCAACAGAGCAAAGTCCACACAAAGAAATTAGTAAGAACATGGTGAATGAAGTAACTCATTTACACTATTGAATTTTTGAATTTTCCAGGCAATGGGAATGATCTGAAAACAGATAAACTGGATCCTGGAAAAAAACCACAACTGTGTTTCAATTCATCTTTGTTCCTTTACTATGATGCAACTCCATCACTTTCCAAAAGCCCAAGATTTATTGCCAGAAGGCAACTTGTAACAAAATGCAAAAAAAGATGACCCCGAGTTTCACTCCACATTCTCCTGTTTTACTGCAGGTTAGTTTTGAAGGACAAATGTTTGTTCTTTTCATGGCCAATATGATACAAAGTGGTCAACCAACACCCGACTTCTAAAGTCACAGGACCATAACAACTACATCCAACAGACCTTCCTATTTGTTTTCATTTTTTGTTAAATGACATTGACATTTAAGTAACTGCCCAGAGGTTACACTCTCTTAAATGCAGCAGTACCTGGCATTTCAATACTGTTTTTCTTCCTTTTTGTTAATGAAGGGAATTGTGAAAGTTGTTGATATTTATTTTTCTTTATTTCCCCCCAGCAGGGTTGCAGTTGAACCCTGGTATGCACATCCCATGCAATCTGACAGAAGCCATCACAGAGAACAACCCAAAATAAAACTGCAACCTTACTTCTTCCTAATGACAAGTTGTGACAGGAGTGGAAGAGATGATGTGCAAGTTTCCTGGCAAGGTAGAGCTGGGCTGTGTCACTGATGAGGCTGAGAAACAACAACAGCCTGAGACAGAGTCAACCCTGGACATGTTAAACAGAGGCATTTCACCAGGCAGCCATCTGACAGCGCTGTCTCCAGGCAGCCATGGCTTGCAGCAGCCTCCCTCTCTGCAGCAGCATTTCTGTTTTGGTTTTTTTTCTTGGCCAAGAATCTCATAAACAGATATTCTCATATTCCAGCATGCAGTGCTATTCAGTCCAGAGGGGAATAAACCTACAATCTGGGAAAACTAGTGCAGAGGAACAGAATTTAAAACCAATTAAGCAGAGCTGCGCATAGCTCCTGTGGTCTATATTTCACCAACTTTTATGATAACTCTTCCCACTTATTCTGCATAGTTTCTTGAGGAAAACAATGCCAGAAACCCTATGCTTGATTAAAGAAAACACTGACATGAAAGGTGGACTGGGATATGATACATAAAGATTCTGCTATTTTTACATGTGCAGTGATATTTAGAAAGGTTGAAAATTATGTTTAGGTTTTATCTATTTCTGGTCAAATGGACTGCCAGAGGATTCTTCTGACAGTGGCTGCCTGCAATTCAATAGCAGTGAATATGCAGCAAATGTGCTAGTTTCTAGGATTTCATTCATAAAACGCTGCAAAATTAATTCAGACAATGTGAGAGCAGCAGCCATTTCGTGTGTGCAAGATTTTCAGATCACAACACACCTGAGGACACACCTCTCTCCAGAGAAAAGTCTCACTGAAGATTATTTCTGACAATTATAACAACCACACTCAGGGTAGTTGTAGGGCACCTCTCACCTCTGCAGCACCACATGAAGGGGGCTGATGCCCAACTTCCAGCCGCTCCAAGGGACTCCTGCGTGGATGATGAGGAAAGGACCATGCTGCTCTGCACCCGATCCTGAGCATCACACATCAAATGCACCAGAGCGACACAACTCAGGTTGCCACGCCATCGCCACGCTGGCAGCCCTCAGCTATTTATCAGAGACCAAAATGGTTTAGCTGTCTTGCAACTCCAGGCTGCAGCTTGCAGGTTACTCAAGGTACAAGCTCTCAGATGACTTGGAAACCCCAGCAAACAGAAAATGTCCTTATTCACATATTCCACAGAATTTCATGCAAAAGTCTAGGCTTTTTGTACCTCACAGGCCAATCTTGCTAGTGATTCTACCCTGCAATTTGTTTAAAAAACCACCATAACTTGGCTGCTGAGATCAGCATCTGTATGGACATGTTCATCTCTCCAAGACCCAGTGACACTCTGAAGACAGATTTTCTTCTCACGTGAAGTTTTCTGATAGGCATTTCACAGATGACTAAAACTTTATATTTCAGGTTTTGTTCATATGCTCACAAGGAATGGTATGAACATTATTATAAATTGAAAAAAAAATCACAGTGATTAATTGAGTAGATTAACCTCCAAAACACCTGGACAGCTGTCTCAACATACTGTCTTTGAGGCCAATATGCTGAAACAGCTGTTCTTATATGTAAGGTAAAATTGTCCACTTTGTTTTGCAATGTGACTACTCTGGTTCATGTCTTGGTAACTTTAATGTACACCTCAGCATTGCCAACATTTTTTACAATTTGCATACATTTGTTTTTCCTCATTGTCAGAAACTTCACCGATGTCAACTCATTTCTTCACCAATATGCTCAAAAACAAAGTCAAGTGGATTTCTGTCACCTCTACATGGGATCCACACACTCACACTGCACACTGCTGTCTGTAGCAAGATGCTTACAGAATGGATGAATGAATTTCATTATTTTTGTATGCAGCTTTCCAATAGCACAAGCGTTTCTCAACTGGAAAGCATGTTCTGGTTCATGGTGCTTTCTGGCCTTGTTTCCAAGGCAACTCAATACACAGACACATGCCAACACACACGTACATGCTATTAATACTCTTCTTTTATGGGAGAGATTTCTTCTTTTATCAATGAAACACTAGCCAGCTTCTGGAGTAGTGAAAGCCTAAGACAAACTTCTCACAGAGTAACTCACAGCAGGAAAACATTCAAGAAACTTTTCCCTTCCATTGTATGCTTAGATCACAGGTTTTGAAAACTTTTTGCATCAAGATCCTGTATCTTCTGGCCACATAAATAATGAATCCTGAGTCTACCTCGCAGTGTCCTTGTGCCTTCCTTCTACAGTACAACGCTTTTACTCCAGCTCTTCCGAAGTGAAGGAAATAACCTGAAAGATTGGTCTGCACGTGCACGCGTCTGTATTTCCTTCCAAGACCAAGAAGCTGATAAAAATGGTGGCACTTTTGTCTTAAGGAAAGGTATTACAGCCTCAGTAAGCCTTGAAAGAGCTGATCTGCAAAGTTGCGTGGCCCCACCTGACACTTGCCACTGGAACACGGCCGAATGCGCTCTCTGTTTCTAAGAAAAACTGATTTCCGAGCAAGTAAGGCCCAGGCACAAAAATGATTTGTCACGCTCAGCACTCCATGCTAAATCACATTTATAGCCTCTGATTCTCAGTTGTAATCCTCTTTGGAATTCGCTTAATTGTTGGGCTTTTAAGAGCTGGGGGTCAGGTACAGACACTGAGTAATGAGTGAAAAGCGCAAAGGCAAAGTCAGGTTCTAACCCATTCTGCTGTTTGTGTGAGAAGTGAGATGTGACAAAGAAGGGAGGCAGCTGGAAATTGCAAGAGATGTTTTGAAAGAAAGCACTTTGAATCATTGTTGGTTTATTGTTGTTTCCCTCTGTCTGATTTTTTTCCTTTGCATAACAGAAAGGCCTGCTGATTGCCGTTATTGCCTGGGGTTTTTGTACTTGTCATTCCCACAGGGAATGTCAGTGTTTTGTAGGATTTCAGAGTACATCAGACTTCGGACCAGAGTTGGCTCACGCCTATCTAAATATCCTGTTAATGGCAAAAGAATGGTACTACACACAAATCTGGTCTGTCCTTAGGGGTTAAGTGCCATTTCCAAAATAAAACCTACTTTTAAAGTACATGTCAGGGGTATTTGCAATAATATGAAGTTAAATGGCAATGCAAACTCAGGGCAAGGCAAATGCAAGCAAACGGTCTTACTCAGACTTCACTTACTCTGGGTATGGATTTGAAGGGATGTAAATATGATTTACCTCCAAGTTTAACAGCCAGCAATTATGCAGAAGTGGGATGCTACTTATGCTGCATTTGGTTCAGCTTAGGGGCTGATTTAGGAAGAGCTGTCTGTGATTTATTATATAGAGAATATGGTATAATTCCATTAACATCAGCAGAATATCTCTGCATTTTACAGCAGCAACACCAGGGAACGTGGACCCTCTATTCCATAGGTGAATACATGATGCTCCTCCTCCTTTGCATGAATACTTGGAGCTGTAGTGTGCACAGCTCTACCCTGCCCTAAAAACCACGGAAAAAGAATCCAGCTTGCTCAGGAAAGCTGAAGTTGCATTATGTCACCTCTTGTTTCTAAACAGATTTTTTTAAAATTCAAAATCTTCAGTAGATGCTATGGGAACCCCTGACTTCAATGGGTGCTCCACTAGCTTGTAATAAGAAAATAGTTTATGAATACAATTCCTTTAATTCATGCACTCCCTAACTTTTCAAGATTGCTGCTATTAACTTGCACACCATGTAGCCTTAATGATTTTAGGTTGCATTTTATATTGCCTGCTTCTATTTATAAATGGTTTATAAGGGAGACTAATCAATATTTAATAGGCATTTTAAGTGTGCAACAGACACGACTAGCATATGTTAAAGAAGGTTATAGGCATTCAATAGAAGGGTTATAAACACACATAAGCTCTGGCTTGTAAGTAACCCATTGGGCCAACAGGATTCCGTAACAATTTTAATAACAGGTTATCCAATTAATAACATTTTTATTAATAACTAAGTCTTCATAAACTAATTTAAATGGAACCCTGTTAAACAAGGAAGCAATTCTGTGACCTATCCCGTTGACAAGTATTAGGGAGAAGTCTGGAGGTTTGGTTTTTAAATGCCACTCTCCTCCTGCCAGCTTGAACTAACACTGGAACATTTCCAATGCAAACACCATTACAGTGTTATTCTGGGATTTGGGCATTTTATCATACATCCTTAGGGTTAAATTCTGCTTTAAGACACATAAATTTAAGTCTCACAGGAACAACTAGAGCTGCTTGCTGTGCATATCTGTGTGTGTAGGAGGGCCTTAGCCTTTTTATTTACAGAACCATCAATTAAATTACTGCAATTAAATATCAAATCAAATTGCATTAAGCATTAAGCACACAGGAAGTCAGAATCAGAGTTTGTATTAGGGGTAGTGAGAGCTCTACAGGTGGTTGGTTTTTAATGCACCTCTCTATAAACCACACGCCAAAGGGTGTAGCTTAAACTGACATACACAAAACCAAAATTTTATTCAAATATTCTTTTACAATGTCCCAGTTTTTGCATCATTTCCAATCGTTTGTGTGGGTTTCCTGTGAAATGGAAGAGCTTTGGAAATGACAGTTTCTGATCAACTCAGAGCAGTTGAGCACCACAAAATTACCAACTTGCAATTAGCCCCCAGGGCATGTGCTCCAATAACAAATCCATCTGAGATTATGATTTCCTGCTTTATTTTCAACCTAACTCTTCTCTAATTAACTGTAATAGGAATAGAGATTCTGCAAAAAAGTCAAAGGAATATAAAACCTGTTTTCTTCACTGTCAGCCCCCCAAAACTGACCAGCAGCAGATCTGTGCTGCTGCCAAGTGCTGACAGACCCACACGACCACCAGCTCACCAACAGCAGTGGCCAGGTACCATCTTGTGAAAGTGTTCTGAGGTCCTTTCAAGCACCAGCACCACCATGCAAATCCCAGCAACCACATCCCCCAGGCAGCTGGTAGCTAAGCAGGAGGTGAGATCCCTCCCTGCAGAGGTTTTGCATCACCTAGGAAACGAAGGGAATCCCCTCAAAGTCTTGATTTTTTGCCATAGCAATAAAGGGAAAGGACTGAGGTTTCTGGTCCTTGAGCATCAGGAGTGCGTTAGAGCACACCAGTGAACGGAAGGAGATAGACATGAACCCTCCTTGAGGAGCCATGCAAACTAGTTAGTGCAAAATCATCATTGAAATGGAAAATGTTGTTATTGCATCAGACTCTTTGTAGATTCTTGCTGTATTCTGAATTTAATGGGTTTTTGAACAATTTTACAGCAGAATTCTTTAAAAAAAAATAAAACGTTTGCTTATCCACTGACCAAATTAGCCCAGAACTCTGTGTGCCTGTATTTCCAACTGGAGAAAAACATTAAGAAGATTCAATATTTATGTAATGTTTCATGGAAGTTCAATAGAAAAATCCAATATAATTTCCCAATTAAAATCACCTGCTAGTTGACTTACATCTATTACTATCATCTCCAGCCACTGTATACTGAAGCTATTCACACAATAGTGTTAGGTGAACATACATAGGTTAATAATTAGTACTTGCTGTCTAGACAATTCACTGCTAGCTATAGCTGAGTGCATATAATGAATAATGTATTTGATGAATTTTACATTCCTTTTCCTCTTTGTGAATTGATCAGGACCAGTTAGGAAAACTTATCAGAATTATTTTCTATGAATAATTCTTAACCTGAATATTTTTCCACCAAAAAACCCCTATTCTAACTTGTGGTTTCAAATTCACATTATGAGGAATAAGCTATGGAGACCATTGGGATGTTGTTCTTTTTTTCTTGAGCAAATAATTGTGTAACTAGCAGCAACACAAAAGTGCTGTTACCAAGAGAAACCCACAGTTTGCAGCTCATTTGGTTATATGTTATGTAATTAAGAAAACAACTTATGCAACTTCCAAGTAAAAACTGATTGTAAATTTTAAATAGCAAATTTGCAACTGAAAATGACTGCTAAATATGAATCTATGTGAATGCTATTATTTGTTCTAGAAAAGCTCAGGTGTGCACGTGTTTCTAGGAATTACCATAGTACTGCTAGCTGTGTTGTAAATCTATAAGACAATTATTTTTACAAACTACCTGTTGGTTACTTCCTATTCACTTCAGCTGCTGCTGAACAGCATCAGTGCTTAGGAGAGCCTAGACCTTTATGTTGGGTGGGAGTTTCCAGTGTAGCTAAGGTTTTATTAAAGGATGTGCCTGTTACACAAATACCTTGGTAAAAAATCCTTGCATAGGGTCCTTGTAAGCCCAGCTGCTAAAGGCCCTAGGTACCTGTGTGCATTACAAACATCTAGAAAAGTAACTGCAAGAGAGACTGGACCCTAAGACTCCCCCCTGCCCCAAATACTGAAGTTATCCCCATTTTGTGAGTATTTGAGTAGAGTAGGAAAGTTTCAAACTGAGGGACTGAGAGCAGGCTGCTCCTCACTGTCCATAAACTGGAGACAAGTGGGAAGTACATCGTCTGCCCACAAGCAGAGGGGAAAAAATAAACAATAGCTGAGCTGGAGGAACACTGGAAAAACGTGTCACTTGGCTGCAATGCAAATAGGTATTTGCATCCCTCCTCACCACCCTAAGCTGTGCACTCTCATAAAACCTCTGTGACATTGCTGTTTGACTGAAGGTACCATCCAGCACGATGTAAGATGCACTCCCTCTTCCCTGCTCAACACCAGCCCCACTAGGAAGCTCTGACACCCCACCACCTTGATGGGTGCTCTTCTGAGGTGCCAGAGAGCCTGCACAGGGCTCCTCACACCACCGGGGCAGCTGAGCTTCTGCTCTCTGCCAGCACAGTGCCACTGTGCCTCCTCCTCTTGTCAGCGTAACTGGGCTGACTTGGACACACACAACTCCCTGCAAATACCCTGAAAATACCCTTCTTTAGTGTCTGCAAGAGCCACACTTTACAGAGGTGCCTAAGAGAGTTAAACAGCGAGGTCCATCCCAAAATCCCATGAAGTGACAATCTGTAGCTTCTGGTGTCTTAATAACTTTCAGAAATCCAGCCATGAGATGCTCTTGAAAATCTCATCTCAAATTCTATAAACATAACTCGCAGCACTTCACAGTCATGGGGCTATCACACTTCACAGGGCTGGAGTTTTACTTAACATAAATTGCTTGTCCCTAGAAACCAGATAATATTACATTGCAAAAATTTCTGATTTCTGTCACTGAGTTAGACTTGAGCTGGCAATCTAGAGGCAAAAATTGAAGCAACCATTACAGCTCCCTTTTCTGACACAGAATTTAATGGAATATTTTTCCTTTAGAAATTTGCTCTTCATTAGGTGAGCTTCAAAATGGAGGCTGAAACAATGAATGTTTGTAACTCTGCAGCAGATCAAGTGCATTTTGACATCCACGTTCTAAGGAAGAAATGATACACTAATGAGAGAGAGAGATCAACTCTAGCAACATGAAGTACACTAAGCCTGTTAACCCACGCCTGGCACACCAAAATGCTGCTGTGTCCAAATGGCTCCGCATTTTCCTCCTATGAAACTTCAGTTCTTGTGGCTCCTCCTTTTTCTCAGGGCCAAGCCAACACTACAGGAATTAGCTTGGTCCTGACCACACGGAACCAACACGAGGAGAAAGGACATGTGCAGGGATGGGGATGAATGAAGTGCCATTTTTTAATTATATTCTCTGCCTTTTTCCTCCTCATCTTTAGCACAGCCCTACTGGGAGACTGCACAGGCAGCAACAGCAGATACTGGCTGATCAGTGTGTAAATCAGGGCAAGGTTCTTCTGCTGCAGAAATTGAGAAGTGTAGGTTTGGGCTCTCTCCCAAGCTTCACTATAGGAGCCACGCCAAGACTGGCCTCATGGCACTGAGGTTTGGGCAGTGATGTGTCCAGAAGCTGTGGAAAGCAAGCTGGAATGACAAGAGTCATTGTCATTTCAATGCATTTACCAACTGAGAGTTAGAAGGTCCCAAAGACTAAGCAAAACTCAATCAGCTTGTCCCTGTCCTTGACCACAATTTTCAGCATGATGCCAACATTTTATCCCTTGAAACTCTCTGGATCAATTTCTTCCCCTAGCCACAGGCAGGAATGCATTCACTACCTCTCAAATAACCTGGAATTTCTAATGCCTGCTCCTCTCTGCCCTCGTCAGTGCTGATGCCCTCACTCCTGCCACCACCATGAAGGAGTGTTGTCTTCTGCCTTAGGCTGATCTTGAAAGAGCTCCCAGATAAGCACCAACCAGTACAAAAATGCAGTTTTGCCTTCCAGCTTCACAGGAGGCAGAGTTGTGAAACTGCTAATTCAAGACCTTCAGAATTGAGCAACACAGAATATTACAAGGCTGTCCCAAAGCACCACGTTAGAGGATCTTGATTATCTTAATAAAGCTGTAGCTTCGCATTTTCAGTAAAGCTGAGGCACCTTTGGAAGAAATTTCTTTACACACAATAGCTGCTTAAAGGCTACATTACAACTTCTAAAGCTCTCCGATTGCTGCTTTGCTCCATCTTTATGATGCTATTTTAATTCAACTAAAAAAATAGAAATTACAAGTAAAATAATTCCTAAGCCTAACTGATCCTGAGGTCATGCAAATCAGAAATAAACAGATTAAGGTCAGTGCCAGCTTTGAACAAGAGTTGTATTAAATACAAATGACCATTTAAAAAGAAAAGCTTTCAGTACAACATGTACAGAAAAAATATAACACAGCATCTGCTTGGCAAGAACACGGTCTGTTTGCATAAGCTAAGAACTACAGGTATCACTCATACATGTATACACAATACAGAATGAATTCGTGCAGATGGGACTCAGCTTGCTGTACATCTTATAAATACAGGCTGACAATTAAATAGTCCTAATAAGACTTACTCTCCAGCTAACAGAAGAGCTCAAAAACAAACATCATTTTATTCACGTGTGCCCATTATATTCATGTGCTGATTTAATTAACAGTAATTTCAGTATCTCTGAGATTTCTTCTGTTTTATAAATGATGCCCTTTTGATGAGGGCTTTAGTTCAAATTACTGGCCAATCAGCTGTAGATGAAGACTGGAATGCTGAGCTAATTGGCAATAAAACCAGAATGAGCACTCTGGAAAAAATTACAGAGGAGCCAAATTATTGGGTAATTGTTAAGGAACAAGAAGAGTCTCATTTTAGGTAGACAAAGTAAAACTTTGTAGTTCTCTTAAGCACATTGTGTTTCCCCAGTCTGAGTCCTGTTACTGGTCTGTACTGCTCAAAATATCACTTCAGATTGGCTCAGCTCATCCCTCTTACAACCACTCTGTCAGGAGGCTCGCTGTGCCCTTACTCCTGGCACAGGAGATCCTACCACTCTTGCTAGGCTGTCAAGGGACCCCTCCACTGCCTTGCACTGAACTCCCATTGGCAATTTTTTCCTAAAGCTAGCAGCTGCAAACATAAAGGAACAGAGGTAACCAAATAGCCCTCCAGAGACAGCACAGCCATGACAGCTCAGTGGAACAGCACCTCTTATCATTTTTCTCGGCACACTTATTATTGGAACCACTTACTTCTACCAAGAATTTAGTGCCTGAGCATCTTTGGAGAGGGTCTTCTAAGAACAGTAAATCTCCACATGGCCCAAGATCACTCTGGCTGCAAGAACACCTGGATGTCCTCCCACCCTTGATATAATTCTTCCAAATACAGCTTTATTTAGAAACACCTGACCAAAGATGCTACAAGTATTCGTCAAACAACCTTGAATTACAATTCCTTTCCAAAGAGGGGATGTGCAGTGGAGAATTCAGGCATCACGAGTTCGATCTTCAGAAAGAAGTATCTCCAGAGCATTGTACTTGTAATAAGGCAGGGCAGAAGAACATGGAAGCGGCATTGCACACAGCCTCTGCATCAAAGAGATTAATCACAGGAGCAGACATGGCATCAACCAGGAGCAGGGGAGGACGAGGCCATGGAGCTTGCCAGGCATGGCCACAGGGAGGAGACATGCAGTGTTTTAGAGCAAGAGTGGGGAGAGATGCCCCCTTTATCTCTCCTCAGCAGTTGCTTGCCTGGATGATCACAAACTGGTTCCAAAACTGCATTTTGCAGCAATGACAATGAAGAAAAGCAATGCCAGACTCAGGACACGGGCACAGTATCTAAAGACCGATGCCGGTGTGGGATCACAGCAGGCATTCCCACAGCACGAGCAGTTCCACCCCATTCCTGGTGGAGAGACAGAATTATTCTTAGGAGAAACATGGGATATAAAAAGCCAGCTTGCTAAGCTGGAAGGGCTGTTTTTTCATGGGGTAATCGTTAGCATTCATCCAAACTGCAAACAACTAGCAATATCTGGTCAAACCACCACAATTTGGTAAGCTTGAGAGTGATTTCCAAGAGGAGGATTAGTGGAAAATGCTGCCTTTAGGTCTTGATCCTGAGTAGCTTGCAACAGGATCTCTGAAGCACTTGGCATCAGCACTCCCTGCATATTCATTAATGTTTTGGAGTATGGTTGTAGGAAGTATCAGCAAGTGTATCTATTTTCATGAAAGAAAATTATTGGTTCACAGTGGAATAACATGGTGCTTTTACTCAAGCAGGCATAAAACACAAGTACGAAATCCCTCATATAATCTCCAGCTATTGTCATTCAATGTTTATCACCCAACACAGTTGAATACAATTCTTATCTTTGATGGATGTGGCACACAATAGCTGTTTTCTTGAGTGCATCATAAATATTAATAGTATTCACAGAGCCTCTTAAAATTTGTCATGTCACATTGCTTTCATGGAAACACTTAAAATGCCATTATTTTTGTCCCACCAATAGCAAATTCTCTTTTGGTTTCTGAATTATTTTTTACTCTCAAAATTAAATGGTAGAGTATGTTTAATTGAGCAGAGGAAAAGAGGGATAATGGTTCACATTAAGTGATTCCAAGACCTAGTTCAGATGCCCAGAATGAGACTGAAAGGGAAAAAATGTGTTATCCTTTGGAAAATACAGTCCAGTTAAAACTGAAACACTTCATGAAATTGAGATTTGGCTAGAATTTAATTTTCAGAAGAACACCAAGAAAGGCAGCTGGCATTATCAAAATGGTCCTGCTCTGCCATATTCATAAGGGGCATTTTCACTTCACAAAAAAAGCTCTTTTCCAAAATTCAGTATTTGCACATTAAATAATCAAATTTAATCAAATACCTCAGTTCTACAAGGAAAAATGTTTTTCTGCTGTTAAACAATTTCGATCAATCCAAAAGAGCTTTTCTGAATGTCTGTTCACAAAGCATGCTGAGATCTCCTGGCTTGGCTCAGCTGGAGCAAAGCCCATGTGGCCATTCCTCACGGCACACGCTCCCCACACATTCCTTTCCAGCATATTTCAGAGTCACAGTCTTCTGCTGGATCCAACTTCATAAAATCTCCAGTGGCTTGTATTTTGGCTGACACGCTTCAAGAAATGTTTTTAAATTTCATCTTTCTCCATAAAACTCACCCTGTGGTTGTCAGAACAGCCTTACAAAAGAAAACCATTTAATTCCCTATGACAATTAATTTGAAGACAGTAATAACTGCAGAAGATATTATCTCTGCTACAGAGACATAAAACACTCACTATGGGCATGGGAAATATAATAATACAAAAGAATAATTTTTTTCTCTTATTCTGTACTCTCTCCACAGTAGTTAATTTGCTTCGAGTTTAAAATCAATCCTTCCAGTGTGGGGTTTCAGGGAAGCTCAAGGCTTCAGTCCTGCTCCCATTAGTTAATGTCAAAATTCACACTGAAATCTGGGAGTCACTGGTTTTAGTCTGAAAAAATCTGGATAGGCCCTGATGTTTCTGTGATGAAGATCTACTCTCCACTGAATTTACTTTTAAATATTTGTCCCATGAACTGGTGAATTTTGTGATTGACAAAATCATACTCTGTGCAGTTCACTTTGCATGTAAAGTGAAACAGAGAGGTACTGTATAATTTAAAGGGAACTGGAAAGCCAAAGGTCAACATTTCAAATAAGAAATATGCATTTAATGCAATGGATGAACACATATGGGACATTTTGCACATAAATACATTTTAACCAACTTGTAAAAAATAGGTAAATCATCTGGGTTTGTTAGAAATGAGTGGTGCTATTCTGATATTTCTGACACTCCAGGATTAAGTGTTCTTGGGTTTTATAACTGTCCCCAGAGAGAGTGAAGGAAAGAGGCTGCTAAAGCTTGACATTTTCTTATTTTAGTTTAAGGTCAAGGTAAGTTTTTTTCTAAGTCTGGGTCAATTTCAATCTTGGCATGAATGTGCTCCTTTAATTGGTGTCTGAATATAAGCTATAGTGTCATTAGCAATAATGATTTCTGTAGGAAAAATAAATTCTTTAAAGGTTTTTTTTTATTTTATTTTTAAACACACCCTTTTTGACAGCTGGATTCAACAGTGTTCTGTGTAGGAACACGGACACTCAAATTCACATTACTTCAGACATCTTTTGACTTGTACTGAATTAAAATGAATGCACAAATAAATCTTTTCCCAATAAAAGGGCACAGGAATCCTCATGAATGAAAGCCCTGGCAGAATCTGAATAATGGAACAAGACATAATCTCAGCACACTTATATACAAAAGCTAGAAAGCAGGAGAAGTAGAAGCAGGAGACACTTGATTTCTAAACTTTAAAATCACTGCTTATTTGACTAGAGGGTGACACAGGCACTGCTCAGCATGGAGAACCACTGCAGATCATGGCTGGATGTGGATGCATTGGATCTGACTTGAGTTTGTAACACAGGCTCAGCCTGCTTGAGGGCTTTGCCTATGGAGACTGTGGATCTCCAGGCACATGACAACATTCCCAGCACAATCCAGACACTCAGTCCCCTTCACCCTCTCACCCTGCATTCCTGCTTTTTCTGAAACAAATAAGCCAAGTGTTGCACTCAGCAGTTCCCTTTCAGTCTGAGTTATGGAATTGGGCATGTTTAAGGACAATTTTTTCTGGGTGTTCTTGTCAGTACTTTTGCTAGCAGCAACTGGAGGTACTATTATTCAGCCTCCCATTTAAAAGAAACCTCACTAGAGTACATACAGCCATCTGTGGTTCCAAGTGATTCACAACATTAGTAAACCATTAGTCAACCAATAGCTTACATTTTTTGGGAGGAAACAAGATTTCTGAGCACATAGATTAAATACTTGTAGGATATACAGAAATGTTTCAGGCTGAAGGGCTCGGAGCACTGGTGAAATATTGATTGTTGCATTTAAAAAACACTTTAGAATAATGACAGCCTGAGAATTACAATTCTATTACTATAAAAGAAAGGATCTGTAGCACCTATATCTGAACCACCAGTGCTGCCAGCACAGTCCAAGCCATCATTTTCCTAGATAAGAAGAGACTGCTAGATATTTGTCTATTATTAAACCTATTGTTCCTCAAGCCTTCAGCCTCAGCTGGAGCCTTCTTATAAAAAACAGTTTAAAATACATCTCTTCAACATCTTTTTCTTTACTTTGACTAAGTTCCTGGTTGCCTAGAAACTCTCTAAAAGACCTGGATTTTTCCCTTTTTTTATTTTTTTTTATTTATTTATTTTTCCCCAACTGTTAGTTAGATAACAGATTAACCCCATCACATCTATTTGTAACAGAAACCTGGATGACAGGCTCAGAGCTGGGGAAGTGTCTGTTTCTTGTACCCCAGGAGTCAGACTCCACTGATTACCTTGCTACCAGCAACTTTCCATAACTATGGAAATTACAGGTTCTGTCTATTTAGATCAAGAGAGATAACTGTGAGAATTGTATCACCACTGGATAGAACAGATTTAGCTGTGCTATCGGTTTCTATAATTAGTGGGACATACATTTCTACTTCACAAGACTATTGTATCACAAGATTATTATATTGAGACAAATCAAGGCATCTAGTTTAGATCCAACTTCACAATGTTCTGACAGATCTGCTAGATGCCTAAAACACCCCTTCTGATGCACTAGACACCAGCCAGATTCAGAACTCACATCCTACTTCAATGCCATAAAACTTATTTTAAAATAATCACCTGCAGTGTTTATAGTCAGTAATTGTAATATCAGAAGGCAGATTCTTTTCCTGAGATTCAGCAACATAACAAAAGAGTGGAGCAAAAAGAGCTTCAAATGTGGTTGTGTTCCACCTCCTCACCTTGATCTGCTATTCTACTCAACATGATGAGAATGGATCACCTTTCTACTTTTGGGGACATTAGTTCCACATGTTAATCTGTACACCAGATGTTAGAAGAATCAATTATCAGAGACATTTATTGTCAAAAAGAAAACAAGATAAGCCTCACAGGACCAAAGCAGCTGGCATTTTCATCTGACACCCAGGGCATCGTGGAATGTTAAACTGATGGGCCAGGCCCAGATCCCCAAAGGTATTTAGGAACCTGTTTGTATCTTGCAGGAGGACAGTGCAGTAACACTCAAGCTAGAAGCCTGCATGGACTCTCCAAATCATCCAACTCGGTACGGTGTTCAGTGTCATTAATTTTCTATAGGCAAAATTTACCAACAATTTTTATATATTAAAAGCTTATGGCAAAAATTTAGACAAAACTAAATATTCCTTCTGCTCTCCTCCAAAGAAACCTCCAGGAGTCGAATATTCCAGCTTCTGAATAGGCTTCAAATTAAGGGAGTAATCCTCCCAGCCATGAGTTTTTACCTGAATTAAATCAGCTTAAATAGTTATGCACAGCTTTAGGTGATAAAACAGCATTCACATTCTTCAAAGCCACTCATCTGTGCTGTCATTAGTTCTTGACAGTATAAATCCTACCTCTTTTCTAACCAAAACAGTTTTTAGAGATAATAAGCAATAGCATGGCAGGAATTTTTTAAGTGCTTTAAAAATTACCTTTATCAGTATGAAAAGTGACTTACAAATCATTCAGAAACAGGTAAAACTGAGTAAGAGTGACTTAATTGCCATTTAATCTTCCATTCTCATCAAGCTTGGTTTATTCAGGTCTGATAATTAATCAGTGTCTGTAAAGTGTTCTGAATATGAAAATATAAACCACTACATAAATACTAAATATTAAGAGAGTACCTAAGGTAAAAATAACTTATTAATTTGCATGGAGTTTAGGAATTAGGGTTTATTTATTTTTCCTATATAAGCAGGCCCATCCAATCCCTTTTGGCTATCAGAAAATATTCTAGCAGCTACAGGACAATTCATCCTCACATATTTTACGTGTCACAGTTCATAGAAAATGAATTTAGAATGACTTGCAAAGTTGTACTTACAGAGGAATAGACACACACAGACTGTTTTCATTCCTTTTCAGATTTACTGTCCCTCCTAACAGGAACCTAGCTGCACAGCTTCTGGGAATCAAACAGCAGCACTCTGAAGGATTTCAGACCTTGCTACATTTTGAGCTTTGTGTTTTCTCAGCCTGTTGTCCATTGTCCAAAGGATTTAGAATTTCACTGACCACTTCTAAAGCAGTCTGAAGAAAAGTAACTAAGAAAGAATCACGTATTTCCCCACATACTTATACCTGGGTATCTGATGGTACTTTGTCTCAACACATATATTTTTATGCCTCTACAGCAATACAAGATATTATGCATAGATTCAATTTTTATTCAGAAGGGTTGAATTTCCCAATATAGCCTCATCAAACAACAAAACCTTCCGGGAACAAAATGCAGACTATTGGCATAAGCACTCTGGGAGATCAGTTAGTTTATAAAACAAAGGCTAGGTAGGATTGGGATGTGATGCCCAGAATCCTGTCTGTTCATCTCAGCATAAGTCACATTGAATACCAGACAAAATAAACAATCTGTTTCTAAAATGGTGTAAAATGCACACAGCAATCCCATCTGGGATCAGATCATATGTGAGGTGGGAACCAGTGCCAGTGAGACAACGAGCACTTTGCACTTGAATTGATTTTGAACTGGTGCTCTGGTCACCTGCTAAGAGGTAATAAAGCCACGTTTGGACTAAACAAAAACTGAGGGGTTTGGTTGTTTTTTTTCAGAGGAGCACAAAGATCTAGTCTACCCTCTTATGTCCTTTCACATTTCAAAACATTCTGCAAGTAAAACCCAATGTAGTTTGTTCCACAGGACTTTGGCTGTACACACACAGACTGGGTCACTTCCTTTTCCACACTCTTCTCAGCAGCTGGGAATGATGGAAATGACAGTATAGCTTAACGAGAGTGTTCCTCACTGTGCTCCTCTGTAATAAGTGCTATAGGACTGAAGCCTCTCAGCAGGCATCTGATTTACAGGCAGAGCCATGAGAAAACTCCACAAAGAAAGCCGACCCGCACAGCAGCAGCAGGGTTATCACAGCTGTCATCCAAACCAGCTCCTGAGAGAGGCAGAGGCTGCATGCAATTGTGATCACCCATCTTGATACTTTCTCTTTTCTTTGCTCTGTCAGCCAGGGATGGTCTGCATCCCCACAGCATCCTCTCTGTGTACTTTCCCACTGCGCACAGAATGCACATTGCTCATCCAGAAGCAGAGAGACAACTTTCAGAAAGCAAATCCTAAATTACAGGACTGTGCAGTTCCCATCTGGATGTAGTTCCCTGGGAACCCACAGCTGTCTGGCCCTGTCCAGTTGTTGAAATTGGATGTTTCAACTAGAAGGAGCTTAAGGATTTGGGGAGAACTGTCAGATAATGCACAAAGCGGGCTCTCTTTCAATATAAAATTTCATTTTCTCTCATTATTGCAAATGTTTTATTTATTTACAGATTTTGAATGCAGTGAACTTGGCAATAAACAACACTGAGATTTATTATATGGAGGGTCATTCAAATTAAGATGGAGGAAAACCCAATATTCCAAGATTATATTTTAGTCCTCTTCCAAAAAATATGCAAAACCCCTCAAAAACCCACCGTGTTTTTACAGTTACACAGAAGGAAGAACAGTTAGGTTCGCTGCACTAAGTATTTCTACTTTTCTCACAAGCTAACAAGTTTCTAGTTACTATCTAATGTCCCTACCAAGGCTTAAAAATCTCTGCCTTTTTGGTCACAGCATACAAGCATTACTGTTTATCATCATGTTCTTTCACAGAGTTATGTTGGACAACCCCATCTCAGGAGCAGGCTAAGAGTAGGCACAGAGCACAGCTGATAGGTGCTACTCTGGCCAGGATTTCACCTGTAGTCTCTTCCCAGCTCTGCTTCCTTCTGTTCATCTCAGAACAATGCTTATTAATGCTTTGATATCAAATGATTTGATATCAAAGGACTAGCCAGAAATAATCTGCAGTATCAATTCATTACAGCGAGATTGCCTGCTAATAAGGAGCTATTTTTTGCTACATAATGTGCAAAAATCAGCTGTGTCTTCACTTGGAAAAACCCAAAAGCAAAAACCAAACCAAACCAAAAAAGCCTTTCAAGCTTGCTACCAAACATAGATGTTAAGAACATGAGATTTGATGTTAAGGGCTTCATAAACTCACTAAAGCAAAAAATCAGCACTTTTCAACAGGCTATTATTCAAATGTTACCATGCAGTCTACCATATCTTTATCTACAAAAAATGAAAGCAAGCAAACTAGTAATGGGAAAAACATCCCCACTGCTATCTCCAGAGTCACCACAGTGCAACGACAGAATAAATTATCTGGGGCTCTTTTGATTTTCTTCTGTTTAAGAAAGTAGCATGGAAAACAAAGATAAACAAAGACCAACTGCAGCAACAAAACAACAAAAAACAACAACATTCCAAACTAAGAAACAAAGTGGCCTACAGAAAGAGACCCACACATTAAAGTTCAGTTTTGTTTTGCAGGATTTCACAGCTGATTTCTCCTCCAGTAAGCTCTTACTGAATCCACCTCACTCTCCTTACTGGAAAGGAATTTTTCACTCTTCCTGACACTGAACTGCACTTCTTCATGCAAATGTTGGTGTCATTACCACTGAACCACCATGAGGTTTTGGTAATCTCATTAAAACGTTCACTCCTGCAAATCAAGGACTAAATGTTTTGCTCAAACTTTAAACTCTCCAAGGAACTCTATGTATTCATCTATAAATATTCAATGTTCACAATGAAACGGTGATATGCTGAAAAGGAACAGCAAGTCATTTATGTTCGGTGGAATGGCAGAGGCACTGAAACACACTGGTTTCTGGACCTCTCTGTGGTGCTGTTCTGGGGGACCAAGGTGCAGGAGATGACCAAACCCTCTTTAGCAGATCCTACCTGCACTCAGAGGGATGCTGCCTTACCAACAAGCCAGGCAAATCTTGAAGAGGAATGAACATTACAATTGATTTAGTTCGGTCAGGAGCTCTAGGCCTCAGGAACGTGTTGCTGTTGCATAGAGCAGTTATTTTTTGCTCCTGACTGGGCAATGCAGTGCCAGGACCTGCACCAGTTAGTGACTGTTAAATGAAGCAGCACTGCAACTGGCAAGCATAAGGGAAAGAAATGCAAACACAAGCTGTTGTTCCTGCTATTGCTGTCATCAATTTGTCTATCAGCCTTGGGCCAAGCCAGTCAAGGATGCTCACATGGAACAGCGAAGTAATAGCTCACATGAGGCCCTCATTTAAGGACTAAGGTCATAAATTCACAAAAGAAGATTTTTACTTCACTCCATGGTTAGTTTACAATGACAAAGTGTCAGAAATTAGATTAGCTTCACTTTGAATTCAGGTTCAGCCCCACATTTTGTCCAAGAACATTTAGAGACAGCTAAAGTGGCCAACATCTGCCATAACTGCGAAGAGATGAAGTGAAACCCTGGCAAAACCCTGACAGAGACAGCAGCAAAGCTCTGATCCAACATTCACAATGAGCTTTTGGGTTGGATTTGCTTTTCTTTTCTATCTGTGGTGTTCTGCATGGCACAAAATCCATGCTATCCATTTGAAACCAGCAATGCTGTGTGCAGGACTGTTCATGCACCACATTCTGTCATTATTATATCTGATTCCCCATTGCTACTTGATAATATTCCATCCACACAATTAGAGTATTGTTTCATCTTCTGTATGCTTAAAAAAAAAAAAAAGCACTAAAAGAAAATTCTCTATTGACTTTTCTGCATATAATTTCTCTTCTCACACTGGGCTGCCAGTAAGTGTAGCCTTTGGCAGTAGGAACTGGAAATTAAAATTATTTACAGTCTTGTTTACTTTTACAAACATCTTTCCTTGATCCTGTCCTAGTAGAAGAACCTAGTGGTCATGCAGAGGAAAATGCCAATATTTGTTGCTTATATGGTGTAATAGAAAGAAAACCAGCCCAGACTGACTGGGAAAGAAAGAGCAAACATTCATGAGAAGTAAACAAAAATTACCAGAGTGTTTCTGAGGGAACTGGTGTAACATCCAGGCTCTCTGGCTGATGCCCTAGTTTTACACCAGAGTATCTCCACTGAAACCACTGTTCATGTGCAAGCTTACAGCTCTACTACTAAAAAGTCCATCAGGCACAAACGTAGACCAAAGGTTCACCTCAGAAAAAGTGTGTTCTATTTTAGAAGAAGATATTTGTATTTTTAAAATCAACCATCAGCTTCAAGCTTTCTGCACACATACACCTTAAACCCTGCCTGGAAAACATGGCCAACACCTGCATCTTCAGAAAGTATTTTGTCTTTTTTCTATAACTCAAAAAGGACCTTTTATTAAATTGACACTTTGCAGCTCACTAGATTGTGTGGCTCTTTGGGGAAAAGCAAAGCAGAAAACAGTCCAGTTGTTTGGTTTAGCAATGAAGTTTCCCACACATGCATGCTAATTTATTTCATTGAAAACGTCCCAACTAATTGCAACATTTACCCTTAGAGCACATGCATGGCAGTCACATTAATACACCAGAAGACAATGGCTCCAAAGGAGCTATTACTATGTACCAGGCCAATAATCCACAAACGGTAAAGGATTTTCACAAAAGACTCAAATGGTTTCCAAGGAGTCATTACGGCATATCAGGTAAATAAAATATTATTGAAATGTATTTTTTGCATTTAAATCACTTGCAGCAGGTGCATAGGAAGTAGCATATAATAAAATGGCTCACATTCCCTTGAATACTAACGAGAATTAACAGAAACATTTATCAAAAAGAAGCAGCAGCAAGTTCTTACCATCGCAAGAGGAACAATTCCCACAAACATTGTTCGGCTGACAAAGATCTCGGAGACCACCAGCTCACTCAGAGAGTCATCTCGAGGGTATTCCACCTGCCAGGTAATTTGCTGGGCCCCTGCCAGGCTGCTGGTGTTGTCAATCTCAAAGTCCATCTGCAGGATCTCGTAGGAGGACACGTTTGCTCTGGAAAAAGAAAAAAAAAAAGCAAAATTGTAGAATGTTAATAACAAAATCTGTTTTGATTTCTCTTTTCTATTCACCAGAAGATTTACTATTGAATTCAACATGCAGACCTAAATCAAACTCCACACTGAGCCACAGCTATACTTCATAGATAAGGTGACGCTACATCTTTTAGCTTCCCGAAATGGAGGCATTTTTCCCATTAAGCTCAGGCATTCATTCTTCATAATCACAATGAACTTACAGAATAAGCCCAAAACCCTGGGAAGTGCATTGCACAGATGTTCCTAAATTATTTAATATAGCATTATCATAATTTTGTTGCTGCAAATACTGATGCTCCAGAACAACAGAATACTTGGCCATTCCTCATGCAGTATCAGAAAAGAGCTCTAGGGGGGGGAGGGAAATCTTTCAAACCCAAACTTGTCTTTATCTCAGGGAAGAAATGGATTTACAGAAAATATACATGACAAAAAATGGGGGGTAGATTATCCTTATTTTCAATTCATGAAAACATTCTTCTCATCAGTGGTGCAGACTTGCAATTATATGCTGATCTTTATATATTTCTCATCTGGAAATAAAAGTTTAAAGGTAAAAAAATGGATGTAAACACATAACATTCAGAACAGCATTTAAAAACTACTGCTTCTTTTGTTAACAACACCACTTAGCACTCTCCTCCAGTCCAACACTATGTAAGTATTAATAATTAATCCTCAGGTTAGAAAGACAGATCTTATCGTCATGTTACAGAGAAGAAAATAGACACCAAGATTTAACCAACAGCACTCTGCATATCCACAGCAGGGACCTATTTAGAAAACAGACCTTTGCTCATTCAGCACTTCACTTCCACAAAAATTGAGGTACTTTACAAAACAGCATACAAGCTCCTGCCCCAGTGTCCCTGCCATAGCTCACACCAAGGTGGGATGGAAAGGCAGCTACCCTGACTGCAGACTCCACTGCTTCACCATAGTGCACTGGGGAGACAACTGATGTTGTCAACATTACTGAAGTTTCAGGGTACACGTTCATAGAACAGGTTAAAATCTGAATTTGCAGCATGTTGGGCCACTCTGTAACAACTTGAATGTGCTCTTACTGTGAGCACGAGACAGCTTGTCCCTGACCGAGGGCCGTGCCCTGTGCACGCAGGCACCTCTCAGGAACCAGTGGACCTCTGTAACGTCACCCTCTGCCATATCCCATGGAACACTATTTGTGTGCCCTTACCCTAAAGCAGTGAATCCAAGAGCTGTGTTCATAGAAAGTTTTAGCCTGCTGCTACAAAGAACGGAGACTTAAACATCCTTCTCCCCTTCCCAGCCGCACAGAGGCAGACTCTGGCTTTGCCATAGGTTTTTGAAGGCACATTGTAAAGGGAAAAAAAATCTGAACAGAATTATTGATTTTCATGTTTTCTTTCTGACAACAAACAATACAAACATATGCTTCAATGCCTGGAGGATAAATATTTTCCATCTGAAAGAAGATAATATCCACCTCCAGGCAAAACTAGAAGCTATTAAGGCATCTTTTGAGTGGCCAACCAGACAATCAGCAAAAAATCTTTTAAGACAAACATTATTACACAATACTAGGGATATAATTAAACTATTTCTGATAAAAACATAACCACTGTGGGCACCACGATGGAGTACTCAACTTCATAGTTCTCTGCGTACCACTCCTGGCAGTTTATCTAGATTACATAAAATTGATTTGCTCACAACACAAATAAAATTCAGAGATGATCTTTGCACTCACTATGGATCTGGATATTGGGCCTGTCAGCATATGTTCAGATCTGCAATTTAGGTTCAATCTGTTCTATAGTTGCCACTCACCAAAGCACCACAAGTGGTTTCAAATTCAGAAGAAATCCATTGATGGAGGGTTTTGCTTTACATTCACCACTTTAATAACGTGTTGGGTTAGTGTGCACTGATGAACCCATTCCACTGTCCCACGCACTGGCACTTCTTGGAGCTCAGACCATCATGCCTTCAATTATTCCTTTCATATTTTCCTTTTTACACATCCAAAAACTAACCATCATAGTGGCTTTACATTTTTAAGACAGACACATCTCCCTAAGAAAAGCAAGTGTGTGCCTTGCCTATACACAAGCTGAAGTAATTGCCAAGGAATAAAATGACTCCTGTGCTTGTAAATATGCAAAGACCTTCCCTGCATCCTTAGCACGGCTGCACAGCTATAAAGCCCATAAGTTTCATTTAAAGACAGACATGGTTATACACTGTTGGATTAGAAATGAGTCTCTGTGCATCTAGAAAAGAGCAGCAACCCACACACATAAACCTTCCTCAGATCTAACTAATATTAATGTATGAACTAAAGCAAAGCTGACTTCCCAGGTCTCTCAGGACCCAGGATTTCCTAGGTCCTGGTTCCAAAGAGAACCCTTATCATCACCTGGAAAAACAACGTGGTTTGTCACAAGTTTTCTGCTTTATCTCAGAAGCAAATAATGTAGCATTAGATATTAATATTGATTAACATAGGATCCCCTTCTTTTCATTTGGACTCTTGCTGAAAGAGATGGACTTACTGTATCTGACCATCTTTCACTTATAGAGTTTCCATTGAGTGTACAGCTTTAGCCAACCAGTATTCAACTTTCTGGACTGCTTTCGTCACCAGAAAGTTTCCAGTTACCTTCAGAACAGCAGGTCATTGAATTTTCTTGACAATTATGGTTTCCCTTTTTGCCTCTTTAGGACAAAGATTTGGCCTTCAAGCAATGCCAAGTGTTACAGTATCTGGGACACAGAATACCCCATGGACTAATCCACCCTCTTTGTTCTGAATTTCTTCCCAGGTTACAACTATAATGAACCCATGATAAAACCTGAAAAGTTAATTTGTTGCTCAGACTGGTGCCTTCCTATTGGCCACTGCATCTCCTATCCTACAGGGACTTTCTTCCTAGCAGGAAGATTGGTATTATATTCATAATTCTTGCAATTTATTAACCATCCTCTATAATATTGTGTGGGAGACCACTGCCTTTTTCCACTGAAATTGATGGAGGCTGCTGAAGTAAAACCAGAGATAAATTAAACCATCATCAAGACCTTAAAGGTTAGCATTTACTTATGCCAGCTCCATTACCTGATAAATCTACATTGCAACAGCTGTATCTAAATTTCACTCCTGGCCATGCAGCACTACACTATAACCCCTTTTAAAAGGACTCGTTCCATCCTGCCATGGCAAATCTTCAGCTTTCAGTCTGATTTGTAGCTGGTGGTCAATACGTCGGTCTTTGTAGTCACTGTCGATCTGCAAATGCCTCGTGAAGATGAAACACTACCAGTGGCAAAATCCACTAGCAGAGAAGACAATGACTATAACTCATGCTGTTATCAGCCATTAAATCCCGCTAAACCAAACTTTATCCTATAAAGATTTTTCAGCTTTCTTGAGACTTATTCCATTTTTCTCTTAAATAAGTTTGCACTATTGGGAAGACTCTGATGGAATCCAAAGACTATAACTCACTTCTCCTTTCCAGGTCTTTCTTCTCATTTTAGTTAAATATTTCTATTGTCCAGCGCAGTCTTTTCCTGGTTTAGAAGGATTTTGCCAAAGCCTAGTTTAGCGGAGCAATAAAAAATAAAAAGTCAAAATTACTTTTATAAAAAAAGATTATTTCCTGCAAGCACAAGGAAAAGACCGTATAATTTTAGGCAGCTGGCATGCTTGCTAATAAGTCCATTTCTATGGAAATGAGTTCATAACTATTAATTTTGCCTGCTCCTGATCTATTCTTGATGAGCCTTTCAAATTTAGAAAAGCGCTTCATGATTCTCTCAATTTGGTAATTACTAACTCCCTTTGATGAATCCAGCCCAGTGTTTCAGACATGAGACATTCATTACACATTTTTCTTTCTGGTGAGAGGAGAAAAAGAAACCACAGGCTTGGATTTATTTCCTCTCACAAACTCCAGTAAGTAGGCCCCTTCTTCAAATTGCAATTTATAATCCTATTTGTGTGCTTTCACAATACCGCCTCTGCTAGGTGCTGTAAGAACCCCAAAAACCTTGAGTTTCCTGTTGTCTAGCCTCATATATCTCTAATGCATTCAATCCAGGTCCTCAACAGCCCAGCCAAGCTTTGTAACATAGAGAGTCTTCATTCTGAACCCAGCAGTTTTAGGCATAGTTGTGATCTCAAGCTGAAATGGAAGAGAATAGAGTTTCAGCACAGAATGGCAAGTCCATGCCAAATAAAGCCAACTCTAGCTCCAACTAGCTCCAGAATAAGAAGAGTTAATCAGGACAGGAAAATGTTGCAGAGTCCCAGAACGATCCTGCAAGGGGCAAATGCAGGCAGGCAGGTGCAGGCAGGCCAAGCCCAACTGCCCAGCTCTGCTTGCCAAGCTTGACCTGAACTGTTTGCTCTGGATGTACATGAGGCCACAAAGGAGCGAGCACTCCACCCAGAGGCAGCCTCTCAGTTAAAAACAGTCTCCCAGTGGAACAAATCACAGGCTACACAAACCCCCAGCAAAACAAGACCTGAGTTTCAAGTGCTTCCAAGTACCTTAGAGAACTCCTGCACTACTGCATTCAGCTGCTTTGTAAGGATTCACACCAGGCTTGGAAGGCTATCAATCATGTTACCTTGTTACCTATATTGACTTTCTTCCTATATCTGCTACTGTATGCAAACAGTAGGGGGAAAAATGTATTTTAAATCTGAATCTAATAAGAATCAGCTATCAGATTTTGTTTCTCTACATTTATTACGTTTCTAAGTAGTTATATGGAACTGCACAGGTGCTTTTTTTTCCGGAAAAATAATAATTCCTGTGAAAGTCCACCATAGCTCTAATGTTATAGGTTTTAATAAATACTACAAAATCACCTGGCATTGAAAAAATATTGAATTTCATTTATTCCTAATTTTTGTCTAAGCCAAACATGGAATTACTGAGTTAAGTACTGGGATGATACAGCGAGTGATGTCGGGATGGCAGTAACAGTCTAAATCGTAGTCACCTTCAATAAACAAACACTTATTATGAGCTATTAAGATTTACATTGCTAACCAAACTGAAGAGCCTGCCCTATGTATTTTTAAAGAGAATTAAATATGCAGAACACCACAGGGATGATGCCCACAATGCCCAAAGCAGGGCATTTTGCAGAGCATTGAGCCGGGTGTGCCACTGGCACACGGAGGGTTTGCTGGCTCACACTGGCAGCTCACCAACAATTTAGCTGATAAAAGTCAGACCCTTCTATTAGTGCATTTGGCTATTCCAGGAAATCATGCATTTCATTCATTCATAAAATAATGTTTGCAGTAAATGGCAATCTGTTTATAAGGCCCACAGCAGCGTCAACAAAACTCTAAAAAAATGGAGCAAACACTAGGTAATTGAACTAATAAAATGTCTGGTCTCGTGTTACTTGAGAATCTTTTCAAGGTTAATAATGGTCAATTCTTACTCTCTCTGACAAATTGTTACCAGATTCAATGAGGACAGGATTACATAAGCAAGGTACATTCGTTTATACAATATTTCAGTAATACAGGTCTCACTCCTTTGATCTCAAGAGGATTCATTTCATAAGTACAGTTTGCTGAAGAGCAAACACTCACAAGAAGAGGCTTTTCAACAACTGATTGGAAATGCTCAAGACCCTAATTTCCTGTTGAAGTCAAATGAAACAGCAGACGGCCAGGACCTCTTGGGGAAAAGATCCGGATTAAAGGTCCTGACCTTCTCCCGCTAGGAAAATTAAGATACCAGCAGCCCAAGATGAAGGAAATGAGAGCAAATACCTACGAATGGAGCAGCATCCAGTTTCTGAATTATAAAGATTTGCATACTGTCAGCCCTTACACTGTGCTGAGTGCCCCTCTCCTGAATGCAGGCACTGGGTAGCAGGGACTGGCAGCAGCCAGCACCTTTAAAGCAGGATATCTCCTAGCAGCTCTGACATCCTTAAGCACAGATCCTACCTTAGAACAACTTAATGGGGTGAAACACTTACACGTTCTGTTACATGAGGAGTTTGACTTGATAAATGACGTTAAAGCCTAAACCTTTACTCCCAGCATGTATCATTTTCATTAGGCTGTAAGGACACAAAGCTGTGTACAAGCTCGGAAGGTTTTTGTTCTGCAGCTGGGATACAAGGCAGACACAAGCGGTTGAAAAAAAGCCCTGCTCACTCTTGTTCCATGCCAGAACACAGAGGTGCAAGGCAGAAGTCCCAAACATTGAACGGGATGGATGGCAGGTCGCAAGTAAATCTGTAGGGATGGAAAAAGTTTGCTTGGTTTCCTCTCGTGATGCATTTTAAAATCGCAATTTACAATTTGCTCTGTTGTCTAACAGAGAACTTGCTCTGTTGTCCACTCTATAACAACTACCAGCTTTTTCAAAACATATCTTGGTGCCAGATCTTGTTTTCCTTTCGCTGCCGTAAAAATTCATGCTCTTCACGAACGCATGAGCGATGTAAACACTACAGAGGATAAAACCAAGCTGCTAAATCTGTTAAGAATGTATGGATTGACACAGCACTTTTTAATAACCCAGTAAAAGCCATAAAAACAAGCTGAAAATACTCTTGTTCAAAACACACCACCAAGACCAGGTATTATTCATGTTATTTTGCTTAGCCAACATTTTCCCACAACTGAAAACAATACATCTAGATAATGAGCAAACCTTTTAAGCTCTTCAGCTTCTCCCACTGCCAATTCACAACTGTGCTGCTCACTAACAACTCGCAATAACTTCGACTTTATTTTTTATCAACATCATCATGACAACCCTGGAGACAACTGAGACAATTGCTTCAATTATTTTTATTTGCTTCCACCCTTGTGACAGCGTACAGAAATTCTTCTGGTAAAGGAGTCCTTAGATACTATTTTAGTTAGCCTCTAACAAAACAGCACTTTTAGGACCAAACTCAGTATGGGTGTAATTGGTGTGCTCCATTGGTAACATATACTGCTGGGCACTAGGACTCCATCAGTTCCTTTGTCATGACTTTCTGCTTTTGAAACATCACGTAATCTTTTGGGGGTAAAAAAAGCATTTTGATTGCACTGGGATATTTTTCTGACTATTATTTAGAACCTGTTTATTGCTGTGCTCTGTATTTCTCAAAATAAAGCTTCTCTGCCAGGAGAAAGCATCTTGCTGGGGAATACAACAAACACATCCAATAAGAAACTGGGGCCAGCGTTTAGCTGTTGTTGAATGCAAATATAGAGAGGAGCTATTGTTGTTTAAAAAATAAGAATGATTTTATGATGAAAGATTTATGCTGAATCCTAACCAGTTAATAAATATCAACAGCCTAAATGGTGCTTATGATTTTTCTTTAACTATTCAGAAATTCTTACATATTTACATACCATAATCACATAGTGTATTTTCAACATCACTGTGCAAGCAGCTAAAATGTATTATAAATCAGAGACAGATTTTTAAAGAACCAGTGGCTGAAAATCCAAGATAATAAATGCAGTGATATAAGAACTTCTTTGCAATGCAGAAACCCACATGCAAAGACCCTCCCCCCACAGACTCTCAAAAAACCTTTAAAAGAACAAGAATACAACTCTGGGAGGCATTTTTTTTACCACGATCTGTGCTGCAATTGAACAAGCCAAGGCATGGGTACCTTCAGCCAAGCTGCATGTGAAGTCAATGCAGCAAACATTTCACTTGACCACTTGATGGTCAGAGGCATCCAGAGACTCGGTGGTGGAGACAGGGAATGTGCCCTAAAAGTTACCTGCTGGAAACCCTTGGTGACACACCACAAATCCTTGGTGACACATCACGATGCAACGGGACAGACTCTGGGTCTGTCTGTAGTGCCACCACATAACAGCCACAGAAATTAGTTTCCTGAGGGTAATTAAACAGGAGAAAAAGGCCACTCTTCAATTCAGCTCCTCCACTATCCCTGTACTAGGTTATTGGCTACCAGCTCAGCGTGGCTGATGATGCTGCAGAGTCTTGCTCTGCCCCAACCAGCTGTGAAATGGAAGACGCGCAACAGCTTCATTTTTCTGTACACTCTTCCAAAATTATTGTGAGTCTCAGGAAGAGTGACTCTACGTGACAGCTCCTGAACTCATGCAGTTATGTAAGGCTCTTTAATTTTATATTTACAAATACATACACAGCTTTCTCATCTTCCCAGAGATAAGAGCTTGGGTAAGTGACCTGAACGCACCCTAATGACTCAAACCACATTTCCAACAACATGTTTCCTTGGCATTTTAAACACGTTATGATTTTTATATGCCTGACATTAGCATTAAGTGATCACCCTTTCGTATACCCCAAGTGTATCAGAAAAGAAAAACACGGCTAGACCTAGGAGAGAGTTACTAGCAATCCAGTTGCTGTTTTGATTCCAGAATTACAATTGAGGCTGACAGCTGGATCTCCTTGGGGAGAAAAATCAACCAGAGAGGATCTAAAGATGCAAACTCCCCATGCACTGAATTTAGGAATGAAAGGAAAGGGGAGACAAGCTGGGAGTCTGACAGGAATACACCCAATGTGCTGGAGGATACATGAAAACAGTGACAAATGATGCTCTCCTCTCCAGGATTTAAAAAGCCTAATTCAACACCTTTTGAACTCAGTCCTCTGCTTCCTGGGCAGACAGTGTAAATGAGTAAATAAGAAAATGCCAAGCAGCTAGGAAAGACAATGGGAAATTTAAAAAACAGCTAGGATTTTTTTGTCTAAAGCTTGCTAAGAGTGCACAGAAGTCAAGAGTCTGCTGTAGAAGCTGCTATAACACCACCTGCATGAAGTAATTAAAGAACAAATAAAAATAGGAACATGGGCAAGAATTATTTTATTCCTGATTTTAAACAAGATTAAGCATCTAGTGAACTAGACCTAGCCTTCTTGATATCTAATGTACACTTAGATCAAGAGAGAATGTGCAGGGTGTCCCATGGCAAGTTCACACTTCAGCTAAGAAATAATTGGCCATGACAACATCCTCAAAGAAGTTAAGGCAGGGATCAGTCTATCCGATTAACTTTAACCCAAACAGGACCTCCTCTCTCCCCATTTCCCTGAGACACATGGTGTGCATAAAATTGTTTTATTTTATAGGCTGCAAATTATGGTTTTTTTAAAAAAAAAAAGTTCAGCTTTTCCTCTCACTGTTGAAACCCACTGATCAGACAGGAAAAATGTGAAAGTGAAACTGGCACATAAACACCAGTTTCTCATGTTTTAATTAATAAACAAGATTAATTCATCCAGCTGAGCAAACACAGGGTGGACCAGGGTCTGCATTCAGTGTATGAACAGAAAGAGCCACTGCAGTAATTCTGTGTACCTCCACCCTTTGCTAGTTGAGATCAGCTTAAAGTGTTCAACTTCACAACAAAGCTAAAAGCAAGAGAGAAACAAGCAGTTATAATGTAAGTCACTCCATTAAAAGTCAATTTTTGTCCTGAAAATGAATCCAAATGTCCCTAGAAGTGCAAAGATAACGCCAAATAACAAAAAGCAGAGGGGTGGACTTAATACTTCTCTTTTTAAAAAAATCATTTCATAATTACTTTCTAATGACATGAAAGTAAGGTCAACAAACCGCCACCACATAATGTCTCTAGGTCACCTTTTCAAAGGGTAATCACTACTTTGTCACACTTGCAAGACAATGATTTCCAGACGTGATGAATTCAAATGCAGTGACAGCTAATGGGGGGATGCTGGGATATTGCTCAGAGCTAAGGTCATACTATGAGTAAGTGAGATCAGGCACAAGTGAGTAATAACTGAGGTTAATTCATTTAGGTTCTGAAAAGGAATAATTAGAAATGGAAAGGGGAGAAGTGGTGTTCCATCCCGCCTTCCCCACTCCCCAGTCTAGATGATAAAACATCTCCCCAGGACTTCATTTCAATGAATTTCCCCAGCAATTAAGGCTTTAACACCCTGTGGATGGAGTGGGGCTGCTCACCACCACGAAGCAGCCAAGCTCCTGCACCCTTGAGAAGAATCTCTGCCAAGGACATTGCACTGAGGACCTCCCACATTTTATCAGGGAGTCTGAGCAATATATGACCTGAACAGAACAGTAACAAAAATACTGGCATGATGGATATGATGTTATATTGGCTCCCTTATTACCCACTGTAATAGTCAAACAGTTTGGGGATTGTTTTGCTTTTTTCATTTTCCTTGCTACAATTAAAAATGTTACCTAAGCAAAAAAACCACAGCTGTCAAGAAGAACCAAGAGTCAAGTAAAAGGATTTCTAGAAAAGAAGGTGGGTTCCTGCAAGCACTGCTGATCATGCCAGCTACATAAAATATCCCTAACATTAAGGGTTAATGTAAAGCAGAATTTATAAAATCATCATCCTTCTATTCCTCTCTTTTCTGAATCTTTTCAGGATTTCATAATCCCTTTGCTCCACCTGCCTCCTCCCAACTCCCTTCCTCCCTGTACAAGAAAATGCTCAGCCTGGAAAATTGTTTAGCTGAAATCCTTAGATTTTGTTGAGTCCCGGCATTCTTTGAGACAGCTGTATTTACACCCATTGCTGCTGGGTCGTCATGCTGGAAGCAATTAGCTTTTATGCTTTTTCAATATCCTCTTTCAAAAATTTTGAGATCCCTCATTGCTATTGATCTACATGTAGAGAAGCACAGCACAGAAAAAAAAAAAAAGAAAAAAAAAAGAGATCATCCATATGCTGAGCTTCTTCCGTCTAATTCAAATGCAGCAACTTCAGCTCCCCACCACCCAACTCGTGCCTCCACGGACACATTCCCAGCCCATCAGTTAAAATGCTCAAAGACCTTGAAAACCATCACCAAAACACCTTCCAACACTGCAGGAAGGGCTCAACCAGCCAGCAGCCACCTCTTCCTTAGAGCAACAGGTTGCATTGGAGCATCTCTGTTGAGTTTAACACTTTCAAGTGTGTCCTTTATAGTTTTCTAGGAGAAAATCTGTCACTGCTGGACTACTTAAAGGGAAAAAAAGAAGAAAAAAAAAAAGAAAAAAATAAACTAAAAGAAAAACATAGTATGATAAGACAGTAGCTAAATGTATACTGATTGCAGTAATTGCATCCATTCCCCTGTCGGAAAGTCTTGTATTGTATTTCTAATATGCACTGATAAGTGCATTCACAACATGATTAACTGCCTCCAGACAAGAATGGCTATTATGTTTAACAGACTGATTAGCAAGTGACAGAGCTGCAAACTGTACTCCTCGTAAATTGGCTGCTTTTAAATTACAGCAGCTTTTTTATGGTTCCATTTTTAAAATGCAATGGTTTGTTACACATATGCAATGCAATTCCTATCTGACAATAAGCAGTAGAGGATACTGAGCTTTTAACTTTTAATCTTCAGCTCTCAATTAAAACATTACTCATTTTCTTTTTAATTACAGCGAAATCTGCACCATACATGGCACTCATTAGGCAATCCTGTCTCCAATGTCTCTCACAAACGATCTTTAAACAGAGGAACGGTGATCCTAGTCCAGCTCTTTTAGAAGTCCAACCTTATTTAAGCCACTGTTTTTGCTGGTTCTGTAATAAACAACTAAGACAGGATTCACTGTGTTCTTCCCAGCATCTGATTAATTCCCTCTTCTGGCTGCTATGGGCACCTTTCCCATGGACCTTCACAGTGACCTCAGAGCAAGGCAGAGGGAAGAAGTGCTGGGTGTGTGCTACCAGCAGCCCCGCTCACCTCCTGCAACAGAAATCAGAGATCTCAAATCTGACCTCAGCTCAAATTGCCACGGCATAAGGCTCACCCCTGCTATAACCAGGACTGTTTATACCTCGAGGGAAATGAATGCCTCATTAATTAATTCCCTGAATTTGATAACAACAAATGGTAAGATTTAGGCATGTGGTTTCTTGCAGTGCTTTTGAAAATCCTGCCACCAAACGCGTGGTTCTGGTTTTGTTGATTGCTCTTATTTTTATCACTGTAACATAGGAGAGCACCAGTCTTGGATTTGGGTCCCCTGTGTATTTCATACTAACACGACTATAAAGACAGCCCTGACCTCAGAGAGTTTGCAGTCCACAAGACAGAGACAGAAAAGAGGTATAACAATCTGCACCAATTTAAATGCACACAGAAAGCACAAACCCTTTAAGCACAAATTTATCTCGAGACTTTCAAGCTCAATGACATCATGTACTTCAAACCAGCTTATTTATAACATAAAGCTTAGTGAAACTTTTAAGGAGATAGAATAAATCAATTTGCTCTATCACAGAACTTCATCAGATACAATACAGATGGCTCTGCCACCATGGTTAAAAATAACCTACACATTTTTAAATCAGCTCAAGGCATTTATCAAATTAGGAAACTGGTGGAGGGTGATGTTGTCTAGCTTGTGTACAGTAATGGGAGCATCCACATAGCAGTTCGGTGCTTTTATTAATCTTATCTCAAGTGTTTATAATTTTATTCTGGACAGTCAACTGAACCAGGATAATTCAGTTTCCCAAATCATTTATCTTTGCTAAATAGCAGGACAGAGCAACTTGAAGTTGTTTATTGAATGTAGATAAGAGGAGGGGAAAAAAATCATCCAAAGGGCAACCTGATAGTAGAACAGAACATAAAACACCTGATTAACAAAACCATTGTAAAGCAGAGCTGGCATCCTGGCTGAGCAGTCCAACACTTCACGCTGGATAAAGAGGATGATGGGAATTAACAGACCCCCAGAAGTAAGCCCTATAGTAAATTAATCATCAGGGAGACTGCACCATAGAAGGGGCCCTGCGGATCCTGGCATCCTCCTGCATGGTCCTCAACCAGTCGGCTTGTGTTTCCCAGCTAACCTGCACCAGGCAGGGCAACGGAGTGCAAAACACCCCAGAGCCTTGCAAATAATGCTGTTTGAAGAATGAAATTCATTTGTTTCTCAGCTTTCATCACTCTTGTTCTCACATTCCACCCACAGAGGGAAAATTAGGTGTTGCTGTTTGCTGAGGATGTATTTACTATGGGATTTACTGTAAGATTTTTGAAGGATCTCTGTCCAGCTTTTCCCACTGGAAGGAAAACCATGATGCTCCAGAGTCTCTGCAGATAAGGGACATAAAGCCAGCATGAACAGCACAGAATGTGTATGCCCAAAGAGGCAGGACCATACTCTATGCTGGAAGGAAATTCCAGTTTCTGTGTAACCCCTGCAAAATGAGGAGGGGAAGCTCCTGCTGTGACCACTTTGTAATTTTTGCTAAAAAAACCAGGTATAATAAGCTCCTGGGTCAGCCAGAGCTTCAACATCCACTGCCTACAGTTTTTCTTCATAATGAGCTCCATAAAGGAGAGCAAAAGCCTTTGTAACTCAAATAAAGCCAGATTTCATCACAATAAACCTTGAATATGTAACTTATTAAACAGGGAAAACTCAAAGCAACTTGATCAAACAGAAGAGAAATAAAAAGGCTTTTATCCAGCTCTGCCCCCAGATCATGGTGCCTCTGCAGGCAAGTCCTCCACACTTGGTCTCAGCTAACCTGGAGACTTCCTGAGCTGCAGCAAAGCCTGTCCCACACCTGGCAGCCCCGGGCAGAGCCCTCCATGCTGGCTGGCTCCTGCTTCTCCATAGGTCTTTGCATCAGACACCAGTGAGCAGCTCCACGCTGTGGCCTCTCTACACTGCCACATGCTCCTTCCCTGGCAGGGCTTTTTTTGCAGAGCATGCTCAAATCTCACTGTTTTGAGCCCCCCTTATTGGATTATGATGGCCTTCCTGTTCAGTGCCCACGTCCTTGTAAAATCTCTTGGGGTCAGAACATTGACCAAAGATCTACTAGTTATTTGACCAAGAAGTATCTAGATTACTCCCTGGAGTAGATGTTCAATGTACAGGGCAGGACCACAAGGAAATTTAACTCTCTGAAGTCCATGTGAGCTTTACAGCTGCTTTCAGCAGGCAGAAGACAAAGATCTATTTGCATCTAAATCTAATCTTTTTTCCTGAGCAGGACCATAAATTTTTAAAAGTAATAATCAAAATAAAATAAAATTGTGAGTAGAATATCAAGTTTAAAGCTTACTTCTGCCTCAGAATTTAGGGTAATATTTATCAGCTTATTAGTGCAATTAACACAGACAATAAAACATAAAAAATTACAGGTTTTTTACCTGCTTTGTGAAGCTGCTTACAGCAGCTAAGCCTTGTACCATGGATCAAATTTAGCTTTTGATATAGATTCGGTCAGAAGAGCAGGAGGGGTGTTTTTTTAAAAAATAAATCCATTCTCAAAAATTACTTCTGAAAGACACAAAAACCTCGAGGGTATTTTCCTCTCTTCATAAGCCGAATATTGAAACTGGGTTACAAGAGAAAAGCAACCTCTACCATGTTTCTCACAAGGTGGTATTAAACAGCATTCTTAGGTTTCCAACTTATATTTGTTTTTAAATTGCTTTTAACACAGGAACATCAGGTTAATGAGTTTTATCCAGTTTGACTAGAGGCACTGAAGCAGACATTGCATGTGTATAAGTCTGTTTCATTTAAAGAGTAAAGTAATTTTGTATTATTTATTTTGGGGTGAAACAATGACATCTTCAGCAGAGGACTGTGGAACAATCAAGAAAGTCTGGCAGTCTCGAAATACTGAAACATCAGAGGAGGGGAGAAGAATTTACGAAAAGACTGAGAGATTGCAGAAATTAAGGGAATTTATTTTAAAAATGAAGAATCAGAGGGGGAAAAAAATCAATACTTTGAAAGTTAAAATGAGTGTTCTAAGAAGACCTAGAAAGTCAAAGAAACAAGATAAAGGCTTTCTTCCCCTTATACAGTACTTGAAGTCACACTGGTTTTAAACTACCTTTACTACAGGTCTGTACTAACCATCTGCATTTGGCTCGTGGGACTAAGAGCACAAAGCTCCTCATGGAACCAGTCTAACATTGAAGCTTCATTTTGTTGGAGTCCCCTCTCCTCATTTTTGTTCTTTGTCTCCTAGACTTCTCTATCATCTTCCCCTAAAGTATTTCCTATGAGTGAAAAGCAGCATCTTGTGAGCTGCGATGTCAGATTTGGTGGCATCTTTCCAAAGGGCCCATTCAATTCACCAAGAACAAGCCCCCTCCATTCTCTCCTTTTAGAAGAAAACAGGGGTCCATGTCCCATACAGGAGACACAATCTGTGTGGGAAACAAGAGCTTCATCTCCACGTCAGCGCCCGGAAGCACGAGAATGGGCTCCCTACCATGAAGCAGAGATACAGAGTGCAGGTCCCTGGCCACAGCCCTGTCAAGGTCCTGTCACAGGAGCAGGGGTAGCACAGAAAGGACAAATAATCCACTTGGGCAAGGACCATGGCTTTTTTCCCCTCCATTTCAAGTCTTATCTACCAAGCATCCAAAGCCTGACTGCAGACCTGCTTCCAGAAATGGAAGAATCACGATAGGAAAAAACTGCAAGAAGATCAATCACACAAATGTTTAACAAATAATCCCCAAAAACTCTTTTTTTCCCTCTTAATTTAAAATAGAGAGGACCATGTGAATAAAAGGCATGGTGGTCCGAGGCAAGAGGACAGATGGTTCTGCTCCCAGAGGGTGCACAGAAACGAGGCTTTTCTTTTACTTTGTGGGGTTTTTTTTATTTACTCTTCTTCCTCTTCTCACTCATCTATTCATATACTCATTGAAGTACTGAAAATTCAAGTTCTTGTTCTTCTGATTCATATTCAAATCAAAACACATACAAGCACACAGAACAGCTTTCAGTGTAGAAGTTTGAAGAGTTCTGTTGTGGATTTTTGGAGATTTTATTTGTTTTTAAGTGTGTAACAAGCCAATTACAGAGGCTGAATCAGTACCTTTTAGATGAATGCACAGGAAATGAGAGGAACATGGCAATGGTGACACATCTTCCAGCCCGAACTCCATGGAACACGTGGTATATGCTATTATTTTATGTATAATGAGTAACTTGTAATGTGTTTATCTCATCAAGAAAACCACTTTTCCCCTCACTTTTGCATTCCCTGGGTGCTTAATGAAGTGGGTTTGCTTTTGATGAAGGTAAATGCATAAATAATCTCTTCAGAATGATTCCTGTGCATTGGTCATGGTCTGTAGAGATGCACTCATGTCCTTAGCTGCCCAGAAAAAACAACTCAGGCCACCTGCTTCAAAGGCCAGCAGGTACAGGAAATTTTCCATAAGGCAAAGTGATCAGGTACGTCCCAATGCTATTCACACTCTTGAAGACATGCTCGATGTTATTTCTTTTATATTGACTCTTACAGACTCTTAGATGACACAGAGAATTAAAGGGAAAGGTTTTTCCATCCAGAATTATTGACCCAGAAGAGAAAACAGGAACCAAGTACAGCAATGCCCTGCTGGGATCAAGCTTTTTAATGGTTTTGTTGAATGGATTTCAACTGAAGCATTTCAGACCAGTCCAACAAAATTAAATACTCCAATTCAGAGAAAATTCACCTGAAATAAGGCATTGCATTAATAGTTTCCTGTGTTTAGTAACACAGACATGGGAACTCATAGCAATGGTTCTGTAAAGAATGCTAGAGACCCATAGATATGAGAACCAGTTGGGAGGACCATAATTTTCCAATTTATAAGGAAGGAAATATCACTGCCATTCAGCCAAAGCAGATTGGACATGGATGAGCCAGACAGAAGAACCTGTGCTCACCCAGTAAGACCCTACATCACATCTGCAGGACCCCTCCTATCCACAGGAGAGCTTCTCACCACACTTACTGCCTGGGCAACATGTTCACAAGAATTTCGTGTATTCTGGGTGTGAAAAGCTTTTCAAGAAGGGTTTTAGTCAGAGCCACAATGAGCAATGGCATTGGCCATGAACTTACCTACTCAAGGTGACTACTGCATGCTGTAAGAAAACTCACAGTACCTCACTTGCACACTGATCTGCAGACTAAAGTAATTTGTGGAAGTTTCTTGGCAAATCATTTCAAATGTTAAATAACGTGGTGAAACCACAAACAGTCTCTGAACAATTCAAAACAAGCAGAAGCAAACCAAAGCTTTTGCTACAAATCCATCCAGCTGAAGAAATCAGTTTGAATAACTCACTGTTATGCTTTGGTTTGTCACCTGCTATGGTACAGCACAGAGCAAAAAATCTTTGCTGAGGAATGAATGTATCCTATTTAGAGTCCCATTCAGCAATGGTTTGCAGGTGTAGGTCATGGGTGAAATATAGACCATGATCCCTGTTGCTTGAAATATAGATCTCTATAAACAGTCCTATAAAACAGGTACTGTCTGGAAAATTGCTCCTTTTTTTTAAAATAGAAAAGTAGACACATGCTTGTTACTCAGTTGAAATAAAGATACTTCTGAAGACTAAAAAGACATTAATTGAAATTATAAGAAAACATGAACTGTAAGGACATTTAGTATGCAATTATTTAAGCAGAAAACCCTTAATAAGTTGCATAAACAAGCTCAGTTTATAAACTCTGTTTTAAAAAATTGTTCCATTTCTGGGGAAAAAACAGGACTGGTGTTAGAACAGTTATGTATTTTTAGTATGCCTTTTGCTTTTAATCTATAAAAATGTATAATATTAAATGTACAATATTAAATTAGGAGTAAATGCAAACATTAGCCAGGGCAAAGAATCAGAAAAATAGTGCCTAAAGAGAGATATACCTAGGCACTAAATAACCATTATGTGGAAAAATAAAAAGAAAGTGGTACATCTCACAAAGATCTGTGTAATATATGCTACAATAATGGCAAGAGGTTCGAGGACCAGCAGAACTAATGAAATTGAGCTTCAGGCTTGAATCTAGCAAGGTCTAAGATCTATGTGTCTGACATTTTCTAACATTGGCTTTTCATAACAGTGCTCTGCTTGGTGGGTTCTGCAGTGTCCAACAGGCACGGAGATGATGCTGTGGCTTTTCTATCAGAAGGAACTCTAATAAGGACTCTTCTCTATCTGGCATTTTATTTCAGGAAGCTTACAGGAATTCAATACCTTTGAAAACTCTACTTTGTCAGATTTGGTGGAAATAGGACCCACAACTCTCCACCTCACCTTTTCAGTAAAACAGGCCAAACCCAAACCAACAGCTTTAGACACCACTAAGGATGAAACATGATTTTCCAGTAGATTATGTCTGCAAAAAAAGCTGGTGCAAAGGTTGCACCACAAATGGGAAATGTTTGACAGCCCAGGACTGTAACAGAACCATAGAATGGTTTGGGTTGGAAGGGACCTTAAAGGTCATCTAGTTCCAACTCCCTGCTATAGGCAGGGACACCTCCCTCTAGACCCTAACTGGACTCGTGCAGGACCGCAAGGAGAAGGTTGCATGTTTTACTGGGGATACCAGTGATACAAGCCAGATAATCTACAAAAAGAAGTTGACTTCTGGAGGGACTTACATGGGAACAGAATTAAAGAATGAAGTACTGGTAGACAGAGAGGTAGAAATTTATCTGTACTTGACATACATGATCAAAAAGAGAAATGACCTGGTACTACTGGACTGCACAATTTGCACACAATTGCAAAAGAAACTGCATCACTCCAGAGAGTTGAGGGGAAAGGGCACAGTATTGCCACCATTACCTGATGTTTACATGGATGGCCAAGTAACTAAAGCCAACACAGTTCCCAGGAGGTGGCAGGGGCTGAAGAATTGGGCCTCTCACGATTTGCTTAAAATCACACAGGAACTGTAGCAGAGCTGAAGGAGAAACTACATCTACCTTCAATTTGTTTTTAACCTTGCTTCAACAGGACCATAAAAACTTCGCAATGTCATCTCCTGGAGAGCACATGCACAGTGACACACAGAAAAAGGCCTGCTCTGACCCACTCTCACTGCTGGGAATGATGCACATTGTTTCTGTGTTAAGTCTTTACTGCCTCAAGCGCAGCTTCAGAGTAACTGGAAAGCCTGATGCCCATGTCAGTACATCTGCAGTCTGGCACCACCACGCTTTGTGGCTGCCAATTTGAGATTTTCATGGATGATAGTGTTCAGCAACACCAGTGACCATCTGTTTCTTCCTCCTCCTCTTCCTCCTCCTTCGCTTCTACTTCACTCAGTCTTCAGTGACCAAGATATCCTGGAAGCAAAGGCAGATTAGAATTTGCAGTGGATGATACAACATCTGCTGATTTAACTCCCAGAGAAAAGAAGAAAATTGCAGTGAGGCTTTGAAAGAGGGTGCAACGTAGAGGGTTAATGGGGAAAATAGAGCAGGTTGAAGTTAAAGTCATGGCAGCCATGTGATTTGACAGACTGTTTCCTTGGGTGGCAGGTGGAAGGGCAAGGCCTCACAAAGGGCGTGTTGGAAACAGGAATGGTGTGATAGCAAAAATAAAGGCAAGCCGACCCCTGCTCCTCTCTGCAGCAGCCTGCTATGCAGGGAGGCAAGCAGGAATGGAGATTAGTAGCTTTGCTCAAGTGCATTGTCCCTGCTTTATACACTAAGAGCTTTAGAGCAAGAGATCATTTTGATGCTTTGCATTTCGATGCTTAGAGCCTACATCTTCCCATGACAATGTACCAGAAAAATCTAAACTTTCCTTCTAGGGATTTAGATTAACCGAGGCATGCCCACACCACTGCTAATTCTGGTTTAGAATTAGATAGAAGCTTTGCCTTAGGAATATTCAAATCCTATGTCAGCAGTTTATCAAATGGCTTCTGGCTAAGGGACATACTAAAGGACAAGACCTGATTCTGCAGCCAAGTAGCCACACACAGGCCAGCAAACTGAACACTATAAATAACCATTGCTCAGCTGGGCTGAGGTGAGGAAGAAGAAAACATCCCACACGGAGCAGACTCTCCCATTTGCTGAACTGCTCCTTCCTTCTGGAGGCACTGAAAACAAGAAACAGGGTGGGTTCAGCAGGTCACATCCCTGCCCAGTCCCAGCTCATTTCACCATCTCAAAATGAATTAAGAAACGGTGCTGAGCAGAGGAAGGACCATGGATTATTCCTTAGGCCTGTCTTTGACACCAAATTTGTGCCAGTGTGAGTGGTTAGGAGTTGAGTCAGACCACGAGCATCTCTCTTCTCACTATGATCCAAATGATCCCTGGGGGAGGATGTCTTAAGGGAGCATCTCAGGACAGGGCAAGCAATGCAGCAACACACACCCCCCAAGCCCTCAGCCAGCCAGCAGCCTACAGCACAGGGACTTTCCAAAAAAATTAATAATAATAATGAAAAAAAAATAATTACTGAATGGATTTTCTTCTGTAAAGATGCCCCTTTCCAACCTACATAAACTTTTATCATCTAGAGCATCCTCTCACAAGGACTTCTGCAGGTTATGCAGTTGGTGAGGCAGCACCTTGCCTTTTGAACCTGCCACCCGCCGCTTTCAAGTGATGTTGCCAATTCTTGTTTTGCAAAAGACAGTGATTTCCCTATTCACCTGACACAATGTTCATTTCCTAAGACCTGACTCATTCTCACTGAGATAGGCATCTTCATGTCAGTGGATCCATTCCCTTTCCTGCAGAACACAGATGTTGCCTTCCTAGCAGCTAATTTTTATCTTTTCTCTTAATTGAAATTACCTTCTGCATCCTCAGTTTTATAACTGAATGTCCCGTATGTTTATGGGAATGCAGTTTAGAGAAATTCAGTTGAGGAGAGTAGGTAAATTTCTTTAATTAATAAATATTAGAAAGATATCCATTAAAGTCAATTGAAATGATAGTACTTGGGAAATTAAATGATCAAAAATTATACTTTTTTTCAAGTTTAGAAAGCACTCCAGAGTCAGTTAATTTCTGCAACTGTGAAGATGAGATACTGGTATGCAAAGCAAAGCTAGCACAGTGATGACTTGACAAACAAACAATGTGTCTTGCAAAGAACTGGAGGATCCAGAAGGAAAGATGTCTGTTGCTGAAGTAAACGAATATACTCCAAAAGAGGCAGGTATGTCCAGTGCCACACTGCAGCACCAAAACCCTGGAGTAACATTCTGAAACCTGTAACCACAGTATGACTGAATCAGCCTTCAACAAAGCATTACCAGAAAGGAATTCCAGTGCTCTGCACAATGTAATTTTAGAGGGAAGTGGATGTTGTTGTGATATAACATAAATGAATATAAATGAATTAAGCCTCTGTGTCAACTTCTCAACAATGTGTTGTAAATGCTCACAGAAATTCCTCCAGGCAGCAGTGATTAAATAAATATAGAAGGGTTTCATATTGAAAGGGCATGACCCTGTGTCAGGAGAGAAAGATTTGTCTTCCTTTTAACTCCAGGTCGAAGCACCTATGTTGACCACAGCAGCATACACAGGACAGGTTGGACTCGGCATCCAGCCATGAAGAGGAGCCTAAGGAGCAAGGCAAAGCCCATCCAAGAGTGAGATCAAAGCAGTGCTCCTTCAGGGAAGGAGAGGGACCATCAAGGCAGCACAGCTCCCAGGGTAGGAGCTGGGAAGAGGACATGAGGATAAGAGAAAAGAGCCAAGTTCATCAAATCCTTGTGTTGGTCACTGGCTGTTACAGTGTCTGGTGAATGCAGACAGTATCCTCCACCCCAGAGGGAATGGCTGCCTGTGCCCAGCTGCAGCACTCAGGTGCAGGGGAGGCAAGGATGAATCACACACACCAGTGTTTAGCTGGGGGGTCTGTGTGTTAATGATTGGTTCAACAGTTATTTATGCACAAACAATCTCCCAGATTTTCTTAGCAGAAAAAAATACAGCAAACTAGCCACGAGCTTTCAATTGACTCATTCCTCTGCATCCCATATCCATATGAATGAAAAGTCACAATTGATCCGTGCCTTTGAGCTGGGAAAGCACAAAGCAGCCGTGTGGTTTTCTGCTGGGATGCAAAAAATTCTTCCTCTGAGAGTATGACATCATGTGAACCTCACCTTGGCTGAAGCTCCCTGAGCAAGTCAGCAATGCAGAACAATGCTAGGAGGCTCACAGGAGGTTGGCAGCTATTCAGTCAAAGACAGGCCTGTTTAGTGGCCTTATATTATTTAAACCTTGCTACTGTTTTCACTTAAAGGTGAAATACAAAGCAAACATTGGGGATGTGAGTCTGGGCAAAGCCAGAAAAACGTTTGCACATGTTAAAAATATATCTACAAGACTACTGAGTTTTAAGTAGATCTTCTTAGAAGCTAGCAACAGCAATTGGATGTTCAGTGGCTGAAATGCCTTTACCAGAGCAGTGATAGCCTTACCTCCTGACTCAAGCATCTCTCAGATCCCCCGTCTGTGAGAGAGAACAGTCAGCATCCCCAACAACACAGGAATTACTGTGACAGAGCACTATCCACCTCATTGGCAGGACCAGCTGCCTGCCTCCAGCCCAGTGCAATAGTGGGCACTCCCAGGGCAGATGAATAAAAAGAAAAACTTCTTACACATGATTGCCAACTGGTAGCAGACCATGAGAAGTGGGGATACTCCAACCAACCTCACGGTAACAGAAGGGCCCCTAACAGGTGTAACTTGTGTTTTGTGCTCTGCATCACAGCACTTAAGCTGAGAGGCAGAACTAAATTCACATTTGTCCAGTCTGTCAAAGCTTTGGTCAGCCTTTACAACACCTCTTACTTTGAGCATCAACACTTCTTCATTTTAAGCAAGAACAAAATCCCAGTTTTTCTGAAAAGCTTCTGAAAAGCTCAAGTTGTGATGACTGCAATTCAGCCCCTGCTGATATTTGTCAGTGGCAAACTGCAATTTCTGTTTTCCTAGCAACCCTGCACCTTTCCTTTCCCCATCTGCCTACTTTGTCCCCTCCTCGCATCTGCCTCACACCAAGTTCACAAAAGCATAACAGTAGGGACTATATTTTTGTTTCTACAGCACCTGTCATTTATAATTCCTCACCTCTCCAAGGACTTAGAAGCACTACCTGATGCAAATACTAATTCCAACAATACATTTCTTTTTATTTCACCATCATAGTTCTCCTTCTCCTTTGTGATGTCTTTTTCTGTTTTTTTAATTTTTCTTTTCAACTTCTTAAATTTCATCTATTTCTTAGCTGTAATATGTCTTTAAGAAAAAAATCTGTATATTCTTTTAGATGAAAAGTCTAAAATCAGTATTCTGCACTACAAACAGTAATTATGTCATGTAGCACACACACAAACATTTCTTGTGATCAAGTGCCTGACAGCATTTCAGTTTCTGTGTCTAATAAAATGGGAATAAGTTGCCTCAGTTGATTTTATATAACTTACCTTTATAGGTTATATAAGAATCCCACCCCACGCCCAGAGCAAAGAAATTTGGCTGCCACATATTTAAATTAAATGCCCAGTGGAGTTTACTGGTTGGAAACCAGCAAATGATGATTTACTGAATGCAGTTAATGGTCAAATAGCCTGAGTGGAAAGTTTTAATTGAGACTTATTAGAACTGGAGATTCAGGAAACAGAGGTCTGGAGATAATTCAGAAACAATTTCAACTGCAGAGCTCCAAGTTCTGACTGGCACACACCACAAGTTGTCAAGGACTGCTATCCTCATTACAGGACTAAACTGCTTTCTCTTGCATCTGCTGTCACTTGTCTCTGCTTTCAAACAAGAACCACATTCGAGCCTCCCTCGCAGCAAAGCACAGGGACAGAGCTGGGCTCTTTACAGATTCAACTCCACCATCCCCAAGTGCCAGGGAAATAAATATATGGTATTTCAGAGGCATGGAACATAAATTCTGGCTTGGTTTAGAACCCTGTGGGCAGTAAAGTGCTCTGCTCATTAAAACATAAATTATCATCTGAGTATAGCTGATGAGAGGCTGGGACTAATAGGAAGTGGTACTAAATCAGCATTATAGGGATGCTCTTTCCAATCTGACTGTGGGAATTTACTCTCCTCCTTAGTGTGCCTCAAGATGGCAGACGAAAATTAAGGCTAGTTTGTATGGGAGCTCAGGAGTAAATTGTTACCCTCCCCAAATACATCCTTATCAATAAAATATCTTCTTAGCCCCATCAGCTATGGTTTTACAACACCTGTCACCCCCAAGCCTTCAAGCCTTTATTAAAATAAGAAATTTAATCTCATAATCATACTCTGAATAAGGCAGCAGCAGCATGCTCAGATAGTGTGATGGAAAGCAGATGGAAAATCCTCAGCACCAGAAAAGGGTACAGCCAAAAGCAGCAAACCTGGGAACAAAATGCAGGTCTCTTGAACCTTACTCTCATTAAGGGTCATGGCCAAGGACCAGTAAAGGTCAGCAGCTTTAGAAGGAGGCCTGCTCTCCTACCATCTCACTGGGGCACAGCACAGAGGCTATTTCAACTCTTGGCTTAGCTCTCACCTCTCCACATCCACCCTCAGTGAGCAGGGTGGTCTTCCACTTCAATAAGCACTAATACTAATATTAAGTCTACAGGGAAATTGAGCCTGACACTCATTAATAGAGTAAAACCAAAACAAACAAAAAAAACCCCACTCAACATGGGAGCTGTGAATTTCCTTTGAAAAATCTGAACTTACAACACAATCAAAATAAATGGAATGTCAGTGTTTAGGAACAGGCAACAGCTATGGGTTCACAGCACCCACAGCTGCTCTGAGTAACTGTGGAGGAATCCTTTTAACTCTAGGTTTGGCTTCTTGCACTACTCGCACTACATTACTAAAGTTACTTAAGCTCTGCTGGAGACCTACATAGAGCACAATAGCCACAAGCTAAAGCAGATTCAATGGCTTCTTGGTTTTTCCCTCCCAACACAGTGATGTCCTATTGTCTACTCTAAGTAAAGTGGAAAATCAGTGTGCACTGAAACGGCCGGCCCTTGTGACATACAGCACAAGTGACTGTGTTCCCATGTCATCTCAACTAAATAGGAGTGGAATTGTTACACAAGTCCCAAGGTGCCCACTGATGCGAGATGTGGTTTTTATTTATTGGAGAAGACACTTGCATACTCTGGGAAAAAGTTATTTGCTGGCCTTAAATCATCTACCCAGGAACAACTAAAGAAAGCTTGCAAATCCATCAAGGGATTTAGGACTGAATACAGAAAGACAGAACTGAATACGCTGAAAGAACATGGGTGAAGATAGGCTTAAGAGCCAGGGGTACAGAAAGCAATGGATTTTAGAATGGAAGAGCAATCTCCCCACCAGTGCTCCTATGGACACTGCACAAAGATACTTCTCACTTTCAGAGCAAGCCATGCACCAGCCAGAAGGATCACACAGTCTTGTAGGTTATGGGGATGCTGGATACTTGGGGTGGGATTTTCACAGACCCTAACAGCTACTGAAGGACCCAGTTCAAGTTCAAGCTAGGGTTCAAGTAAGGGTTTCCTATCTCAGAGATCCTCCCCTTTTGGCATACTTTTTATGTAGGTTTTGGGACACAAGTCTTACATTTCCTTGGACCTGCAGCTCAAGGCACATCCTGGAAATGAAGTCAGCAGGGGTGGGAGCCAAAGGGGCTGTACAGCTCTTCTGTCTCCATAGCCAGGGGATTTGGGAAGCAGACCTAACCCCTTCTCAAAAGGGACAACAACCATGAGAAGCATCCAATGGATTTTTCATTGCAGTGACCAAACCAAAACTACCATCTTGTTGGTTTCATAATGCCCCAAAGCAGTAACATTTTGAAACAGAAAGCCTTAACATAATTTCCTCTGTCTCTCATTACAATGTTCTCCTGAGAGCTTCCCAAGCTCCTCTGCTGGCTCTTGGTCAGTGTATGTAGTAATGGAGCCAGTCCCACCACCCAAGCTGAGGAACAGCTGTGTCCCACATGTGGTCTCATCATGCCACATGGGTGTGTTTGCCTACTACACCATGCAAATCATACACCAAAATAACAGCAGTGGTAAATGTTATTAAATTCCAAAGAGTACAAAGTATGCCTAACCCAGATATCATTTCCTTGTTATTAATTCGTACTCAACACTTCATAAACTTTTATTGCAAAGAAGACTTTTGGAATTTAAAGAAATTCTGAAATTCAGCAATATCCAATGACTGTGCTCAGTGTGTACTCTGCATGAGAGAGAAATTGTTGCGTCTGCTGTTGTGAAGTGGTAACCCATATGTTCCTCACATTAGGAAGATATTTAATGTATGCCCTTGGCAAATAACAGACTATGAAAATCTGAAACAAACAGAGCCATCACCCAAAAATGAAATATTCCTATTAAAGTTTAGGAAAAAAAATATTTTCTTATAAGAAAAAGAATGAGAAGCAGCTATTTACAGTAAATTAAAAAGATATCTATCAAATCCCATTTATGGTAATACAAAACTATGCCCAAACTTTAATTATTATGACAAACTGGTCTCCTGTGGCTTGTTCATTTCATGCAGCTAAAAAAAATAATGTTAACAGTCTTCTAATTACATCAGTTTTCTGTGTAAAAAAAATAACAACTGGCTCACATTTATTACTCTGTCTAGGGAAGCTGGGGATCATCTTGCTATTCACTTAATGCTTTTAATTTACATATCAGAAATACTAATAAGTGTGGTGTTATTAGATCGTATTCCCTTTCACTGTCAGCCCAAGAAAATGGTCCATTTCGTTTAGCTGCCACAATTAAATTAATTTATTTTCCTATGGCATGGTTTTTGATAAGGGCTTTTATCAGAAATTTGACTGTATTAAACTTAATAGGACATCTCTCATTAAAATGAAATGCAAAAAGAAAATATGTTTAATTAAAATCAAACAATGGCTTTGTCCCCCACCCAGCCCCATTTTGGCTTCATTAGCATATTTAATAGAGCAGATAATTTTGCCTTTCACTTGAACAAGAGCCACAATATGAAGGTCTGGATTTCTTTAAAATTCAGTAGATTATTTCAGTATCACGTGATGGGTGGCAGTGCTGGACCTAGAGACAGTCAAAGCAGAAATGCAAAGCAGCTAGATGTGGCACATTTTGGATTTGCTTGACATTGATTTTCTGCGGTGCTCACAGCACAGTATCCAAGAACTTGCTCTTCACTCCCTGGAGTATTTATAATACATTCCAATGATACCAATTAAAAAGATATCCTACAGTTCCCTGTAGTCCACTCCTAGAAGACATAGATGTGTCTGTTTGAAAAGGAACTAACCCACAGCCTAGAAAATCAACCTCCAGACACACTTTATTGGGAGAGCTAGTTCTTGTTTCTAGCAGAAATAAACTCTAGTGGTCTTTGGGATCATTATTGGTTAGGTCTCCAAAAGGGACAGGAAAATACAAATAATTTTTCAAAAGAAAAAAAAAACCCTATCTGAAAAAACTCAACTTTCATAATGAGAGGGATGTTAGAGAGAGACTGAGGTTTTGACTTTTTTGCCATTTCATCTGATTTCAATTCCCAATTCTAATCCATTTATCCATCTTCTTACTATTTCCAGCAAGCAGGGATAGGAGACCAACCCCAGGGGTCCAAGAGATACCAACACTTGACAAGAAAAGAACACATTCTGATTTTGGCTTGATGCTGGATAGGAAAGGAAAAGGAGCTTAACAAAGATCTTGGAGCTGATTCTGAGCCATACAGAGATCCTCTCATATTGCCAGAAACAGTGGAAAAGAGCCTCCACGTAGGTGAAATTTGGGCCTCTCACAGATAAGTAGAAACTGCTTTGAAATCCAGTAGCACACCCTTCTGGTAGGTAATAGGCAAGCTAAGGAAATCAAATGTGCAGTGATCAATGTTGTGTACACATCTCATCCATCATTGCCTGAATGGATCCAGAGAGCGATTTTATTCTCATAATACGATGTCAGTTAGGATCATTCTTTTGTTCTTCTGGCACCTACTCCATCCTTCTTCTTAAGGAGTTTCTCAAGAGTTTTCTGAAGTTGAAACTTTTGCCTAGCTCTATTGCTATCTCACATCCCCTTTGAACAGATTTCTGCTCACAGCTGAACAGACATGAGCTGCTGTAACAAAGCAGCAGCCCATATGCAAAGTTTGCTTGTTTGCATCATAGTGTCCTGTGCTTCAACTCCAAGCCAAAATGCCCATATGGCCGCTGGAAAAAAAAAGAAGGAGGAGGAAAAAAAAAAAAGTAGAGTAAAACATTGAGTTGTGCTTGCCAGAAGGAAAAAGGGATTGTAATACAGAAAGTGTATTAACACCTCAGCAGTGTAAACATAACGTTTGTCATTCCACTGTACAGTGCAGTGGCTGGGAAGTGAATAGACACAGAACAATGATTTCTTGCAAAATAACGAAAAAAAACTTTCTAAATACAAGTCCACAGATCTCTGAGTATTTCTGCTTTTTAAGGCTGGCCCAGAAATAGAACCTTTTTAAACTGCAGTCCTCTGATTGTCCCGGCATCAGGGATACTTCAAGCACAACTGAAAATTACTGTGTCTGTTTCAGAGCTCCATTTGGGCAGAAGAATAGCAGCAGCAGCAACACAAATGATTGCACAGAGGAAGCAATCTGCCAGCCCCTGTGGAGAGTACCTAGAGCATATGTTCAGTGCAGCATGCAAACATCTTTGATTGTACCAGGCAGATCAACAATGCTCTGGCTACACGTCTTTAACAGTGGGAAGCAGGAGATTGTGGCATGAGCCTTCTCTAAGTCTGCTGCTGCTGTCTGAGTTTATTATATTTATACATTTTATGGATCATCACTTCTGCAGCTCTGAATGTACAGTGTGCTGGTCACAGAATGGGAAGTGGCTGGGGCATAGTGTGGTCCTGGTGACAAACAGGCTGGTTTAACTGCTTCTGCTGCTGGTTTCTTTAGACTTGTCTGAATGCTATTTGCATTTTCAGTCCTGCTGTTGCTTGTATTTGCTTCTGAGCTGGAGTGAATTCAGATGCCCTTCCCGCCTGCATAAGGTTTCCTTGTACACAACCCTCGGCATTTCTTCAGGCAAAGCTGACAGAAATACCAGCTCTCAATTTGCTGTTGTGCCCTTGCTGTCTTACCTAGGTGGCTCCTAGACTCAGTTCTGTGAAAATCAGAGTTCTGGACCTGTAAATGTCGCTAATATATACAGCTGTGCAGAGAATTGATTTTGTAAATGTGTCTGAATCTGAAAAAGAAAAAAGCTGCAGTATTTCCTCAGATCAGATCAACCCAAATCAAACATTTTACATCGTTCTTGGAAGGTCAGAGTCTGCAACTTTTGGAAGCCTCATTAAGAAAATTTTAAAAGAAAATAAGAATTCAAGTCAAGGATATTAAAAAACAAAACCAAAAAACAGCCAACCCATCCATTTTTCTATGGTCTAGAGAAAATAAGGAGGAAATGTTTTGCCTACTTTTCGCCTAAATGGTATAAATGTATAACTAGTTCTGGTTGGCAGAAAAATGCACTTTTTTCAGTGAACAAACAAATTACTGCCCACTTCCAAAAGTAACTACAGATAACTGAAAATGGATGAGATTATTTCGAAACAAAACAAACAAAAGGCAAGGTAACAAGACTAGAGAACATCTTTCTTCTCTCTAGCTCCCAGTATGTCACAGCAGTTCCCAAGTGCCTGGCATGCTCTTTCCATGCCATATTTCAAAACCACATTAGGAAGAACATAAAGAAGTTATTTTTGTGTCATTCACTTGCATTTTGAATTGAAAATTAACTTCATAACCTTGAACAATCAATAGCTTTAGATAATTGAAACAACAATGGAAATTTTTATCTACAAAATGTAATTACCCAAATCATAATAGAGCCAGGACATGGGGATTTACAGCCACATTTCAGAGAAGAAAATGCCAATTTTGCTTGTATTTCTGAATATTACAGTCTTATTTTTACCCCTGTCAGCAACAATTAGCACTAAATCAGTCTTTTCCCGAGAGGAAACACCAGCGTTTTTCCTAGTGTATATAGCATTCCCCTTTTTACCACTTATTCCATTTATTTTTTGAATCTTGGCAAGTCTGTATAACCACAGGCTACAGCACTCCAACTGAGAGACATTAATATATCTGTCTTAGTCACTCCTTCACCCCCAAAATTGACAGTTTGAAGAATCACCAGCTCCCAATACACAGGACTTAACTAAGCCTGGACAGCTGTATCAGTGGAGAACCTAGATTTCCACGTTAACACTGCTCGACACAAAGCACTTCAGGTACTTCATCAGCCTGTCTGTGAAAAGCATTCCATCTCTTTAGAGGTATCAAGCAGGAAAAAGCACATTTTGCCTAACTATGAATTACCATGCATAGTTCAGATGCACAGCTTAAACCAGCATCCATAATTAAAATGAAATGAACAGCCTGTCAGGTGTGAATTGCATGCCCTAATCATAATCCCCTTCTCTCCTCCAAATGCTTCTCCAGTCTAGCTCCAAGTAACACCCATGAGAGAGGCAAAGAAATTGTTCTTCTGAGAGTAAGTGAAAAGCTTACAAAAAAACCCCCCAAATCTTTAAAATGAGGACAAGAACCAATCTTCACTCTTCACTCCCCCAGGCCCTACATCTCCCAGGCAGCCAACTTGATCAAGAAATGCAGATGTCCATCACTGCCAGCTTCTGCTCAGCTGGTAACTGCTCTTGACCTGCAATCTCCTGCTCCATTCACACAATATTCACATGTTTCATATTGCCATAGCTTCCAAGTTTGATGAAGGTATGAAAAGGAGAGGATGGGACACAACTACATAAAATGAGGAACAGCACTGAACAGATGAATAAAAAACCAGATTCCGTCCTCTCATAACAAGAGAAATTGTGAGACATGTAATTGAACTTAAAAACAACAGTATTTTAGAAGTATTTTTATTTGTACACAGTTCAATCATAACTTAGAGTTTATTTGAGGAACTGACTGGCCCAAGATACCACTTAGGTCAAGAGTTTAGAGGAATTTAATTAAAGGGTAATGATTAATTTCTGGAGTTGGAAAGATTTTGCTGTAATTCCCACAAAACAACTTGCTGAGCCTTCCTCAACAAGCTCTAACCATGACTTTGATCATGGCCAGTAAAAAGAGGGCTCCCAGCTCAAAGCTGTGTGGGAATGATGTCCTGTACAGTAGACCCTCAAAATTGCAGAACAGCTTCTAAGAATACAACAATGCAGGGAGGGTCTGGTTTCATAAGTGTTTGACAATAATGAAGATGAAAGTTGGGATGAAGTGTGAAAACAAAGAAAACCAAACAACCCTCTCCTTCCTCAAAAATAAATAGTACAGGATGGTAAACTGATGCAGGATAATCTAGAAGAGACTCTTCAGAGCAGAGAACAAGAGGCAAGCAGAGCATTTGATACAAGAAATAAGAGATACCTGAAGGTAAAAACAAGGAGCTGCAAACTATTGCAGAAAGGGAGGAAAGACCACAAATACCTTCAACAATTACATGGTGACAGCAATATGAATGGTTGTATGGCATCTTCCACCACAAGACTACAAAACTGTTATTATCTGAAATGGAACTTTCTTGGACTGTCTGTAGGATACCAGCGCCTAAACAAGTGTCTGCAGGCTTGTAACTGTGGGGAGAAAGATCATCCTAGGGCAGACAGGATAGACAAGCCAGAGAAAAGGTTAGAAAAGAGGAGGAATTAGTAACAAGAGAGGAAGGATTTATTTTCTGGGACACTACACAGCAACGGCTAACGCTATTCTTGTTCAGTTGAGGGAGCTGGGCCATTAACTTCAATAAAAATAAAATTGGGCCTTAAAGATGTAATGAACTATTTATTAATTAGCATGCCCTAAATGTTCGGAAAAAACTATTACTTAATGTGCATTATTCTCCTCTCCAATCTTCTTTAAATGAAAGGAGTTGATTGGATTGATGATAGGATTGAGAAATACAGACTCTTGCCATCTGAAGATGCCCAGTTACATCCTTTTTTGCTTAAATCTCATCAAAAGCTAGCACAAAAGGGATGTCAATGACACAAGAGCAGAGCCAAATGCATCTGGCTTTACTGAGTATAATTGTAATATCAAGTGCTTTGTTGGGTTGTATCTTTCGGAAACAAAAACAATCCATTGTGATACTCTGGAAAGGTTCCTTCTCATCTGCATGGAACTCATTTAAAAAGGATGATTTAAAACGAAAGAAACATTATCCAATATTAGAAGTAACCATTAGCAAGGCTCATTAATGCAATGCACTGAAGCTATGGTCTCTGCAATTCTATTGCATAGCTAAACTACTGTAATTAAACCATAGCTCCTCTGTGTTATTTAGCAAAGTAAATAATTACACCATGCCCCTGAGGTTTACTGTTAATTTGTAGCACCAGGCAGAACCCCTTGCTGCCATTTCTAAACCCCCATTTTAAGGGATCACATCCCTATATTCCCTGCCCTGTTACTGTACTGAATGTCAGTGACAGCACTGACATTTCATCCTGTTGTGCTCCACGTCATGAACACCAGTCATTACCCAGCCTTATACACGTGTGCATTTGTATCCAGGGCAGCCATCAACACTTCAGGTCTTAAATAATCAGCATGGGTTTACTTCACAGGGAGGGAAAGCTAGTGTTTCCCCTATGCACCAAAAAGAGCCTGGATTCATCACTTACTGCAATTTGATTTTTCTTTTGTCCAAAACATAAATGTTAGCACAGCAGGACCACAGTCACTTCCAGCATCACTCCTTCTTTGGGAAGTGTGGCTCTTCCTTGGTACGGACAGACCTCTACCCTTGAGCTCCCAGACTGCAGGACAGCATCTGAGAACAGAAATTCATCCCATTGGAGAATATCCATTTTTCTACAACCTGCTTATAGCTGCCCAACTAATTTAAGTAGACAGGAAAACAGAGCAACACGCCCTCTACCCCTGAAGTTTTTAGGGAATGCTGAGGAGGCACAAACGTGTTCTGAAAGCCCCAGAACAAAAGCAAGGCCGGCAGGATTACAGCTACATCCCAGCCCAGGAGCTGTAATAGATCACTGTCAGTTCTCTGTATTCTCTAACAAAGAAGAAATAACAGAATACGGGATGGCAAAGGACCACACATAAGCTATTATTTGTTTTATAGTAATAGGTTGTTATAGTCTTTCTTTCAAAGTTGGCATTTAATTTAATGAATCCCCTTTCTCCATAGTTGGTTTTTAATGTACTGTGCCATATTTCTCATGATGCCTCAGCCTCACTTCCTTTTGCTTTTCCTGTTGGCATTTAATTTACTGAAACTAAAGGATTACTGCTATATCTTACAGTTAGATTGAGATGATTGAATGTCCACCACCGTATTATTTTTAAGCAGCAGTTTATTTAGCCTCAGTGAACTGGTACATGTATAATCCAACTTCATTGTATGCTATGATTTGGAAGATTAAATAACGCCACCACTAACATAGCTCAGGACACTCTAAATTGACTCTGAGATTTCCCACTACACAAGAAAGGACAAAGTAGGATTGGAGGTGACCTACTGAATCATCTAGGCCATTTGCTAGCTACCACAGGCTACCACACTGTATTATCCCATTTATAAGGTTGTTTTAGCCGTGGTTGTTTGACTGTTCCTTAGGGAGCAGTAAGTATTCCAGAGCCCCACTGCCAACAGGCACAATGACTATTGGATTGAAGTGGCTACATCTCTGTTGCCAAAATATAACGTAAAACCCCCCAAAATGGCTTTACAATATAAAAGTGCTTGTGAATCCTAAACTCATAGGAAAGGTTGACATTTCAAACTGTAAGTTAATTCCTCCACTTTGAGCTGCAGAAAGTGTACCTCTCACAAGACACATCTCCAACAAATGCCAGCCCAAGCTACCTCCTATCTCAGGCAAAACTAAAGGCTATCAGCAAACCTGTGCACATGCTGTTGGTACCACATAAAAACAAACATCACCCTGGATTTTGTTCAAGAAAGCCTCATAGACACTCAGCCATGATGCTCATAATAATTAACTGTAAGCTTGCAGTTAAACACAGGCGTGAGTGCTTTCCTCATGCTTCCTTTCCACTTAAGTCCTGCCCTGGATCAAAGCATGATTCTACATTTCTCCCACCAAAGGCCCAATCGAAAAAAATAGAAAACAGTGGAAGGTTCCCCACCAGCTTTGCTGGAGTTTGGATTAGGACCTTCAGAAAACACTGAGTTTGGATAAGCAGGCCATTTACTCCTGGCAATTCATGTCAATGTCTATTAGTCTCCAAACCCAACAACTTGCCTTTTCCAAACCTCTGGATGGATTCTCTCCTCTCTTTCTCCAGGATTCATATCCCTTGCCGTTCTTTGTCTCTTTTAGGGGGAAAAAAACAAAGGCTACAGAGTAAGCAAAACTGGTTGTGTGGGCAGCTTTATTCCCAGCCATGACCTGAGCTGACTTTTGCATGCATCCGAATGCATCCTACTCACTGCTGCTCCTCTGATTCCCTGGCCTTGCCCTCACATTGCATTCCCACAAAGCATTCACTTCTCCAGACAAGTCTTCAGCTCTATCACTCAAATACTTCACACATCCTTTGCCATACTGGTGCTTATAAATTGGATTTATCTCATTAGTGCTGACATTTTGCTTTTACTGTCAACTGCTGATCTCATTTAAGTTAGTGAGAGAAACACAAGGAGTTACATAAGGAAGGATTTGTATTAAGAAGCTTTACAGAAAGCAGTCCCTCATCTTGATAACTTTTAACAGGTAGTTGCTTTCGTTTTCTTCTTTTTTTTCCCTTCTCATATCAGTTTCTCTCTTTATCAGACTACAGTGAAGTAGGCTGACTGGATTTCAAAGTTTTGATAAATGAAGCCCCACTTCTCTTGCCTTTTGGTTGATCTTTTCAAGCTTGTCTTTAAACAGGTCTTTAAAATGTGGTTGTTACTATTGAAAAGAAAAAAAAAATAAAGGGGAAAAAGAGAAGAAAATTTAAAAATATAGATTGTGAACATGGTCCTTAGAGACTTACTCCTTACCTCAGTCTCTTCAGAATTCAGCGCACCTCCTTCACAGCCAAGCTCTTTTCCTAATGAACTGAAATATGCATGGTATCTCCATTCCCTCCCCCCTCTTTAATTCCCAGCTAAGCCCTGTGGAGGGAAGCTTCTAAGGTAACAGCAGAAGGCAAGGCAGCAGAAGTTCACAAACCCTGCTACGCATGGGAAAGAACAGCATTCCCATGGGTGACGTGCATGACAACAGCAATAGACCAGGGCATAAAACTCTCCCTTCTACAACAAAAATTGAGCATTCTCTATCTCAGCCATAAAAAAAAAAATCCTTAATATGAAGCTTGTTCCTGGAGGCCTGCAGAATACCTCCTTGCCTTTTAAACCCTTCCTGTATATGCCAAGTGCCCAAATCCATTACCTTGACAACACTGTGCATCACTGTAATAGCATGAGTCAGACTCGCAATTTTTGTGACCATAACAAAAGCAGACTCCCATCGATTGGCATGGAGCTCCCTGTTGGAAACTATAATTTCAGAAGGATACTTGCTTTATATCTTGTTGCTCTCTGCTTTGGGTCTTGCCAAACTTGCACATATACCAAAACCAGATGCTTGTTTTATGGTCTCATTTTAATGGGTTTGTCTGTATTCCAAGACCTAGCAAACAAAACAGATCAAAACCCCTCCATAAGTGGTTTCACCCACAGCTTCTTCCCCATCCTTTACGTACTCAATGATCTTAACAGGCTCAGCTCAGTGTCTGAACCATTTCCTATAGTTTCCAAATGATGGTTGTGATGTTCTGGTTCAGATTAAAATCCAAGTGTGCAGATGTTTCACTTAAAACACCTGCAAAGCTGGACCGAAGGCTTAGGGCAGTGAAGGAAGGAATAAAGAGGGGATAAACCAACAAAACTGTACATCAGGTTTCTAACAGTGAAACTACAGCTCCTAGCAGGTATCAATCCAAAGACAAGGATGACTGCTGACTAGCACATGTTTGGCTGACAAGCCAAAATTGTAAACAGGTTAAAATAATGACAAAAAATACCTGTCACCACAAGCACATAGCAGTACATCATCTTTTACAATATTCAGAAGAAAAGGGGTCAGATTTCTTGTGTTTCCATTTCCTTCCCCTGCCAACATTCCCTTTTTGTCTGTTGTGTTGTATTTAGCTTAGTGTATGGATGCATGACAGGGACACATCTTGCTCTGAACATCTGGCAGAATACTGCAATGCTGTATCAAAGAAGCATGGAGAAAAGCTTATGAAATCCAGCGGTAATTGGACTTCTCATCACTAATGTGGGCTCTGCATTGCCATATACTGTGCCCAATAAGGCACAGTTTGATGCTTTTTCCTGGTACCCATTCAGAGGCTTGTGAATATCAACATCTAGCACAACACAGAGAAGTACAAGACTCCCATTTTATCAGTCCTGTAAGCCACTGACTGTTAGAGCAAACACTAAAGCAATGAAAGAGGATTTCTCCCCTTGGTCTTAGTAGATATTAGGGTATTATGAGAAGATGTGAGCACCACTGAGTATCAGTGACATTGTATGTGTTACATGAGAAATATCTTACAGGACCGATTGAAGCTGTGATGTGGAACTGTACAGAGGGAAAGCACATTTTTGAGTGGAAAGAAAATGGGCAGAAATTGTTTCATATAACCAAGTGTAAAAATGACATCTGCCCTGGTAACAAAGCAGGAGATTAAATAAGATATGGTGTGCGCTCCTGCTAAGCCAAAATCCATTACAAGATCAGAAATCCTTCCAAGAAAGAAGGGCAGCTTACCTCGCCACTTCCATAGGACCTCTGAGGTGCAAGGAGAAAGATGGAGGCAGCAGGAGGGAGGGGAACACCATAAGGCCAATGTTAGCCTGCAGTGCTCCACAGGCAGCAGAGCGGGTATCCACATTGTCTTTGAATGGACCCTCACAGAAAGCCTTGATGGTGATGACTGGTATTGACAACCGAATTTGTGAAGGGGTGGAGGACCATGAAAGATGTTTCTCAGGAGATCCCAAATACTTCACAGCCCTGAGCCTCCCATCTGTTTCTGAGAATGGGATGAAGGATCTAATTAAAGGGAGATCAACATGATAGGCTTGAGGCAGCAATCTCTCTGCTGGAGAAAACTCAGTTACATGATGGAGCTCTTTGAACAAGTTAATACAATAGTAGAGAATGGTGAAAGGGAACATAATTTTCCACAAGTTTTCAATAACTTTCCATGTAATAGCACAGAGGCCTTACTCTGTCCTTAGGGGATACAGTGCTATAGTTCAGAGAAAAAAACTGAAGGGAAGAAAGGTTAAATCAAAACAAGATATAAATTGAGTTTCAGCCCAGTATTCTGGGCTACTTGGTGATACACAAGTATTGACACATCGTCATGGAACATTCAAAGAAAGGACTTGACCCTGGCAGGACTTCAGTATCCCAACCTACAGAGCACATGTTACATCTCCAGAGCATGAGGATACCAGTGACCAGGCTGTGCTGGACAAACCAAAGGCTGCCAAAAAGGACTGAGAAGCTCTTCAGTCAAGTACCCTGGGGTGACTAGCAGTGGTGCAGCTGAGACTCATGAGGCAACATTGCAAGGAACAATGCAAAGAAATAAATAGCCCTTAACTACAGGGTGAGATGAACGACATAAGTACCAGAAGACATATACAGTAATACCCTAAGTTGGATTTTCTGTCATACTGTTGCAAACTTCAACAAGAGTTATGTACGAGGTGTTTCTGAAAATCCCAAGTTTATCTGCATTTTTAGGCAGAGGAAGAGAACATCTATTTCACAGTGTTCTCTTGATTACTTCTCTTTCTACGGCTATCAAATACTTGAGCTTCAGTTGAAGCTTTGCTGCAGAACTGAAGTCAACACTTGTAACCAGTGCATTAGTTTGTCTCAACTGAGGACACAGTTCAAGCCAAAGCCAAATCCATGGGTGTTGCTCTCTGCCTGTCCGAGGAACATGTACCATTCCCCCAGCACTCTCTCTGAGTGTTCAACTCTCTGATTACTGTCTTCCCTTGCAAGGCAGGTAGATGCTAACATTCCCATTTCATGATTAGAAACTGAGGCACACAGAGTCTAAGCAACTTGGCCAGAGTCACAAAGGGAGCATCTGGTTTAGCAGCGAGCTGAGGCCCAACTCCCCAGTGCCAGGCAAGCAGCCAAACTCCTGGAACAGCTTCTATCACGAACAATTCCTATATGGAAACAAGCCACGAACACAAGGACAGCCTAATTACAATTAAAAAGGAATCTTCCCAGACCCAAATAGGGCAGCAGCACACAATGTATAGTTAACCCCTTACAGCAGAGCCCTACACTGGGCAGGCAGGGTCTTACCATCCTGAAGGGTTTTGGAAAGTGCCTGCTGCTGACTGCCACTACCACAGCACGGCCTGAGGGCACAGCGATAACCCAGGCCCCAGGTTTGCTGCTCAAGATGGTCACCTGCAACTGCCAGGGAGCCCTTCTCCAGATCCCTCCTTCTGAAGTGCCTGCTGGAGCCATCACATCAACCCCATCAGAGAGGCTCCCAGGACAGCCAGGCTAATCCTAGAGCCTCCTCTTCCCAGCCCTGCTCGCACACACTTGTTCACTCTGGTTAAATCCCCTCTGTGCTTTCCTTTGGAAGGGAGGATTTCAAAATTTGATTTGTTTTAGTCACTAAGTACTCTCTGGTATTCCCAGCAGCTCCTTTAGCTGACAGGGTTTATCCTTGTCACCACTTTGTTGTGTTTTATGAATAGGGACCCAGCAAAGCCCAAGACACCATTTAACACAGCAGACATTAGTCTCTCCCCGGTGCCGCTCGGCGCCTGGTATCGCTGTCTCTGCCAGAGTGTTGCACACAGAATGGTCCCTCCAGGCAGTGCACTCAGTCAGGAAGGATATTAACTCCCCCCAGCAGAGTGTGACTGAAATGCTGGCGGTCCCTGTAGTTTAAACCATGACTGATAATACATTTCTGCATAGCAGAGACACGCTGATCTGGTTCATACCACGGCAGCCTAGAGCGAGACGCTCGGACAATGCAGGGGAGGGCTGGCAGTGCCCATCTGTCCCGCACAGGGCCGTGTGTAGGCCCAGCCATGCATGAACACCTCCTACCATACCTCCTCTGCACCCTTTGGTGCTCCTTCCCAAATCCCTGGGGCAAGAGCTGGACACAGTGTGTCATCCCCGGGAGACATTCCCAGGGCAGGGAGCCTGGACAAGTCTGGGTCCTGTTTCCTGGATGTGCCACCTCATCCCTCAGGTCCCTCAGGCTGCGCCTCACCCTCCTCACCTCACCCCGCTTCTGGCTAAAACAGCTGGCAAGCAGCTAAACGTTTACTAAAATCTATTTCAACTCTTTCTTCCTTGACTAGGGACACAACTGGGCAACTCTGAGCTGCTACCAGGACTCAAAAGGTGTTTCACAGCGTAGGGACAGGGTAAAAACCAAGTCCTGCCCAATGCGAGTTCTCCCTAACAGCAGAGTAAAGCCTGTGGGTAACAAGATCAGCACTCACTGCACTGAACAAGAGAACAGTCTGAAAGGAAGGTGTCACCCAGCAAAACATAAAAACATGATCACCCATTACAGACAAGCAGAGATGGTAAACAACAAATAAATACAAAGAGAGGAAATGGAAACAAGGGAAACAAGGAATGGGAACAAGAGCTGCGGATGGATGGAGATTTGGAGTCTGTGTTTGCCTATCACAATGCACAAGACCGGACAAGCATGGAATAAAAAACTGTGTAGCAGAGAATTGTAAGAGTTGTGATACCTGTCCCTATCCTCATGCTGCCATGTGAGAACGGTGCAGTGCTGAGCTTCTAGGCTGTCACAATAATCCACAGCAGCCCTCCCTAAGAAAGCCTGTTGGTTTTGAAACCGTGTATTTTGTTAATTCTGCTACATTGAGCTCTCTGCTGAGCTTTTGTGTCTGACAAACTCAAGTAGTTCTGACCTTGCAATCCTCAGAGTGCCTTATGTTATACCCAAGAAATTCACACAAAACCCCCCCTGCTGCTGTCTTGCATTAAGAAAATGTAACTGGACAAGAGCAGAACAGCTTGCTTAAGTTCCCACTGAAATTAAGGAGAGCTTTTTCACTCACCTCCTTAGAAATAACACCCCTCCAAGTAATTCCAGCCTCCCACCAGTATGCTGCTCAAAAATCTTTTCAATTGGAATTCATCAAAGCAATCCATAAAATTTAAGTGAATTTCATTCATTCTTAGGGTCAAGTGTACAGCCCTTTAAAACCCCCAGAATCTTACTTTGTTTTCAACAAACTAATTTTCAAAGCACTTCATAAGGTGAAAGTAAGACCTTTCCAAGTATCTCTGCTTTGAAAAATTATGCTGTATCATATTCATTAGCATCTGTCACATTATGCTGTGGGACAGAGTTTACTATGAGTGACAGGATATGGTAAGTCAGTACATGCAGGTGTGTGACAAACAAAATCAGTGTAATCATGACGCTCAGAAAATTGCTTTTAATGTTATGTTTATATATATAATTCTGTTAAATTACCTGGGCAGGATATAGAAGGATTTTAATTTATACAAGTGCCTGGAAATCCTAAAATTGCATGTATAAAGGTGGAAATTCACTCACATTTTACTATAGTGAAATAATGTAGACTGTAAAGATGTGTCAAGTAGCAAAGCGACATTCCAAATACTGGTACTAAAATGACATCCAATTGTTTCAAGTCAATGGTGGGAAAAGGTTTTATATACATTTAAGCAAAGAGTTGAACAGGGAACTCTATTCTCTTTCAGACAGAGACATTATCCACATCAAAAATTTTACTCACCTAGGCCTTTAAACTTTAATGGAAACATTTTCAGGGTAGTTTGTGAGGAATTAGCTGGCTGACCTCTGTAAGAGCTACAGAAATCATAGCGAGCTGCTTGCTCAGAGTCTGCAGTGCCTGTTCAGAGACTGAAGAAGCTGATAACGGGATAGAGACCATTTCATTGCTCGGTCACCAGTTCAAATCTCACATAAACCAGTGATGGCCGGGAGTCATTACCACGGGAACGCAGTTTGGCTCCTGCTCTGAAAGGAGCTATGAATCTTCCCTCCTCAGCAGCGAGTCTTACCCATATCACAAAGTCCCCACCACATCTGGTGTTATATGGCCCCCTTACCAGCACTTACAGGGACGTTACAGGCTATCTCTCCCGGTCAGAGAAGAGGGGGCTATTTTGTCCTGTCTCTGTTCTGCCTTCAGGCCAGGGAATAGAGCCTTCTAGCCCATCGTGTAGACAGTCTAGGACCTTTAGCAAACATTTTAAAAACATCACATTTGTAACTAAAAATAAAATGCCATTTCATTTGGTGGCTGTGTAAGAGTGATTTTATACAGTGCCATTAAAAGTAAAATTCAGATCGGAGGAACTGCTGACTGCTACTAAACTGCAGAATTTTTAAGTTCTTTGAGGCAAGAACATGTCAATCTTTTATATGTCTGCAAAATGCCATGAACATCTACGGCACTTTATAAATCATAAAGGGAATGACACAAGCAAACAGGAGTTATGGGATCTTATCTCTCTGGCAGATTTTTGCCCTATGGATAAGATAGCTTACAAAGCAATAATGAAATATTATCAGCAAAATGAAGTTTTAGTGGCTTTTTATTCTTAACAGCATTACCCTAGCACCATGTCAATAGAAGTAGTGCTTCATCTGGGACCAAAAAGTTCTGATTTGCATATGTTATCATGCAAAATGATATTTTATTCTACCCTTGCCTTCAGAAACACTGAGCTATGCATAAGATCAGATCACAACATTAAAACAATTTATTGTACTGGAAGTCTCCTCTGTTAGTTTTGGCCAAGTTCCCAGTTCAAGTGATTAGTGAAACCACAGAAATACTAATTAGCAGTGCAGGGATCCTCAGGACTTACAGTGTTTATGTTCATGGTGTATTAGCAAGTAGACTGACCATGCTCATCTTAAAATTACTGTCTGCTCCAACATTAATTGCCAAGACAGGAAACCAAATGGCCACTTTCAGAAGACAGATAACTTATGTTCAAAAACATGAAATAACTCCTTACCATGGCATGCAGGCCAGCTGCTCCTAACGGAAGGGCTCTGAGAGCAGCCGTTCTCAACATGCAAAAGTCATGTATCAGATCCTGCACGTTCAGCAGTTCATCCTAAGGATATCTAAAGTTTTTAAGTGTTCTTTCTTTGCTTTCCTGTCTTTTGAGTCTCATTAAATTTTCAAGATTTTTCATTGCTCAGAAGAAGTAGAATCTTACTTGCATGTTTAAATGCAAGTGTAATCCTTCTTCAACATCACTTGACTTCGGGAGTTGGTGACTTAGGAAGTAAATATTTGAAAAGACCTGACAAAAATTGCAAGACTTGTCAATATGCATCACCAGCACTACTTATCAAAACTCCTCTGTATGTAAGAATGACAGCATCATCCTAGTATTTTATAGTAAATAAGCAGAACTACAGCTGAAATTAACCTTGTTCATGTAATCCACAAAAAGCCTATGTATCATACAAGTTATGCCTTCATAGCATTTTAAAAACTTACAGGGGAGTTTAACTGGATGCCCAAGGGCCAAATGCAGATCAGGGAACAACTCAATCCTGATTGACCCCAGGGTCTGGGCTTCATTAGACATGATACCATTTTGCACCTGGCCAGAAGTGAACCTAAGTGTTCATCCAGAAACCAAATTAAAGTGTTAGATTAATTTAAAAGAAAATTAAGACTCAGGTACAGCATGTGCAAATGAGGAAACGTAAGCTGTCCCAGCCTTTTGGGGCACAGTCTGTCCCCAGTGTTATATGCTATCCAGCACCAAGCATATTATTTGCAAATATTAACAACTGAATCAAGCTTTGAATAGCAAGAAACCAAAAGTGATTAGCTATGAAGGGAAATGGGTCTGTCCTCATGTCATCAGATGAAGAGCTGGTTCCCAGCTTTTGTCAAAAATCAGCTGCTGGTATAAATTCAGTGGTTCCACTCTTGACCTGCCAAAAGCACTGTAACATGAGACCTTCAGTAAGAGCACTTTCCACTTGCAAACACTGCTCAGGAAATGACAATCGAATTGACAGCTCTATAGAAAATATCCAAAAAGCTAATTAAAAGGCTCCTCCTAGACCGGGCCCTAACCCTGCCATATCCCAGCTACAACACACACTTCATATTCCAGAAGGCACCTCCCACAGAATGGTTTAGCAACCTACACTGTTGCCAGGAATAGAAAAGGACTTCAGACTTAAGCAATTAAGTTTTTCTGTGCTACATAAGCTCAAGAAGAACCATACAAAAAAACCAGCAGCACAGAAAATGAACAGGATGGATTACAGACATCAGCATTAACAGATAAAAGAATAGCTTCTTTCTTTCATTCAATAGTATATTTGATGGAATAAAGCTTGTGCTGAGAAAGAAAAATTTAACAAGAAGGACTACAAATAAACTTGCAGTTAGCATTCATTTTGTCAGAGAGAGTTCAAAACTCAATTTATGATTCACATTTTGTAGGAAAGTTCTACCTGGGTCACAGATGTATCCTACAATTTAGGGTCTACATCAACTTTTACATTCAATTTTATTTGGAATGGGAGGACAGATGGAGTTAAGGAAGGTCAGGCATGCTAAAAAACATTTTAGTTTTGTATTTAAGCATAAGGTATCAGTGGAAAAAAGAGAATAAAGAATAAACCAGTCTTTTGTGTGTTACTGTGCTTTGTTAAAAAAAAAAATCCTTTTATATGGAATAAAAGGTACTAGAATCTAATCAACTGCTCACAGCAGGAATCCAGAAGGACCACTTACGGTGTGCAGCAGACTGACATGTAATCATGGCTGAAACAGAATTACAGCTCACATCATCACATCAGTTCTGCTGATCTCCACTGGAGCTTGCGGGAGAAGGAAGAGGTGGAGGGAAGAAGTTCAGCAGATATCCCCTCATCAAAAAAGTAAAACTTAAGGACTAATTGACACCAACCCAAAAGCTTCATGAATTCACTGAATAACAACAGGCAAAAGAACGAATTGTCCCACTGCAGGTGATCAACTTCTTGTTCCATTTAACTAGTTGAATGAAATCCTGCTCCCACCCATCCAGTTCTCCAGCTGTTTGATATTTATTGTTATTATATATTTTTTAAAAAAGATCAGAAAATTTGTTCTTTAAAACACAAAGAAAGGAGCCCTACAGCGTCTTTAAATGCTTGTGCAAAGAATGTACAAATGCCTGGGCATCTAAAAATCAATAGAAATCTACTGGTATGTTTGGCTTCTAAGAACATATTGGACATTTTTTCACTCCACTATGGTCTTTTCAGAACATGCATGTGTTCACCTGGTTTGGGGCAACAATATATGCTAAACATGAGTAACTGGAAAAATTGAGCTAATTGAACCAAGGGAAAAGCTGTTGAATCCCAGATAACAGTCCTAGCTGAGGAATCCCACAGATTATTAGCTCCTTAATGGTACCAAAAGGGAAGCAAAAAGTTTCCAAGAAACAAAGGCTTGGATTAACCTCACTCCATTTAACGTTTCTCTAATTTAGATGTATCCATCTGAGGCAGCTCACTAGCCTCCCTGTATGTTCTGTGCAGAGGAAAAAGCACTTGTATTGCATAATTACTGGGGATCTGGTTTAGGTTCCTCTGAAATGAAATGAATCATACCTGGAAGCACTGAACCTGAACTCAAGCAGGTCAGACCCAGGCACCTCCCACTCCCAAATGCCTCTTCCAGCATAGGCACGTGATTCCCTCTCAGAACAGCTGAGTATATACTGTGGCAAATCCAATTTCATGCCAGTATGCTGCTACAGTGTAGAATTCATATCTGCCACAAGAAAAGCGGTGAAATACAGAGAAAACAAAAATACTCTAGGTCTCATAATACACCCTTTTTGGAAGGCTCTTGAAACAAGCTATTTTCTCCTACAATGTGTTGGTCAGCAGGGAGTCACAAGGTGTTGTTCACTGAAAAAAAACAGTTTCCATTATTAAGGCATTCACAGTCAACATGTTCCATAATCATCATTACCTTTTTCTTTTTTTTTTTTTTTAATTATTGTCTACTTTTCCTTTATGGCAAGGCTTGGGAGTGACAGATGATCCATCAGCTTATCTGCTGATTTTTAATGACAGCATTTTGCATTCATTATCCCCTATTTAAATCGCTCTTTTAAAAAGAGGAATAACTTATTTCCTCCTCTTGCCACGAGAGAAATTAAATGGTACACCATTAATAAGAGTGCCTGTCTAACAAAAAGATACACCAGTCACAGTTTTAGAAAACCAGCATGGACGAAGACTGCCTACAAGGGGGAGTGAAAATAGGAACTTATATTTCCAAATATCTCCATTATCCACTCACCACTGAGGTCAATAACTCCTAGAGTTAAATCTCTGCATGGAAAACTCCTAAGAGAAAAGACCAAATAACTCTTTTTGATTGTGCAATGCTGAGCACTCCCTTGGATAGAGCTGAAAATGTGGTAAGTATGTGGGTGATGCAAGGTAGGCACCTTCCCAGCTGCCAGTAACAGGGACATTTCCCTGGGGAAGCCCAGCTGTCTCAGTCTCATCCTGGCAGCTGCAGGAGCACTGTGAAATATGGTACCAGAGGCTGCCACACTGTCGGTCCTGCTATTGCACACCAGCCCAACACAACCTGAGCAAACGTGAGGGAGGATCTGTGTTTACCCGTCCTCAGCTCATGGCTGCTCACAACCAAGCACAGGCTAAGAACCAGGAAATGCAGCACCAAGACAACACACGCAGAAGAGCAACCCCCAGTTACAAAGCTCTTCATGAGATTTGTCAGTGCCAAGCCTTTGAGCCCAGTAAGCCTAAGAACTTCTGAAGAATCAAGCCTGTTTATTAATTATACCGATAAAAAAAAGGAATTTTTGCAAGATCAAGCTATTGACAGTTGGTTTTAAGGAAAGGTTTTTTTGCTAAAGGTTTAGCGATTTGCCTTAATGACTGCAATATCTCACAGCAAAGCCCTAACAAGTATCCTGGGAAGAGCCACATAGACCAAATGGTATGGAAGGAACAAACACAGCTTCCAGGCACCTGTGTGCAAGTTCGGGATGTCCAAGTTTATAATAAACCAGTGTTACATTTAACCAGAGTTACATTTTTGGCTAAATGCCTAATAAATGAGTTGTTAGCGCTTGTACTTTAATGCACTGGCTGTTCAGTAAGCAAGTCAACACATCTCAAATGGAATTCAAATGCGTGCAGTAGGCTCTGCTATAATTCAAGCTCATAAATTGGTAAAAGTGGGAATTAAACATACCTCAAACACCAGCTACCCGATTTCACATTCATTCAATAATCTTTTCCAGTCTATTATATCAAAGAACAATCCAATTATAGCACTTAAATCTCTGTGTACAGTTGCCAAAAATAAATTCCTTAGCAACACTTCAAATATACTCAAAGGTTTCTGTGCTACAGAAGATTTCAGTTTCTGATTTCCACAATATTTTCAGATGTGACACACTAATGCCTCTCATCTATAACATGGCTTACCATCACTTCTTATATTCTCTGCATATTGCTGTCTCTGATTTCTGACTCTGAGTACCTTCTTTATCATTATAGCTACCATCAACAGAACCAAGGTGGGTACTTAAAACCAAGTACGTACTTAAGTGGCACCCTATATAAAGGTGCTCTTCTGAATCTAGACTTAAGTTTGCCAAAAGAATAGGTTTTGAATTTGAGATTCTGTAAGTACAATGTTTACAGAAGAGTCAGGTAATGCTTTTGTGGCATAATGGGTTTGGTCATGTCTTCTCCCTTCTTCTGTAATCCCCATAAGGCTCATTGAAACTTTCCCATCAATAGATAATGTTAGATATCACAGATACCTAACCATGTGCAGACTCTGCATTTATAAGATGAACTATGACTAAGAATTGTGTTTCCAGGGTATTGAGATCAGCCCACACCAAATAAAAGGCTTCTTCAAGTCTAAGTTATCAAGGGAGCAAAAAAAGGTGATTATATTATAGAAACAAAACTGAAAAATCCAACACTCAATCAGTTTTGTTCCTTGAATCAGAACATCTGTTACGATCCCTGCTTACTTGGGCTTCATCACTCAGACTTAAGTTACCAGTTAGGCATGGCTGGAATGTGCATACATATCTCTGTAAAGCTTTAGAGATGTTCCAGAATTGTACAGATTTTTGTCATGGATCTCCTGTGGTAACTATCGTGCAATCATCCACATGACCATTAAAACATGCTGCATAGGAAATAACAGACAGTAAATCAGCAGACATTCAGAGAAGCCCACTGACTCTTGAATATGTCATCAGTCCCTTTGGCATCCAATATGGAAAAAGCATGCAAGCACCAATGGATGAGTAACTATTCCAACAGTCACTCACTCATCAGCATGCATTTGAAATTTGCTTCCAGCCTCTCTGCCATATTCTTGCAGTCCTAATTATGCAGACTACCCTACCCTGAAATTAAACTTTCCCAACTGTTACATCAATATTAAGATTCACATCTAGAAGTGATATACCCAAAATGAAGCTAATTAGATCAAATTAAAAAACAAGACTCATTTCAGAATGACTGGGCTCATCTTTCAAAAGAAACATCACTCAGAATAGGCTTTGGATCAGGTTCCGTGGACCACACTTGTGAAGAGTTTATTTCAGGCACTTCTTTGCCTGATCATTGCTGCATCAAGGAGGGACCAAAGGCTCAGGGAGTTCCACTGATTTCTTTTTTTCTGCTCTTTAACCCCACATTATATACAAAAGCTAATCATGTATTAAGAAATGGATTCCATTTTCCTTATAACACCTAAACTGCCAATACAGAAAAAGGAGATCAAAATTGAAAGTGCTTAAATTAGAAGCTAAAAATTTGTCTGTCAAACCACTTCTAGAAGTAGTAACCGGACTTCTGCAAGAAAATCTTCAGCCCCAAACACAGCTGACAAACAACTGCCTGATTTATCAAGCAAGTTGACCAAGCAATCAGAATTCTCTTTTTTGAGCCAAAGATCAAAACTTGGCATAAACGTGTTTTACTGACTACCAAAGGTACATTCATTGGATCACAACAAAGGTACCATGCCAGCACAGCAAGCATGGAGTAAGAAGACTCACTAAGTCATTACCTTCTTGGACTGGTGAACTGGGGCCAGGAAGCAATTATCTGGACTACCAGTCAGTAATCCCTCTGACCCATCTCTACTGGAGTCTTTACCAGAGCAGCAGTGAGCCTAACTAAGAAAGAGGGAGAAAAAGCCATCCAAAAGAGCTGGTTGGCCAGGAGAGAATTCATGTGGTTTCCAGGCTATTAGGCTCCCAACAGAAGATGGACAGACAATTTCATTGTTCTTAGCCTTGAATGGGAAGGAGGAAAAAAAAAAAGGAAAAAAAGGAGGAAAAACCCCCAAATCTCCAGAAATTATACTTTCTTATTTGATCCTACACCACAGCTTTCTACAATAAGTTGTTTCTCCTACTGCTGTTAATTTGCCTATTATTTTTTTATGTCTTCTCTAAGCTACTGTGAGGTGTCAGTGCTTTCATCTTACAAAAACATTTCCAAACAGGCTTGGGTTCTTTTATACAAAAAGGCATACATATGCCTTACATATACAAGGCACAACAATAAAGGTTATTTAGAATTCTTATAACTCAGGTTTTCTTTGTGACTCTGTTGAGTCATTTATGTTTGAGAATGTGTGTGGATGCTTCTCACTGGAAAAGTCTTTACACAAAGCAGAACAGACTTCATCACTCATAATAGAGGTCATAACCTTAAAACTGGTGCATTAAAGATAAAATCCTCTTCAACGACGGCTCAAGAGACAGTGCTGTCTTGGGGTCTGGCCACAGGCCAGAGAATGAGCTCCTGCAGGATCTATGAGCCATGTGCACTATACATTCAGAGCAGATTTCTTTGTCCGTGGCACCTCTGACCTAAGGAACACAGCAAGTGCATAAGAATAGGAGGGAAGCACCCAAGGCAGTACACTGCACCACATAGCCTGACTTCTTCCCACATCTTAAGCTCCTCTATTTTTTAACTCGAAACCTATCTTTTTTAAAGTAGCTGAAGTCTGGATGCATGGAAAGAGGAAAGAGGCCCTAAGGAAGTCCAGCTACTTCACCTACATCAGAGCAGTCTGGCAGGGAGCGACAGCCATCAGCACTCACTTCTCCATCACCCTGGCTTCTTTTCCTCAGCTCCTCTCTATTCTTTCCTGTCTGCTTTACACATCTCCTTGTGTTTCTTTGCTCTCTCTGCTCCTCTTACTCGTTCACTTTAGTACTATGTGAACTTAATGGCATCCAGCCCACTGCCTTTGCATGGGTCTAAAATAAGACAGAGCAAGGCTGTCTGTACCAGTTACTGCTCTTTTGTGTAAAGCAACACATGCCATTGATCTTCTGTCAGCCAACTGTTGTCCCTGATGTCACTTTACATGCTCAGTGTCCTGGGGCCAAGCAAGTTCCTTTGGCAATAAACACATCAGTAAGTGTTTCACTGCATGTCCTGATGCCTTCCCCAGTGTGGTTAACAGCACACTGCTGTGTGCTAGAGCAGGCTGCAGCCACACATCCTTATAGGCTTATTTATCTTTCAGAAGCCACCAAACTTCTGGTTCTACTTAAGCGTGCCCTGTGCTGTACTGGCCAAGTGCACACACACTCCAGATACAACCAAGCTGATCCTCCAGAAGGCCAAGACACTGCAATAAATCAGCTCATCAAACAACCAGGAGCACAGCAGGCTCTGGTTTGGAGCCAGGGGAATCTCTGCACCACACTCCCACTTCTTGATGGGATATGAGCTTGGAGGCAACACAGGACCCAAGTATGTCATTCTGGAGCACAGTGGTGGTGAACTCCATGCAGAAACATCTCCAAAAGACTGTGAGAGTGAGCTCAAATCTGCCAGAGCCAGTGCTGAGTACAGCCAGTGGCCTTCCAGCACCCAGGGGCCTCCCAGGTGGAGTGTTGGCTTATTGCCCTCGATAAAGTGGCGACTGGAATACGTACTGGGGAAAATGGTATTTCCCACAGTAAAGGGGTAAGAGTCTCAAAGCTGTCTGTCAAAATGAGAAGGGAGAAAAGAGAACTTTAGCTCTTATATTTGAGACACATCCAAAGCTTTAAAAACAAACCCAAATGATTTATCTGCTCAGTTGATCATCAGCTCCAATAACACATATTTACTTCCAATAAATATATGCACATATCTTAACTGGCAGCCAACTTTACATCTTCCTTTTGAGTGATATTTCTGCTTCAAAGGGCATTCCCAAGCACAGAAAAAAATAGTGAATTATTTTTAAACAGGAGGATCTATTTGCACACCTATTAATACATGAAATAACTGGTTTTCCTGATTTTTTATATATATATACATACACACATACACTAAAATTACAATTTTATAAAGTAATTTTAATTATGATAAACACCTTTGAGCTAATCTGCATCAATTAAAAAGAAATATAAATTTCCAGGCAACAGAATAAGTACTTCTGAGGACCTTGCAAAAATTCCTCTGAAGATTTCACCCTTCCCAGTTCTGCATTCTGAGGAACCCTCATGCAAGTGTAATTTATGCAGTGATGGATATCCTCAGAGATGGAAGCTGTATTATAGACACGGAGATAAAATAATCCCTAAGTGAGAAGAACCAGTTTGGTCTCAATAACACTTTACTCAGCACTGCAGGTAAAATCAATTTCATTAACTTTGCCAGTTAGTATAAATGTAACCCTTCTGATTAAAGTACTAGTTTGTCACAGAATCAGACTCTCTTCACCTGGGTAATAATCCAATACAATCTAATGACAATTTTCCCATGTAAGGAAAATGATCCCTTCATGTACTCGTTTTCAAAGCAGAGCTGCAATTATCTGGCCTAAGGTTTCATGTTTGTGCCTTCTCATCTCTCCTGAATCAAAGGCCAGGTCACAGTAAGTTTTGTTCTTCAGCTTTCCAGCAAGGAGACACCGAGCAACATAAAATATGTCTTATTGTGGGGCCTTTCAAATGCCACCGTGGAAGCTCAGCTCCTGCTCACCAATGATTTAAAATAACTTAATCCTATAAAATGCTAAACCACTCTGGCAAAGTTCCCGAAATCCCATTCCTCTGGATATCAGCACTGAGTTACGAGGTGCCATAGTTGCCAAAGACGGACATCTTTCTTTAGGGCATCTTTCCAAGCCCTCTTGTCCTAGTCCTACTGCAGCCTAATTTGTGGCATGTTCCCGAGACGCTTCCAGAGAACTCTGAGGTGAAAAGGACAGAAGAATTGCAAGGCTAAATCCATCTTTTGGCAAATACAATAGAAAAAGCCTGCATGGCCTTTATAAAAATAGGATACATTTTCTGGAAGCCATGAAGGATTTGTGCCTGGTTGACTCCCAAATTTTGGTCTTATATTTCAAAAGTATTTTTTGCAATAATTTAACACATAGCCCTGCACCACAGGGTAAGATCCTCATCCTTCACCGACACAGCTATTCTGGACAGGAGGCTGAAAGCACTTGATTTTTATCTAAGCTCACCAGCCCTGCCTTCCACTACTCTTTGAAAGATGCACTCGGCACTCAATGCAGAGATCCATAAAGATCCTTTCCTATGGAACAAAGTGCTGGGTCCCAGCTGCAGGCAGAATGCAAGAGTATTTGTGCTCGGAGTAGAAACTGTGTCTTTTCAAAACAAAGCACACTGCTGCTTCAACTAACCCTCCCAAAATGAGATTCAGAGTTCTGCCCCAAGGAGAGAACACGAGGGAGAATAAATGCAGATGGCCACAATCAATCTCCTTGCTCGAGGAGCTACCAAAAGTTTTTTGAAATGGCAGCAATGAGGGCAAAGCAGAGCTCCACATAGATCAGAATAGATGTGTGCATGTATACTTGTGTGTGTGTATTTAAAATAAATCTCTTCCTTTTGGGCTCTTTGTTCAACTACACTATCAAAAAGAGGTTTTAAATACAAGCTTATGGGACTACTAAAGAGGTGAATTTATGAATGTATTCCTAACAAAACACACTCTGGAAAGCTTTAATCTATGAATTGTGACAACCTTGGACAAAATGGATTTTTAATAGAATATAATGTAAACTGCCTGAAACATTGTGATAAGGAATTTTTTTTAAGTGATGCACAGAAAAGTCATGATGCACTCTGCATGAAAGGAGGAAAGGTCTTAATTTAAAGCATTTTAATGAACACTCAATTTGCGCAGGGAAATGTGAGAAATGGAGATGAGAAACTCACGATAACGATAACACTGCAGAAGGGAGAAGGAGAAAGATTAGAAAAGTAAGCAAATTTGAAAAGGCTCCAACTGATAACGCTGGCTAAAAGGCATGCAGGCTGCACTAGGAACATGTCACAGTCCAAAGCCACTGTTCTCCTTGCAGGCAGGATCTGTTGGTGGCTCTTATCAGAGCTGCACACTGGGGAAGAAAGAGCAAGTGAAGCACAAAGCAGCAGAGAACAGACCCCTCTCTGAGCTAAGGGCAAGGAGGATAGCCAGATATTTTGGTGAATGCAGCTGTGACTTGCTGGGGTTTCTCACTTTCACCAAACCTCCCAGGCTTGCAGGGCTGCCGAGGCTTTCCACTCCCTCACAGAGCTCAAGGGAGGCTGCAAAACCATAGCAAACCATCTGAGCTCAGAGGCTCAGTCTTGGCTTACCCACTTCTCTACTACCAGTGTAACGCCGGGCAAGTCAGCAGAACAGAAATTACTTCCAAGAGAGGAAAAAATGTCTCCCCCAAGGTAGATAAAATTCTGTTTACTAATAGCTTCTGATCTGCAATGGAAGGCATTCATCCTGCACTCACATACATACATAAACTGCCTTTAATGAAGCTCCTTGAATTACTAAAAGGAGGAACAGATGAATCAGGTCTAGTGACAGTTTTACCACGTTGACCTTAAAGGAACCAAGTTCAGGTCTCTGCTCATTTAAATGAAATAGCAGAACCCACCCAAAAATAATTAACATTCTTCAAAAGGAACAAGAGGGCCACCATTATGACCAAAAAGGCAAATTAAAGTAAATATCAAAGTTAAATATTTACTCTAAGTACTACAATATTTGCAAATCTGGAAACGATCTTTCAGCAGTTTCTATTTGCATACTTTAATTAATCCAAAAATATTAAACTAATCTCACAAAGGAAAGGGTCAAAGTATTAATTAACTTGAGATTCGTTGCTTTTGTGCAATTTAACAGTTCAAGACAAAGCAAAAGTCAGTTTTAATAAAAACTAAGTTACTGTGACAGGTATAATTTCATGGATTAGTGAAACCACGGACAAGGCAGTAAGTTTCAGTGTTCATCCTATTTTTTGTCTAACTTTAAAAATAGTTGTTTCATTTCAATAGAGAGATTTCTCTGTAGCACCAAATGATCTTAAGTTTTCTCCTAACCTCAGCATTTCCTTTCGAATTGATGGCTTTCCACCTTGCACTGAATGGAACGGAGGTCACAGCTGCCTTAGCCAAAAACCTGACTGCAACTCTCAGCAGAGAGCAGATACTGCACAACCACCCAGATCCGCCGCCTGAGCTAATTCAGGTGGAGATTTCACCACTGGAGCAGTCGTGTGTCATTGCACAGCTGCAGAATAAGCACAATGGTTCCCCTCTGAGCCAGCATCTCTGCTGGCTGAGCTCTCCCCCCACCAAAGGGACCCACTGGCTTCTTTAGCAGCTTTTGGAGGAACTGGGAAATCTTACCGAAAGACAAAGAATTTGGAGACAAAGCATAGAGCACCAAACCCAGCTGCCACAGCTCTGCTTTAGCAGTACAGTAGCCCATGAAACCCAGGCATAATAATGATGGAAGGTGGCTTGCATTCCCTACATCGCCACCTCAGAACTGCAACCTTGGCAATGTGCTTAGGACTCACCCACCCACCCCTTTTTTTTTTAATGGGGAAGAAGTGCGTGAAACAGCTAATGAACTGAAAGTTTTGCCAGGCATTCCACGCCAGGAAGCTCTGGAGCACTTGACTTCACTGGAGACACTGAGTGGGGAATCACCTCTCCTCACTTCATGCATTTACAATGCAAATGTCTGCATCCCACTCAGCAGCCTCCACTCTGCATCTTTACTGGAGAGAAACAGCTACTTTTTGCTTGCTATTCATCAGGCCTGTTTTACACATCCAAGAGGACTCTCACCTTAACAGTGCCCATCTACCCCTGTTGCTGAAAAGCAAACCCATGGATGAATAGCTTTCACCCTCAACACTTGTATCACTCACCCCCAGAGCCAGATGGGATTGATTTGTTCCTCCAATACAGCTTCAGAAACTAAATAGAATAGAAAATCTCTTTGCACTCCAAATCTCTGGCAACAATCTTCCTCGGTCTAAACAACTACTAACAACCATTTTTCTCCCTTACAGGAGCCTTCAGAAAAAGATGGATACAAAAGACTCTTCAAATACAAATTTTGACATAAAGTTTTGCGATTTCCTAATTATGACACAATTTCAAGGTAAATTTATGCACAGTGTACTTTAAGTGTAGCGTAACAGCATGATAATGGAAAGAAATTGCTTGTATTGTAAAACACATAATTGTGACTAACAATGTAAATTCCCCATCACCTTTGATATAGCTTGTGGGAGCATCACCATAACAAACGTACACAGCATTCAGGAGGCAGCTCATAGACACTCATAGGTGTTTTGCAGCAATAATGGATAACACTTCATAACTATTGCTTTCATAGCTTTTCAATTAAAGAAGACATTATTGTCCTATATTGGTCTCAATTATTCTTCATATTTCTCTATTTTAATCCACTTCTTTCTGTTGGCTCCTTGGCAACAGGAATTCTCCTGCTGCCCTGAAGGTGCATGAAAGGCAAACCTGAGCCAGGACTAGCTGGCTGCCTCCAGTTTAATCAGAACATCTACTTCCAAAACTGAGAAGTGAAACAAAAGGAAAAAAGCTCTCATCAGATCACATCTAGCTTTTCCAGTGAGGCTGAGAAGGAAAAAATATCGCTATTGAAAGAGCAATACAAGCCATTAAAGAAGCTATTGTATGTCTCTCACAGCATTGTAGCAAGGGTTAATGCACAAAGTGCTTGGCAGCTTACCTGCTCTCCGCGCTCGGGTCGTTGTGCACACAGGTGATGGTGGCAGTGCTCCTCATGCTGTCCGTCTCCTCTTGAACCCCCCACTGGTCTGCATCACTGACTCTGATGTCCATGATCTTCACACCTGGGGCTGTCCTAATTCTGTTGGGGAACAACAGGGATTGCTTTAGTTATAGATCTTCTACGAATACATCCAGAGAGGTAAACAAGGAAGATGAAAGGAAGCATTCCCTCTTCCATTAGTAACAGACTGATACATTGCAACTGTAAGTCACTCTGCTTTAAAAATATAAAACAGGTCCAATCATTCTAAAGAGATGAAGTATGAGTTTCATTATGTGCAAAGCAGTTAATTTTCAGCTTGAACAATGTGGAGAGAATAAGAATATTTTCTGCTTCAGTGGCACCAGTTTGATATAAATGAAACAGATGTGACTAAGCATAAGTTGATTTAATTTGTTTTATCTTTCCTGCAGCTTAAGATGGAGAATCAGAGCACTGTGACATAAAATACATCCTCCTGCTTGCAAACCTTTGGGAGCAAGGTGCCTTTTAATATTATGGCGATCTGCATATCTGCATGGAAATGTGCTTCACTGCTCAAAGTCCATAATGCAGGAAGGAGACAGAGAAGGAATATGTTATCCTAGATCCGGGTCTGAGGGATGAAAGTAATTATGCCATTGTACTGGGATCTATCAAACTGGACATGTCAAACTCCTGCAGCTGAAAATAATATGATGCTGACATGGAAAGCCTTGATTTCCTAAGCATGGCTAGAGCAGTTTGGTAGTTGGTAAATGTCACCATCTTTTGGCTTAAATAACATTTTCTAAAAAAAGTCTATGCTCCAGTGGGGCTCAGTGTTAGGAACAGATTGCAAAGGAATAGGAAACAAACTGTTTTTAATAGCAGGGACTTCATTTGTGCAGCTTGACTCCTGAAACAAGCCTGGGATTTCGACAGGAGTGCTGCAAATATGCCTGGAGAACAATTAGGCAGAAAGCAACTGCTGTAGTGCCACGTTTGCCACTACTGTGACTTAATTAATTAAAAGCAAAGCCAAGAGAGACCTCTTAGTTGTATGGTGGAATGAAACAGCACTGCTGAGACTTGAAGCGTTACTTAAGAGTGAATTGTGATGGATTTGCCCCGATGCCTCATGGCCAGTTGATGCTCACATTACACTATTAAGAATTTCCTTTAAGTTCTGGCTGAGTTCATGGACTTGGATCAAAGTAACTTCAAAACTCAATGGGTGGTCTTTTCCTCTGAGAAGGAATTAATTCATCCTGCTTTTATAACATCGTCTTTGCCTGTAAGGTTTTACTGACTTGATGGGCCAAATTCATGCTTGGAATAACCAATCTGATGAAAAACATTTCCTGTAAGGAGAGAATTTTACTTGATATTTTTCTAATTGTCTCCTTCCCAATTCTCCACAGACATTCATATCTCCAAACAACATGCCTCAAAGCTTATGTGCCCTTTCCTATTATCTCCTCTTCTTTTTTTCAGAGGAACATTCATTTCTCCTGTAGTAATTACACTGGACCAAATCATTCCTGCAAGACACCTACATGGCTTCACTTCAGACTGACTTGTAATTTACATGAGACAGAGAATTAGGCCTTCAGCAATGGATTCAGCATTTTTCTTCATTAAGACTTAGCCAACCACTCTCGAAAAAAAATCATTAGTGCCTGACCAAAAAAAAAAAAAATCACCACTTTTAAAATTTTCTCCTTCCTAGCCAAAATCATCTTTTTTAATAAGTCTGTCTCCCCACCACCCCCTCAATTTCCCATGTTTTTTCTTGACAACATGTCTGGAAACCTCTAATCCAACTTCCCACCCAAGTCAAAGCCCTGATTAATTGAAGCCCTGGTTAATTGAAGGGCAGGAGGTGCTGAGGAGGGGAGGAGGGGGGAAGGAAGAGCAGGGACACGATAGGACAGCTGGATTTCACCCATGATTTCAGGATTCATCAGCCTTTTTCCATCTGTCAGAAGCTTGCTATGTCCTCCTACACAGCTTTTGCACTACAGATATCTTGACTCTGCAGCATTTACTTTCTTCTACTCCAATTCGAATCTAGCAGGTTGGTTTATCCCAACAAGGATGGAAAGCAACATGGCACAATTCCGTGCCACACCTGAGCAGGCTTTAACCACGCAGGACCCCTGTGCAGCTCCCTTCTCCATAGAAGCTGAAGCTGCTGCTCCTCTTGACCTCCATCTGTGGTCCCCACACAGTGTAGGAGTAAGGAGGCAAGAGCTTCAAATATCCACATCTATCTCCCTGTCTGGCTATTCCAACACCCCCAGACTTGTTGCACACCCAAAACACTGGCATCCCTCTTGGGCCAACCCCCTCAGCCAACTCCTGTCTATGTTTCTTGGCCAGGGAGCTTTGCTGTTTCTTGTCTTGTGTCTGAATAAAGCTGCAAGATACTTTTTGCCTGTCTGGACAGCAGATGAGACTCTCCCGATGCCTGTCCTGTTGGCTCACCATTTGGCTTCTCCTTCAGGGCACTGTCCCTTAACAGGAGGCCTTCTGGGTTTTGGCAATTCTGTCTTGTCAATTGTGCCTAGAGCTTTCACTCGCTGCATATCCACTGTCTTGCTGGGTTAGCATCAAGTGAACATCACATACTCTGCTCCCCAGCTTTCCAAAAACGTCTCAGAATGCTGCATTTTAGGAAAATTTCCAGTCTAATCCCCTCCAATGCATCTGCTCTGGTGGGCTGAGACAAGATGTCATTTTGCATTTTTGGATATCAGTAGAGCCAGCAAGGTTGAAAGGAAGAAACTGAATTCAGCTTCTCACTTAGGAAAAGTCAAGAAATTCAAATTAAACCAGCCTACATATGGGAGATTTGAGCCTACTATTCTTCAGATAAGTGATTCATATCTTTAATTCTGCCCCCAAACTCCACAGGCACAAAAACTGTCTTGGGGATTGAGGCTTTGAAAAAGAATAAGAATAAAAAACTCCTACCATAGCCGACATTAACTGGAGAAAGGATGGTGAATGGCCAGTGTGTGAGCCCAGGCACTGGATCTATTGCCCTGCTCTGTGTCAGGCTTCAATTATAAGGTTGGGTGAATCATTTAGTTTTCTTATACCTCCATTCCCCACATATAAAATATGAGGAAGTGCTGTTCTTCCAACTCCAAGGGAGCTGTAAGGATAAATAGAATTGCTTGAGAAAAATCTGATGTCCTTTAAACTCACCACCTGACAAAAAATCTGCCATCTCTGAGCTTGAAAACATGGAAATGATCTACTGAAGTATTTCACAGAAGCATTACCCAAGAAGTAACTGTTACCACTAAGATGGCTTAGTTCCTTTTTTATAAAGATAACTGTAAAATGAAGGAAGAAAAAAAAAAGGAAAGGAAAAAAGGAATAAAACATGAGAGCTGACTGGAAATTTGGCAAAACAGACATTTCATTTCCATGAAATATCTGCCTTCTGAAAAGCAGAATTTCCAGACAGAAAACCGTCCTGGTAAAAAGCACTTTCCCACCTTTAAAACATTACAACTTCTGTGGCATTTTGATAACGCAATTAGCAGAGACGTAAATGAGACAGAGGAATACTGAGTGAGCTCACCAGACTGCAACAGGGCCCCCACACTCCAGCCTGTATCACTAATGAGGTGATCACTATTTATTCATGATAATCTCTTCTCTAGAGGTGGAGGAGGTCCAACAGGAATGTGACATCCTCAAGCACTGCTGGTTGTGATGCTTATGCCCATAAGATCTTAAAAGCAGGTAGCTGGGGGTGGGAGTGGGAGGGTGGGGATGGGGTGTGTCAAAGCTATTCAGGACGGGGAATCAATGAAACAACTGCTTCACAAGTGAATTTACCCCTCTTCTCCAGCTATAAATGCAGAACGGAGGAAACTGCTTCCAATTTAGACTGCAGAATGCATTTGGTATCCCTGGCAGTGTTTTTTCCCTGAACAGTGTGTCCTCCATTTGCTGTGGAATATAAGGATGGAAACATGATAGACTGAATGGAGCGGGCAAGCAGAAGCATCCCCAGCCTGCCAACTTGGAACCACCAGAAACGATTTTAAAATGCAATCCCAGCCTAAAACGCATGTGACCCCGTGAATTTGGCCTCTCTAAATCTCTTCTCCCAGTTGCTACAACAGAAGGAAAGGAGAAGGTACAAGTAATCATCAGGGCTGGAAAGTAACTTAAGGACTGCAAGCGGGATTGGAACAGCCCAACACTTTGCGGGAGCAGCGCGGGGACTTCCATCGCCTCCCAGTCAATTAACTGCAAAATCTGAAAGGTAGATGCTTGCTTGCAATACACCACCAGCAACACTCCCAGCAGCAGTAATTGGGAAGTAAAATCTTGGCAAAAGGAACTTTAAAACAGAAGGAAAAGATATTTAGGAAATAAAACAGGAATGCGCTCACAGCAGATGGAAAATGCTCAAAATGATGAGAAAAAAGACTTTTTCAGAGCTATTTTAGAAATTCTCTTATGTCCCCTCACCCCATTATGGAGGAAAACACGATCTGAGCTAAATTCACTCTCAATGACGTACTAATTATAACAGTTATGATAATAAATTTCATTTGTAATTTCCAACCATTTCTGTTGTCAGCCCTTCTACATGCATTTTTAGCCCAATTAAAAATAAAATCATTATCTTTCCCCTACAGGAAATACAAGCTGTAGGCCAGCTTAGTTAACCTGCCTGTAATTATACCATCTCTGCAGAGCCAGAATGAGGGCTGATACATCCTGATTCCCAGCCTTACACTTCAGCTAGACACCCCACCTATCTTTAAGACTAAATCAGAGCAGAGCTGAGTAATTCCAAGACCTCACAGAGAATTTTACATATTTGAAGAATTACACAAACAGCAAGCAATTAGTTCTGAACAAGGTCCCCTGGGGAGTTTCTAGTTAAAATACATGTGTTTTAAGATACATTAAGCCAAGAACTATAAGTTAAAATAATCACTGAATTCAGACATAACATCTGGGGACTTCTGGGGGGTGGGTGAGGTGGGCAGTGTTTCCACATAGCAAGGAATAGAAGCATCCCTGCATAGGGGGAGGAAGCAAGTGGAGTTTGGCTGGGAGATGTAAGGAGAAGAGGGTAAGTGATTCATAGTTGTCACATCCAAGTGCATCCCATGACATTTAGGAGGGAGGCACAGAGAGGCAGGAGTTCATCTGTGTCCTGCAATGGCCATGCAAGACCAGCCTGTGGGCAAATACACCTTTTGCTGCTGTGAGCTTGCAGGACGTGTGAAATGAGAGTGTTTCACCTAGCAGATACTCATCCTGCACAGCCTCACCTCTTAGAGAAGTCAGATTTACAACAACTCAGGGGATCAGGTCCTAAATCTTCACAAGCTAAGCAAGTGTTTATTTTCTAAAGTATTTTTTCAAGAACTTTACTTCTTTGTTCTTTTCTATTTTAAAAGACCTGTCACAGATTTATGTTCAAACTACTTCCCCATCAAATTCTCCTTAAAATAGCAACACTAGGCCAGCTGTGTTCATTTCCGTGATTCCTTATTAATGTCACTATAAGTAAAGCTATCTTTCAAAGTATGTAAAATACACAAAGATCCTGCAAAGATCCAAGCCCTCTCCGAAAGGTCACAAGTGTAAAAACATAAGTAATGTGTTGTTTTATTGCAAAGTAAAAGAAGCAGCCTGCAAAGCCCTATGGAGAGGTGTAGGGAGATGGTAGGCAGATGGCAACGTGGAACAGAGGGCGACTCCAATGCAGCAAACAAAAGGAAACCCCAAGAAAAAGGGTTTGATAAATGGTACTGGCAGGTAAAAAACTCAACATGACCCTGGTATAAAGCCAGTTGCAATAGCTGTTACCAGTGAAACAAGGTGGGAACTCATTGTGGGACAAAAAAAAACTTGTTTGCCCTTGAAGATAAAGGCAGATCAATACAGAGATAGAGGCAGCAACTTCCAAATTCAACAGGAGTTTTACTTAAGATTTGACCTCTGCATTTCATCCACGCTAAAGTCTACTCCAGTGACTGCCCCTTCATTGCAAGTCCAATGCATAATTGGCCCAAATTTGTTTTCAAAACAAGAATCTGCTGTGCTCTGCCTGCCTTGGCCTTCTTTCCCCCCAAAACACCTCCCCACTGCAGGGCCAAAGCTTTCTCAGCTGCCACTCACCCCGTGGAAATGCCCTTTCTGCATCTCCTGACCTCAGGACTTTCACTTTTACACCGTACCAGGAAATTTCCCTTTCCTCCTTCTGGTATACCTCAATGTTTCTCTGCATCTGTTATTTTTATATGACCTCTGTAGCTGTCTTATTTAACCCTGCCAAGCATTTGGGGATGTGGTTTCTATGAAAGCAGTTATTACTGTCATATATCAGAATATGTCTATCCAACACACACTCAAGGAAGAAAGCCAATGCCAAAGCACCAGCTGGGACAAAGCAGACAAACTGGGTACAGTGACCAGTGGGATGCAGGGCAGGAGCAAAGTTGCTCAACACGCTGGCTGACATGAAAAAAGCCCAACAACTCAGAGAACAAAAAACCCTTTGAAGTCATGGAGAGGATCAATGCTAAAGATTTTGAATTATACAATTACCCCTCTTCTACCCCAAAAGGTGAAACTAGCAACCTATTTTTTTTCAGCCCATGAAATGTTTCAAAGTATGCTAAGCATCAAGCTCACTAGCATATTAGATTTTGAATAATTAAAAGAGTAAACAGGATTTTAATTTGGATTCTGACAGTAAAGTGCTTTCCACATGATAAATTAACTATTAGGGAAGACAAATTAACACAACCTACCCTAGAGTATGATGGCTTCTGATTTTGAGGAAGCTTTTACAGAAGCATGATCAAAATAAAGCAAGATGAAAAATAGGAGATGATGATGGAGGCAGTATTTTATCAAAAATCCTTCCTCCTCCTTGTCATGAAACTGTCAGTGTAACTTCTCTAAAAAAGTGCAGCAGATTTTCACCAGAGTCCCCATTTTTCTTAAGAATATCTAAACATTTTAGGAGAGATCCCCAGCTGGTCTCAATCACCAGAGATTTATTAATTTTAGAGCAATTCTTTAATACTGATAGGTTAAATTTCACATCTGTGAAGTGTGGTCAGAAAAGGAGGAGTTACCCCTTACTAATTTTTTTGGAAGGGGAAGGTGTCTCAGAAACATTTTCTACATATAAGACTATGCTCATAGAATCAGCAAAGAGGAAGTGAATGCTTCCAGAGCAGTCTAACATTATGTTGTCTTTCCATATCTGATGGAAAATTTGCATTTTTTGCTAATTTTTAAAAGAAAGAAGACATTTTAAGATACCACCTTCACATTTCAGTTCCATTTTTCTACCTACTCTCTGTCTCTCACTGAGGTAAGCAAATAGAGCTTAAAAAAACTGCAGAAAGACATTCTAATTGGCTTGAAATTAAAGCTATTAATTTTTATTCTTATTTATTCCTGTCACAAACCAGACTTTTTTATATGGGTTTCTAGCACTGCTATAGAAACCTCAGGTGTTCTGAAGTCTCTATATACTACAAGATGAAAATGCCATCTCCCACAGTGAGCACTCTTTTCTTTGAAATGTGGCAACAGTAGAGTTTTGTCCCTCTGGAGGAAAAAGTGTTGCCAGGCACTGGGGCAGGAGACACCGGGTCCAATTCTATTGACTTGAGATATTTTATTAATCATTTAACTGTCTGGGCAACTTTCAGAATAAGGATGTTTACTCACCTTTGCTTGGAAATTAATCCAAGGAGAAAAAAAAGTTACTATTTCTATGGAGACATTATGCTTTTGTATATGTAAAATTGTACAGAAACTGCATTTCAACACATTTCTGTAATTTCCCAGTAGGTACTTAAAACTGCAGGTCAAAGAGTTCTGTACCAATCAGCATTTTCTTAATAAAACTAAAAGCCAAAATTTGAGTGCACCTGAAAATATTGTCGTGCCCTTGACATACAAATTACTTTAATTATAGTAGAAGCAAATGTGGCTCTAGATTGTGTTGAAACCTCTTAAATTCCAGGAAGCTCTTCACAGCAGGCAAACAGGTCTGATGTTTGGGTTGCCAACCCCAGCATCCCACTAGCACACTCCAGTGACAGCACGGGGAGCAGATCAGGTCCTCTGTCCTTTGCCTGCCTGGAAGGCAGGGCAAATTGCCCATAGCTTGTAAATAAATACTCTAAATAAATTTCTAAAACTTGCTTGACACTTTACACTTTCAAAGTATCCAATAAACATGAACTAACCATTATTACTATTGATCAAAAAGAGACAGCAGGTCTTTTTCCAAGTCTAAATGGTCCTCAGCTACCAAACAACTTATAAGATCCCTTTCTCATTAGGATGCACAACCAGCTCACACCTCTGCCTCCCCTGAAAGAGGAGAGCTATATTCTTTTATTCTGCTGCCTCCATTCAGTTAACTGAGTTGTGATGTGTTGATCATTATTCAAAGAGCTCAAGAGTGCCTGCTGTCATGTGCCCTTAGACATCTCCAAGAATTGAAGTATGTGCCCTCTTTTCTCCAACACAACAAACCCCGGTGTACCTTCTCTGAAGAGAGAAGAGGTAAAATGCTAGAGTGGCTTTCTGTAACACATGTCTGCAGAACAAAAATCAAAGCCCACTCAGTCTCTTCAACCTTTCTCTGAAAGATGTAAAACACTCAGACTATGTCCTTTACACTGAAACCAATGCAATGCTATAATAGATGAAACTCTTCCTTAAAGCCTAGAAGTACAGGAGAAAATGCGTTACCAAGTCTGAAGGTGTCCAAGGTATTTGAACTTGGAATTCTTGCAATCATGCAGAAACACAGCTTTGAAAACAATAATGAAAAAATCAAAGTGAGTCAGAGGTTTCCTCCTGCAAAGACAAAGATACTCACAGGTTTCCTTTTATTGAAAGGCTCCTTTCAGAAATCAGCACTACAAAAATGGTTGCAGGCTGAATAGAGTTCAGGCCTCCGTGGAGACAAATAATTTTTATAAAGGGGTCATTTTTCTACCTCTCCTAGTTAAAAAAAAAAGCCCTGAAGGTCATAGTTTCTGGAAGCACCTAAACAACAACAAAGTAAAAACTTTCCATCCCTCTCCCTGCAAAACTAGATAATGAGCTCCATAGCATTGTCCTGGACAACACTGGGTGGGGGATTACAGCAGTTACAATAGTCCATCACTGGGGCTAAATTTGCTCACCGCCTTGGAGACACTACCTGTAAGGAAAAAGTTTATCAAATACAATTCAGACTAATATAATTAATTATCTTTTACCAGACATCAATGTACATGACTTAGGATCAGAAAAACTTTCTTGTGTTGCTTCTGAGTACTACAGTCAACCCTGGAGTTTGTTGTATTCACTGGACTGTTTGCGGCTCAATCTTTCAGCTCAGGGCAGATTGTGCCTGCAAATTGACAGATGCCCAGAATAGGCCAGTGGTAGTCAGTCTGTGGCTAGTCATGAGACAGCATGTGTAGTGTGGCCCAAAAAAGTACATAACAGAAGCAGTCTGCATGCACTGAATGGGGTCTCACCTCAACTTTCACACTACTAATGTACCTCTTTTGGTGGTTTAAAAAGTACAAGGGAGAAGACCAGCAGGGAGATTGATGAGCCAACAACATGTTGACATGTCTCCTCCTCTTAGGACATGAGGCTAAAAGCAAGAGGACTCTCATCTTTAACAGTCATCCTTACCTAAAAGATTGCTCAAAAATGCACCAGTAAAAAAAAATAAACAAACAAAAAAAGAACTTAAAAAGAGCAGATTTTTGAAACATGTATACACTTTTAACTTCTACTGAAACCAGTCCCAACCCTTGGCACATCCAACAATTGCTTAACAGCATGAGTGGTCTTTAAGGGATCTATCATACATTTCTCCATGCTTGCTCAGTACTCTGCATAAAAAAAACCACTGCAGAACAGGTTGTTATTAGGAACTCCACCTAGGCTGTGGCAAGGAGACATTGACCTGAGCATAATGGATAGAGTCAGGGGGAAGAGGGGAAAAAAGCACAGCAGTGAAAATCCTTCCAGAATTAAAAAGGCCACAAGAACTTTGCCTGAACTAGTAGTTGTTGTTTTTATTGGATTATTTTATGGGGTTTTATGTTGTTTAATCGAAGAAAGAAAATGGGTGCCATAAAATATGCAGAGCTAACTGGGGCTGCAGAGTACATTGCTGAATATTGCTAGTAATGCCATTTCCCCTTCACTGTCAAAAAATAAAAATATCGTTCTTTATATCCCTGTCACATGGAACAGCGGCCCTCTCGCACTTGCCAATCAATCATCTCGGAGTGCACCTTTACCTTGAGCAGTATGTGCTAGGACAGTGAATAAGGAAAGCTCAGGAAATAATCTCCCTTTCCACAAGATAGAATTCAATTTCCAGTATAGCTCAGACCAGTACTTCTCTTGAAAAGGTGGCACCATATATTACAGCAAAAAGCGTTTTTCTCCTGCTAGTGAAAACTTCAGTGAGCATTATGATTATGTGGTTTGCACTCCAGGCACCAATGACCACCAAGCAGGTTAATAATGTGCAAATTCTGATGAGAAACAGTCCTCCAGCTGGGATAAAACATCAAAGACTTTTTTTCCCCCCCATTTTTTTTCCATTCTGCTTTCTTTCCTATAAGATTTTTTTTCTAGCTGCAGACAACAACTTGTTTCCAGGATTCTCCTAGAGACTGTGCACTTCACAACAAAATTACCCCACTCTGATGCTCAGTTAGCCCTAGTTAGTCCCTTGGCCACTGTTTCCACAGGCTTTTACCTTTGACAGCTCCAGTTTGGTTTCTTCAGGTGGTGCTTCTCAGAAGCTTTTTGAAGACTCTTTGCAGGTAGATTGAGCTTTCACCAATGACTCTTTGAATCCCCCTTTAGCCCTCAGCAGATTTGGCAATGCCCAAGCTTTGTCCCTCCTCCGAGCACAGCAGGCAAAGGCTGTGCAGCAGGGCCTGCCAGGGTCCATAATCTACTGCAAGAAAGTCCAGAGAAAGCCCCACAAATGGATGGTGTTGAAGCACTGGCTCACTGGGTTTGTCTGCAGTATTTCTAACCAAGACGACAAGGAGACAGATTTTCCCCTCTAAGACACCCTGAAGCTCCAAGTCCCAGCTTTTGCTCTGCAGATCTGCCCCAAATATCATTTTGTGAGCTGGTGCCTGACAGACCTTGGCAACCCCAGAGCCTGAGATGGGCAAAGAAGTCAGGAGGATTCAGCCCTCCAACGTCTGTTGCTCACAATGCTGTCACAGCAAAGCTGTCAGGAAAATTCACCAGCCACTGCACAAAAATTGCTTGCCATTTACCACAGTGATTGATGGTAATGCAAGGAACTAATGGCATTTTACTTGCCTGTCGAAAGGAATTACTCACCCTGGGCCAGCAGGATTGCAGAAGGATTCTTTAATCCTTGCGGCGATTTTTAAATTAAACTCTAGTGTTTGCAGGGCTGAAGACCAGTCAGACAGCAGGCTGCTTCACAAAGGATTCAATCATGATACAGCACATGGGCAGAGAGATCCAGCACAGCAATAAAATCAAGTGAAAGGCAGCTTGGACATTGAGCTTCTGACTTTTTAAAAAAAGTTTACAGATTTCGGGGGGTAAAGCCCATTAGCAGCTCATTAATCTCTAACAAAGACCTAGGTCCTGGCACCGTGCATGTAACAAAAAGTTGGGGAAATAACAGGACAAAAAGGCCACAATCAAAAATCAGAGGTAACTGATCTAGGTGCTACAGGAAGGTGCTCCCACTTGGTGTACACGTGCAGAAGCATACAGCAGTGTAGAGGGTCAATTCACTTCCTAAACCAGCAGAGTCGATAGCATAATTCCCTCTGTGGTTTTCCCTTTCTTTCCTAACACCAGCAGAAAACCTTATTTTATTCTTTTGCATTTTTCCTTTACCATTGCAACTGGTCTGCCACCAAGACTGTTCTGTTCTGGTTTTACCTGGAGTACCTGCATTTGCCCTGTACGGATGGCAGATCCTCCATCATGGTTCAGTCACCACATCCTTGTTACACGAGCTACTTCAATAGTTTGGGGGCAGACAACATTCATTCGTTAGCTGTCAGATCCAGGGTGAAGGGCTACAAACGTTCCTTCACCAGGAGCTGATTCTTACAAGCAGCAGCACAGCGGGCTCCAACACCTAGCACTGCCCCAGGGAATTTCAGTAAGACAAATAGCAAGGGACATCACACAGGCTTTTGAGGAGAGGAATGAGCTGCTCTCATGGTTTTGATTTTGGTTAGCCTCTCTTTTCTTTACCAGCCTTTACAATTCAAGCCCCTGTGCACCCTCAGAAATCAGATGAAAAATCATTTCTGCAAAAGGTTCTTGAACAAAAAAGGGGAAGAAGAAACAATTCAAGTTTCACGGAAGTTACACATGCCCAGGTGCTGGCTACTGAGAAGTCGCTTAAACTTTCAGCCTTTCAAAGCATGCACTGTGTTTGCAGTAACAGACACTGTAAAAGCAGGCTTTCCCACTGGGGGACTTGGGGGGCACTGAATCAACTACCTATAAAAATGGCTACAATCCTCCCAAACATATTCCGTGGTTTTCAGTGAAAAGCACTCACAGTGAGATGCTCTGTCCCACTGAGCATTAAGCATTTCCCATTCCTGTTCTGCTTTTTCAATTCTAACTTGTCCCTAACCCTGTTAGTCACGAATTTGGGATTAATGAGCCTTGTTTGGAGGATGTGAATACCACAATTGTTCTGATGTACAAGCTCTAACCACAGAAAGACCATCTAATTCAGCAAGGGAATCTGCTGTGCTTAGGGGGGATTCCAAACCTCCCATAGATGAGATCAGCTATTAAGTCATTCTAACAAGGGGCAGCATGCTGTGCTCTCGCCTCCGAGGTGCCATGCAATGGTCTCACAGCTTGGCATCTGGGGACAAAACCATCTTCATGCACTAAGGATGCTTAATATCTGCTTGTAAATCTGGGGCCAGTCAAAAAATGTCTGTGACTGAAATGAGGATGGTGCAAGTGTGGTTTTCCATCGAGATTCTTAACTATGGGAAACATGCACACATACACCCCCACGCACACTCTTGATCTAATACAGCAAAGGACTAATAACTCAGGGCTAAACTAATTACAACTAGTCATGCTTGAGCAGGAAAACAACAGCTACTCCTCTCCTGCTTCAAGGGGACAAGTAAAACAAGCACCTTCGTGGCTCTTCTTCTCTGTGCCTGGAAGGGAGGAACTGTCCCTTGGGAGTCTTCCTCTCCCAGGGTACGCAGAGGAGCAGATCACCTCCTCAGCTGGGGGGATGGGGACAGGCAGGAGAGCTCTCCACTCCAGGCTTGGTAGCAGGGCTAGAGAAATCCCTGTATGCAGTGTCATCAGCCCTGCCTCCATGTTGGCTCTAATAGAAAACCTATTTCACAGGCCATGAAAAATCTGATAAAACAGTGAAAAACAAAAAGTCAGTACTTTTCGTTAAATAATCTGTCACGTGTCCATCAATACTCGGAAGTAATTTGGGGGAGAAAGAGGGAGCTTAATTATATTTGAAATGGTTTATAAAATGCATCAAGACGGAACAAACATTCCTTGTTCTGCTATAGCAGTCACTTTCAGACATATTTCAGGAGGCTAATCCTGGAGACCAGGAGATTAATTCCTGGAGACAAGCCCTTTTTCCCCTCCAGCTCCTCCCCAGCTCTTCAGAGAAAATGACCTGGTCTGATCTTAACACATCTTGAAGAAGACAGAAAGATTAATTATGCTCCTCCCTATTTCATCTTCATGGCACATCTGAGCAGCTTCTACAGCTGCGAAATCTTTATTTCCAGGGTCCTTTTGATTGTACTGCTGAGATATTCAAAGACTCATTAAACCTAAGGGGAAGTCCCATTCACTGTGACTGTATAGAAAGGAGGTGGGGGAAGGAGGCTTAAAGTTATCTTGTACTTAAGTTAGAGACAGTTGGAGAAGATCTATTCATAAATTAAACTCTTCACCCTCGAAGAGCCACCTGTCCTTGCAGTGCTTTGCACCCAGGAGGTGCTATTGGGACCAAAGGGCTGGGAAACACAGCCTGCTCCAACGACTGGGTGACTCTGCTTGTTCCTAAAGAAGAATCAAGGGATCAAGAAGGGAAAGAGAAGAAACCTGACTTATATTTTTGTAGACATAATTTTTCACCTACAAATTGCAATTGTTTTCCAATTGCAACACTAACATCAAGTCAGAGCTCAGCTTTCAGAACAGTCTCCTGCAAAGGTGGTGTATGTCGATGCCTGCATTATTGTGGTTGTAATTATTTCCTCCAGCAATTACTGTCACTATATTTGACCTTATCCTGGAGTCAAGCACCAAGGCATTAATGTGACAATATCTTCTGTGCAAGTAATTGCTGATACAAAACCTTATTCTCAATTACTGATGTCAATAGCTTGTGGATATTAAAAGCGAAGCCAGTACATTATTGGAGCTGAGATTGCTTTCTAATCTGATAGTAAGGCTATAAATTATATGATTTGCTGATGAAGAACTCAAATCACAAAGGCACCGTTCAAAAAAATCACTAAATATATGGATGAGTTCCTTTGATTTTAAGTGGCATTGAGAAAGTACTCTGTTATTTCCTGGTGGTGTTGCCTTCCTGACTTGAATCTTCACTGTCAAGCTATCATCCTCAATTAACTTGAGGCACAACTATTTTCAGGTATAACACTCTGCCTGCCAGCATAGCAGCAGGCTTCAAAAAGTGGGCCTTCAAGCTGTAGTCTAAAGCTCATCTATCAGAAATACCAATATTATCCCTCTTTTTTCCTTTTTAGAACTGTGAAACCTCAGCAGTACCATTACAATCTAGGTTGTACTTATTCCTGCAAACATTTTATCTTATTTTCACCTGGGAAAACCCTTTCTTTACAGAACATTCCTGCAGTTAAGATCTCTCAGCAGTTTTATGTGAAATTAAGTAGCTAATGTCACACACATGCTTCTGCAAAGACTAAATCATGATACTAAGGGAAGTCAGGATTCAATTTCCCTGCATGCAGCAGGTGAGATATATGCACTGGGGAAGGCTGATCTGGAGAATGTCATAAACAGGCACAGGTGAGTATAAAATATAAATGCAAAATGCACTTCTTCATATTTATTACATCTTTTACATCTAAATCAGGCAGATTTCATTCCACAGATTGAGACTGATCTAAAGTAATTTAGTGGGATGCTGGTAGTTGAAACACATAATCACATTTCTAGAACAATGTAATTACATTGAATTTAATGTGATTTCCTGCCACTGGTTTAAAAGTGCAGCCTCCTCCACACTCTCGATTCACGCTGAACATGACACTTGCTCTAAGATTACTTTTATGTAGCCACGTAAAGCATTGCATAACAGGACAAAGTATGCTACAATTCCTTACGTTCCCCAAGATGATCAAACAAAAATGTCAGTTACGAAGTACAAGTAAGTTCAAATCTCACATTTCTAGAAAGTTGCTGTCTCAGCATACGACCATTGATTTTAGATTTCATTTTCATTAAATATCTCACAAGGGAGCAATTTTGCTGACCTGAAGAACTTGTGCACAAGTCAGCTCTGCTCTATGGGGCAAAGAAATTTGAAGGGAAATCTACTCCTAGCAGAAGAGTTTTCAGGTTTTCGTATGTTGTACATGCTTCTGAGAGTGCCGTATTAAAGACTTTTTATAAAGAACAGACCAATAAATGGACATGGCAGGTCATACCCATTAAAAATAGCTAAAAATTTCTGGGGAAAAAGTAATTGCAATCTGAATGCAGACCAAAAAACTGAATCTTAAAACAAACACAAGGACAAAGGGCTGGAAATTTATCAAAGTTAGGAATAAAACAGCACAGACATTGATATTCATTTAACTCCTACGAATAAGTTTAAATCTGTCTAGAGAGAAAGTGTGCAAACCAATGCGTTGGGAGAGCCCATGCTGCCAGCCAAAGCTTACTACATAAACAGAAGAGCTACTCTTAAAAAAACCCAGTAAGGTTCTAGCTGATCAGATGAAATCCTGCAAGACCATCTAGTATGAAACAATATAGGTTATCTCTGTGCAGAATAATTTCAAATAGCAACCAAAGCTATAAAAATGGAGGCACGTTTACAATCAATTTGTAAACGGAAAGAAAAATTATTAAATTGATCAAAAATGCTATTTACTGTTGGCAGTTCATTTAGCTTTCTGCAGAACGTTTCAACATTTATATTCCTTCATTGGAATAAATAATTATTGAATATAATGGATAATGAAGCAGATGATAAAAGACAATAAAAGTGCATAGGGTTGGTTTTTTTTCCAGCAGACCAATATAAGCTTGATGAAATAAAAATTTAAAAGCACATTTTAAAGCTGGGGACTTTTATGAAAAGTAAACGAACAATAGATTTAAAGCAGTGTAACTACCAATGAATCACAACAGTATGGAAATGGCCTCAGAGGGCTCCAAATGCCTTAAAGGCTCTTTTCTCCCTGCACAGTGTATAATGGAGCCAACACTGCAGCCCTCACTCAGATAAATCACCCTACATTTATGTACCAAAGTCAGCTGCATTCAGGTTATAAAACCAAATCCAGAGGTACTTCCTTCCATGAATGTTTTCTCTGGCATGAACAAAACTTTGGAAAATCTCATGATGCACAGGCTTGCAAGAAGCCAAGGAGGAGACCTCCCGAATGCCTTCGAGCTGCTGTTGGACGCGGTGGATGCCGAGCACGGCTGAGCAAAGCGATGTGCTGGGAAGGGCTCACGCAGCTGGGCAATGTTACACCAAAGTGGCAGCGACGGATGCACACGTGGTACAACAAACAAAGAATGGAAAAGCTTCATCTGGGAAATGACAGTATGCATTATTGACAGCTCAGCAGCCAGAAGACCTCAGTGCATGGACAGGATAATGGGTTTGTCATCTCCCTGCCAGGAAAGGACTTGCAGAGGGTTGAAGAGAGGCAGCTTTCAGCTCCATGCCCACCCCACGACCCTTCAGTGCACGGCAGGGAAAGCAGCACAAGCTCGGCCACAATATCCACCTCTCACAGCCAACCCAAACACATTCAACCCCACCACACGTTCAACACAGGCAGCATCTCAGTTCTTCCTGAGCTGGACAAGCTTCCCAACAGACTCAGCATTTCCCGATTTCAAATCCTTAGTAGGGTTTCTTCAAAGAGTGAATATATTTGCAAAAATTAATTTTGGGCTGCAGCTTCTTAAAAGGCCCCATTTCTACATCAAGCAGATTAGCAGCAGAGCCTGCTAGAAGTTACAGTTTTAATCAAAACCAAAAATGTACTAAGCAGATTCTCCCTTTTGTTTACTGAAAAGCCCACTTTCTTCAAGGTGACTTGAGACAAAAGGCAGTTTGCTTAAATAATGAGAGATTTGCTGGGTGCCAGAAGGCCCCCTTTTCATCCCTGATCACCTCCTAAAGCTCAGGAAGAGAATTCTGCAAAGAGTACATGGAAGTATGACAGGGAAGTCAAGACCTTTATTAGGTTAAATCAGTCAGTTGCAAATCAGGACCAATCAGATAAACAGTATGACTCAAACATGGACAAAAATGGCTAGAAATGAGAAACAATTTGCCTGCGGCTGGACTACAACTACATTAGCTGGGAGGTCCACCCAACTACTCAGGACTTCCATCAAGCAGCAAAAGGACTGTGAAAAACTCTGCTTGTTCAATCACCACTTCAAGTTACATATTCAGATTTCTTTCTGAAATAAGTGCAAATCTGCTTCGATTGACTGACATTTCATCACTTAATACACCCATAAAATGTCAAAGGAAAACTTGACTGAATTCACAATGCTGTACTGATTGAGTTCCTCATAGCAACAGTTGTCAGAAGGACCAGTAAAGATAACATTCAAAATCACATTTGCTAGTTGGCAGAGGACTTTCTACACCAAAGAACGTCTCCATAGACGTGTAAGACTTTGTGGAACACAGAGACAGACAGCCCCTCTCTTCCCAGTTGCCATCAGCCCATGCCACAGCAGCTGGCTGCAGCCACCCCAGTGGCCGCACAATACTTTTTCTCCAAAGTATGGCATTTGAGACATACAGTGTGGAGTCAGAAAAAGCTTTGCTGGGGACTTATAAACAAGCTATGGAAGAGGAGCTAGATAACAAACCTGGAGGATGCATTAGCAGAAGCACTTCTGAGCAACTTGCCATTTAAAGCACGCATGGGACAAATTCGTCTTGAGGGTCACTTCAAAGGGAATGGTCCATAATCAAAATTAATCACAATTAATTTGGCCCTAGGTTTGTGCCACTGAGATGGGCAGGCTCCTACAGTCAGAGCTGCGGGCAGTAGATGGCAGGAATCACATCCACAGCATCCACCTCTGCTGATGTTGCCAATTCTTCTGCTATGCTGGTGCCATTGTGAAATGCTGCAACAGGATTCAGGCCAAATTTGCTTATCGGCTCTGAACCATGAGGCCAGCCAGCAATATGTGCTGAATGGTGCTTTTTTTGAGGATGTCATCTTTCTATTTATATTACCTAATTCTTCTTGTCCAACTCCCTGTGGCAAACCAACAGTTGAAATCATACAGTATAAGCTAATTGGGTTACATAAGTGTCCATTTGCTGTACATATGCTGACCCCCCTAAGGGAAGTGATCACCACAACTCTGTAGCAAGAGGTAAACCTTCCATTTTTGATGTCTAAATAGTTTTGGAGGTGCTTCAGAGGTGCTCTCTACCCTTGTTGGAGGAGGACGTGTGGGTAGCTGAGCAAGAAGCAGACAGCAGAGAACTGCCATGGAGGCAGAATCACACACCAACAAGAGGTGCCTCATTCTCCTGCCCCTTGTCTCCCCCCTGAAACACTGCTACACTAAAACATGACAGAGGATGCCAGTGCCATATATGGCACCTCTCAAGGTACTGCTCAACAGGAACAACTCTCAAGCTTTTTGCTCAGGCTTACTTCCTTCCTCTGCCTGCACAAAAGCAAAAAAAAAAAAAATTCTCGATGTGGAAAGAGCAGCTCCCCTGTCTCTTGATGCTTCTCAATCTTCAACAAGAAAACTGAGAACCAACAAGATCTGCATCTTCAAGCTAGTTCTGCTCTCTGTCCTCTTCTAATTTTCCCAGCATCGCTCTCCAACTGCATTTTTGCAACACAAAGGCAAAATAATTTACATAAACAACTAAGCTGTTTCAAAGTGAACCGGGTGTATGGACACAGACACTTCCTTTGTTTCAAATATGTTTGCCTTGCACACTTAAAAGAAAAACTATTAACCTCTGTAACCTATGAATTCCTGTACCCTTCACCTCAAGGTACAGAAAAATGGCATAGACCCTACAACATGATGGACTTTTGGCCCCAAATCTCTTGCTTGCTCAAAGCATCCAGGACTTAAAACTTCAGAAAACATGTCTAGATCTAAACCCATACAACATGAAGTTTAAAGCATGCATTTTTTTCATTTTTTAAGTTCTACCATCAAACTGCTCTCAAATTCAAAAAGACCCATTTCTAGCTACAGTTTGAACCTTTACTTAGAACAGTATGAATACACAATCCAGTAGAGGTGGGGGCTTTGCTCTTTTACACATATACCTACTGTATATATATTGCTTCTCCTTCTACCCACTTTATAAGATTGTTGCTCTTTCCTCCTTGGCAGTTTGAAGGGCACAGATGCTCCAAGCTCGGCCAGCAGTACCACTTCCCAAACTGGCTACTCCCTTCAGTATTCTGGCCAAGTCCATTAATCAGACCTGATCCAGGGAGTCTGCATGTGCATGTACTGTAAAATCCCCTTACAGAGCACTGTTCTCCACCAAAATGAACCTCTGCCAAGCTCCCCCATGGCACACCAGCCATGGAAAGCAGACAGCACAAGCTAATGAGACCCCATACGAGCCCATTTGCCACACATATGCTGTGTATACCTTCAGGAGCAGGTCTCTGCTTCACCATGTGACTGAAGGGAAGGGACAGCTTCCTGGCACCCTGCAGTCCCCATGCTGCATGCACCAGCAGAATTGCTTTCAGGCGCCTTTGCGCTGCAGTGTTGCACTTCTGTCCGTTCGCCTCCCCGGCAGACTGAGCAGCCTTCTCAGAGAACTCTTCTCTGTGCTTCCTCCCAGCAGTCACATCAAACAGAGATGTATTGCACAGCTCAGAAGTGCTGCTTTCATCCTCCATGTGAAGAACTAAAGTAGTTGGTGTGCATGCATTCCTGAACAGCCATCAGTGAGAAATGTCCCTATTCCAGGGAATAAAATCATTATTTGCTTTTCAAACTTCTTGGTTTTCAAGCTGATAAAAGCTACTGCTACAAGTGATAGAAAATTTCTAGACCTAAAGAGACGTCCCAGTCCTCAGCTACACTTTGCAGTGTGGATCTGCCACGGATCACAAGGTCTCCAGTGCAATCCGCAGCCAGCTCCCCCAGCAAACAGAAACCTCTCATTTGGGGTGTAACACTGTGCTTCTCTTTCTTTTCCCACTCCAAGCAAAGCCAGTTCTTCTGACTCAGATACTTCTCAAGCAGTAGAATACCAACTTCAATGAAGCTACATCCTATTAATGCTGATATATGTGAGAGCTTTTAAAAAGCCTGGGGAAGAAAGACTTCACTTTGCTGAGATAAATTTAAGACACCACAAACAACAAAGAAGAGGGAATCCAATAAACCATCATTTATCTTTCTTCTTCATTTGAATAGAGCTCACCAATACACAGCACTATGGTTTTACTCACATCTGCCAATATCAAAATCTGCAAATTCAGCTCCTCTAGGTGTTCAGTCGTGTTAGGACAACACTGATTTACACTGGCCCTGCTCTCATATTGAAGTCTTCCCAGGATATAGTATTATGACTCAAAAACACCCCAAGTTTTTGAATCTAAGTTCACATGACATATATCCAAGATACATGGAATCCAGCAACAGCAACTGGAAACGTTGGATTCTTTTCCGCAGAGCACTTGCTGCCTCCTGCCAGCAGACAGCCTTTACTGAGCTCAGTGAAACGATCCGAGCCTGTGTCAGGCTCCAGCCTCACAGAAAAGGAATGAGCCATCGCAGTGAGTGAGGAATATGTCATTTGCTCCATCTTTCTTTGAATGGTGAAACCGAAGCACAAGGAAAGCAAGTAAATCACTCAAGGCCACACTAAGAATAGCACCAAAATCCCCAACCACAGGACACGCTACATACTTCTAGTAACAAAAATATATCTGTCACTGCACGTCACACAAGCTCATTCAAACTAAAAATTTATCACTTGCTTCGGACTCCAGCCAGGTGACGGCAAATACATCACAGAGCTGTCAACAATCTGCTAATCTTGGCTGGGAGCTGTAAGAATACAAGAAGCTTAAAAATACACTGGTCCTTCAGAAACCATAAATTCTGGTGGCTCTCTCTCTCATACCACTGGGTAATAGGTCTACTCCAGCTATTGCACTCCCACCTCCTCCAGTTAAACAGTTTCATTTTGCATGTCTATTCAGAGGATGACAATCAGACAGATGAGGAAGCAGAAATCACCCATGGGTCTACAGCTAAAGAAACACAGACCCTCTCTGGCTCCCTGACTGAGGAGAGTTCCCAGTGGCAAATTTAACTGTAAAGTCTGCAGAAATCCCAGGACACACACAGAACTGGATTTTCAGAGTCTCCTCAGACACAGCTGGAATAACATCTCTGTCCATCTGGAAACCTGGCCTGTTGTGCTCTTTTGAGCAGAGAAGAAAGCAAAGAGAAGCCAACAAATACCCTTCTTCCTCCATCCAAACCCAAACCATGTGTCTAGGCTTGTGCCTTTTCAGAGAGACAGTGAAAGGATAGCATGGTCCCATGAGGGAATATTCAAGCAGTGACTTCAGTTTCTCCCAGTACATGTATCTGGACAAAAATTTAAACCAGGGTGGGGGGAGGATCTTTGATTATAAACACCATAGAAGTCTCAAAGGATATTTCCTCACAAATAAGGGCTTGTTCATGACATTTCACACTGGGCACACTTTTGGGAGACTGTAAATGAAAAGCAAACCTCCTTGTTGTTCAAGTTACAGTGCTTTGGGGTCAGCAAGCTCACCAAGCACTACATTAGCCTGCTTAACCTAAACACTACTACGCCTACAGCTGGCTGACATAGCCCACCAATAGAAGGCAGCTAACTGACCATTCTTTGTGTCAGTTCAGTTCTTTAAATGAACTTCTCATATGCCAAACAGCTTGGTGTCCTTGCCATTCTTCAGTTCCTACTCTGGCCACAAACTTTCATTTTCTTTCCATAGCACTTAAACAGCACATAATTACAACTAATTATCAATCACTGAGGGATTCCTAATAGCCAAGTCTAATAGTCACACTGTTATCAAGCATGACTGACTGTGGGCTGGAGAGGATAAAAGGTACCTGCGCCGACCTAGAAACCTGGGGGTCTGTAAGCTGTGTGGGACCAGCACTGTCACTGTCACCATTATTAAACACATCGGACTGCAGTGGCACCTGAAGGCCAATGTGTTTAAAGCCCTATTATGTAAGACTCTATAAATCTACACAAAGTGTCAGTCCTCACCCCAAAGAGTTTTGCAAGCCTAAAAAAAGCTAAGCCTTTTACATCTGTAAATGTATTCAATTTGGCTGCGTTTGTACCACTTTCTCATTCCATTTCTGCAAATATTCTCCCAAGCAAGCGAGCTGGCGGCGGCGTTCAGAGAAACAGTCTGTTCCAGGGAAAAACACCGCTCAGCTTTCCTCAAGCAAATTTTAAATTTGCATGCTTTGGTGCACCTGCTGATCTCAACAAATTGGATCAATAAAGGAAAGGAGAGTGTTGTGCTACCCCGGTGTCTTGGGAAAGCAGCTCACACCCAGCCCATTAATGTTATTCCCTACCTGCAGCAGCCCAGTTACCCAGACAAGAAGGTATTTAAGAAGAGAGAACTGAAAAAAAAATCTGAGAGAAAAATACATGGAGCTGCTCAAACATCACTCTGTGGAGCAAAAAGCAACATTTTCATAATAAGTCACATGATGATTTTTTTCCCAGCTGTATTTGAATTGAGTTATTCACATAATTCAAGTAGACACAAATCCCAGTGTGAAAATATCTGTGCTCTTGTAGCCCAGTGGCAGCCCTTCCAGCATGACTTACAACAAAAGACTGAAAAAGTCCGCTCCCGCGGTACACACAAATTGGTTTATTAATAGAGCTCATCCAGCACCATTTTTTTTTTCTGACAGAAAATGTGTTTTTAACAGAATTGAAATTTCCATGAAGAACATTTTTCTTGCAAATGTTTAACTTTTCTTTTGGGAAAAAAGACGTTTTTGTTTCACGTCTGTTTAACATTAAGATACATCTTCCCTTCCCTTTCTGTTCCAAAGGAACCACAGCTATTTAGAAAATGCTGCACTAAATCTCCCTGACTCCTAAAATAAAAAAAACTGAGAATGAGCCTCACATAAAGAAAGATTGCAAGTGCCTTACTAAGGACTTTATTCATTAAAAAAGACTCAACTCTATTCTGCTTCTTGTCTATTAAAGTGAAATATTTTATTAAATGAAGCCCTTAATATGTTTGCTAAGACTCTGTCATGCTGAGCATTAACTACATTTCCATTGTTTTTCAAGTCCAAAAATAAAGTTGCTCTGCAGAGAGACAAGCTCACTTATAGCTTTCTTAACATAAAAAACAGCAGACAAGTTTGCTTTCTTGTGTGTTTGCAATGTCCAGCACACACACAGAAAATGCACAGCTTTCAGAAATCATTTAAGGAAAGGAGAGGGGATTAAAAAAAAAAAGAAAAAAAAAGTTACATGCATTTCAATTTCAGGTAGTGAGATTCCCTGTGATAGGATTTCATCCATGAGTACACAGCCATCGTCTACTGCCTGGGTGCACCCCAGGGTGTGCTGAGGACACCCCTGCACAGACCTGCTCCTCCTCAGTAATAACAATAATACCCAGGGGAGTCTTCCAGGCTGCCGGGTCTCCGGCCCTTTGCAAAGGGCTTGCACCACTGGGTGTACGAGTTGCTACATCTCCCCCCATAGATTCATTTTTGAGGTGATGTGTTGAGTCCTTTCAGGGGGATCACAGTTGGGGAAGCAGCTTGCCAGCCCAGCTGGACCTGTGCCAGCGCCAAGCCACTTCCCTGCCCAAGAGGATTTCCCCTCCCGACCTGCTGTAGCCTTGTGTCTGGGTTTTCTGCTTCAGACACAAGTCCACTCTGCCCTCTCCTGGCCTGCATACAGATCCGAGCCTGTGTAGTCACCTAGAATCTCCCCTGTGTGGAGGCTGGGGGACGGAGGGGATGGATACAGATGGGCTGGGAAAAGCCAGAGCCTCTAAGGGACAGGCAGAGGGGCAGTGACCCAGGAACAATGGACTGGGCAGCACCATTTGGGCGGCAGCACAGGATTCATACACAGGACAGCACCTTCCTGCCCCCCAAACTTTCCACCCTTCTGCTGGGTACTCTTCTGGCCATCCCAAATATGTTTGCCCTGGTAAGAGAGCTAAAGGAAAGGGCAGGAACATTCCCTCAGCCCCACAGTCCTCATTCAAAAATCATAGCAGTCTGGGGGTAGGAGGGGTATTGCCCTCTCTCCTTTTGGAAAGCATCTCATGTTTGGCGTGTATCACTGAAACGTGAGCAATAAAATCAGTAATTAGTAAAATGAAAGCAGTGACAGGCATTTCTTGTAAAAACACCGTGAGACATTACAGATAAAATAACTGCACATAAATAGGCTGAGCATTAGAATTATTGTCACCAACAACAGCACTGGGACACAGCAGTTTAGCAAAGGAAGTGAAAAATAGCGAATGTGATTTAAGAGGCAGAGAGAATCTGCGCCGGCAAGTTGTAATTACCGAAGCTGAAACCCAGCCAGGATCCTGGTTGACTGCCTCTGGGCTTGTGAAATGCAACCTGGAATCTTTAAATGACCAAATAATCGGGACCTGGGTTTCATGACACCAACGAGACACTGCCACCAACACAGCCACACCAGGACATCCGTCCAGCACTAAGCAGAGAAGGATCAGCCACAAACACCAGTCTCCACAGCACTCATGATTTCAGGTATCTGCAACCAGATATTCACCTGAACCAGCTCACCTTGGCATGGCCATTTGTCTTCCCAGGGTAGTACAGCTGCAGGTTTCTCTCAACCGTTCTTCAGCTTCAACACCCTGTAAGCATCTGATGTCTAGTCAAGGGACATCAATCATCCATTTTACAGTTCCCAGAATGCAAAGATACCTACCCAATTTCCTAAGAAACATTAATATTAAAGTATGGCTTTCTCAGCCCAAATCATGCAAGCTGAACAAAGTTCTCCTGACGTTTTATGACAAGGTGATTAATAATACCAAGAAGAAGAATGAAATTATACCAGATTATAAACTATTGTAAATCTTTCAGTCATCCCAGAAATAATGAATGTAGATTTCTCAGGAGAGCAGTACAGATTTAAACAGAATCATTTAGTTTTCTTGTCAATCAAGATGTTATTTATATAATAGCAGAAACAGACAATGAACTCAATCTTAAAATGAAGGTGTAGCACATGCAAGGCAAGGGTTAGAGACATTTCTTTAACGTTTTTTTTATTTTCAAAAAAAAAGTAATCAAAAAGTGATTGTAAGCTAGAATTCCAAAAACTGTTGAAGCAAATGTTCCATCTTAACCATCATTTCTGCTCATGGACATTCCCCTCTCCAAGCAAAAGTCACAGCAACAAGAAGTTCAGTGTTCAAGTCACCCAAACATAGGTGGACTTAGAAAGCCTGAGCTGACATGACCTACTTTTTTTCAAGTACTTAAGTGAAAAAGTTTAAGAGTATGGTCAAAACTGTACTGGCCTAAGCATCCACTGGACTGAAATGCTCCATACTTCCTTGGCATGGGTTATGGGGTCAAGCAAAAAGCAAATGCAAACTCTTCATTAGTTGTTCTAGAAATGCTGTTAAGTCTTCAACCCCCATCCCAAGACCAGGGTTATGGCCCTGTTCTGCTTCTGGCTGGACGGGGGAACTCTGTGCTCTCTGACCCCTTGAGGCAGGCTGTCCTAGACGTTACCTCAATGCAGTAATTAATAAATAATAATAGTGAATTTGAGCTCATGCAACTCACACAGGCTAAATGTTCCGAAGAAAAATTAATAATACATGCAGAAGAGATTCATTTGGGGGAAAAAACCTAACCTCAATTTGAAATAAAGCCTTGGTTGCCTTAGCGAAGAGGATTTAATTGCTGTAATCGCTACATCTCACATAAGGTCGCTGTTTGAGGGAGTCCACAGCACTGCTATTCATTCTGTATCTGCTCCATAGCAAATAAAGGACTACTGGTCCCAAGAGCATCAGTAAAATACTTCTGAAAAGGTTTAAATTATTTTTAAAGGGTCATTAAGCTTTGGCAAATGAGTCAAAAGTCATCTTAGCTGAAGCGCATAGGTACTTACGCCACATTATGGAGATAACAGCAGGAAATGCCATAATTAAGACCATACTACTAGTGTTACTGTGTGTCATTATAAACAGTACCCAAAACATGACCATTCCCTATCCATCTGTGTCCTACCCACCCAGGGTTATTACTGCCCCTAACAAATTTCCCAGTAAATATCAGAAATAACAAGCCAGACACTGGCACACGCGCCTTGCACACAACCAAATTCAAATCGTTTTACTGGCACAAGTCCTGAGCAACTCTATGGAAGTCAATTAAATCACCCTTCTTTTCTGTGTAAGAGAGAGAAGACTCTGGCCAGGCAAATTAAATTAGAGATGGGCCAGAGCCAAAGTCCCAGATCCAAAACAACCTAAAACTCACAATGCATTTGGATTCTGGTCCAGATTCTCACAGTCTGCTACCACTTCTCCTTTACTCTCTGCAACCTCCCAGGACGGGACAAACTTTTCAGACTGTCCCCAAGCATCACTTGGTGCATTTTATCACCATTTCCATCAGGGATCTGCATCAAAGTGCTCATACGTGTGCTTCCTGTGGCCACTTGGCACATTCCTTGCCCAGACCCTCATTAAGTTGAGCAGATACTTAGAAAGCCCATGAACAAGGCACCATCTATCCCACACTACTGCTTCTCTTCTTTTCCCACTTGCTGTCTTCTAGGACCAGAGCAATTAGAGATGCGGATTCAATTGAAAATGCATTTGAGGACTCCTTCATTAATCCCACAAAAGCTTGGGCCACACAGTGAGAAAAAAGCAACCGAGAAAGTTCAGTTGGCAGGAAAATTCTATAAAGGATGCAGTGGAGTGGGGAAGGTGTATTTTGGTCCTAGTGAGCATCTTAAATGAAAACACAGCAGGAGCAGAGGGAGACCTGCTGGAGCCATGCCTGGTGGCTCAGAGTGATAAGGGCAACAGATTGGCCCCACAAACATGGGGCTGCTTGAACATGGCTCACCCTCCTCCCTGGGATATCCCTGGAAATACTGCTGCTCTGCCCCATTCCTCTGCTGGGAATATCCACATCTCTGAGGGGATTCCAAGGATGATACGTTTTAGAGATGTTTTCCTCTTATGTGGTTGTATGCAACTCAACACAGGATGGAGCACTGCTCCCTATAGGGCACTGAGCCCCAGCACTGCTCAGGGTAGGGGGGTTCAAGTGGCAGACTGAAAGCCCGGGGGGGGAGGCGAGATGAACCCTGCCACACAGGAGCAGCTCCCTGGGCTCTGGGAAGCTCAAGGAGAGCTGCCACTGCTGTACCTTCATGTGAAGCAGTGCTGGCCCCACTGCGTGGGGGTCTTCTGCAGCTCTGCCAACACAAAGCATCACCTTCCTCATGCTGCTCTGCTCCCCGCTGCCCACACAGCGTTGGAGGGCTTGTGGCCAAAGAGTGCAAGAAGTGAAATAGCTTTAACTGTAAGCACTGTTTGCTGTGCCTCGGGATGGCAGACTCATTTGTCACTGTTTTCTTCTCCTGCAGCTCTTTTGATTCATCTGGGATCCAATAACTCTGTTAATATGATTTTCATACTCTGGCCAAGTACAGCATCCGAGGCACACATGGCAGCTATATGAAGCATTAAAAACCTCACACAAGCACAGGTCCAAAACCAGAATTTCTCACAAATTCTTTATCGACATAAAATGCACGGAGGGCAAAACCAAGAAGAAATGTTGACAATTTTCTTGCAATATTCTGTCTCCTGCTCTTTCTTAAAGTCCTCCCTCCACAAAGCTGTCAGCTATCACACCAGCCTCCTTGTATCAGACCATGCAAAAACTTACAAATCAACACAAGGACAAAAGCAACTCTGTTGAATCAGCGGGAATATGAAAATTGAGATCAATGTGCTCACTCCAAGCAATGCCTCATCAGTTCCATGGGGTAGCACTCCGTTTTTTACCGGGATAAAATGACAGCAATGCACGGCCCAAATTATTTATCTCAGGAAGAAAGTAAATTTCGAAGTAGACACATTTTGATACTTTTCTTTTAATACTATTCATCACACACTAGAAGTAACTGCATCAGCGACTGAATCACTGTTGTGTCTGACTTGTTTAAACAAGACCGTGATTTACTGCACTGCCAGCTAATGAAGAGCCCTACAAGGAGCTGATCAATGCCATCATTGTCTGGCAGCACAAAGCAGGGACCACTCCGCATATTGTCCAAAACAAAGACACACCCCCCAGGCTTGCTGCCAGGGACCTACTCACTAGGACACACAGTTTGCAAAAGCCACAGTGTGTCCCCAAACTTGAAATGATCACTCACAGACAGGAACCTTTTCTGAGCTGTCTTCCGAACCGGACTATGAGGTGCAAAAAAAAAATAAATTAAGAAAATGTTTATCTTACAACTGTCTTCCTTAAATTACCCTTTGTAACACCGTATATTTAAGCAGCTTTGTCACCTGAAGGCAGCTTTGTGTTCATTAATGAAGGTAACTGAACTCAGAGCCAGGTGCTCACAGGCAAAACTCAACTCCTAATTCTGTCTTCGGTGGCTTTCCCTTCCCATTTCACATCTGCACCAATGTTAATCACAGCAGGGGCAAACCATCTGTCCCTTCCTGCAAGACAGTAACTACAGACAGGATAGCACTCAACAAAAGAAAGATTTGGAGAAGAGCAGTGTGGCAATGCCCTGTGCAGACTGGAGAAGCTGAGCCTCTGGCAGCCCTTTTGATGCAGCTCCTCACCCAAGAGGGATCACTACCCAGCACACCTTCACATTGCATAAAGGGAGTCTGAGCAGATGCAACAAACCAAGGGCATCCTTTTAGTGGTGGTCTCTTCCAAAATCCACTTGCCTCCTTCCCAAGCATGCTCTGCATCACAAGCATTTTAACCAGAGCTCACACCTTGCTCTCAGTGCAGCCATGCCACATCTGCTGACAGCACTCTGCACATCCACACCCGGCCCCGAAGCAAGCACTGAGTAGTGCAGGAGCTGCCTGGTGTTAATTAGCAGGAGCTGTCATGTCGAAGCTTTCAGAGATGGGTATCTGCCTAGGAACAAGCTTGTAGAACCCAAATCATTTTAAAATGTAAAATCTCTTTCCATTACCATCAACAAGGCTGAGTTTGTGTACAGACACGTGGCGTATTGGCACCTTGAAATCCATGGGAAACACTTCTCACACCATCTCCATTTGCAGCTTATAGCAGTGTCTGCTAACATGCTGGCAGAAAAGAGGTTGTCGGGGCTCCTATTATGAACTTTGTCACACACGTGCAAAATGATCTGATGTGTCAAACAAGATGCACTGCCACTGGTTACACACAGCACTGCCTACCCACTTGTAGCTCAGTACTGCAGAGACAAGATGCCTGCTCACACACCAACTGACTTCAAATCAACAGAACTAACTCTTTTTTTCCACTTTATGGTTCTGAATACAAGATACAGCAAATGAATTTACATAACGTTGCCACATCCCTCAGTGCTCACAGATGCAGATGGGTGGATGAGTGAGAAAGCTGTGCTGCTGGCAGGACTCGAATAGAAAAAGCAGGGTTTCAAGGCAAACCAAACACCTTTTCCAATGGAAAGTGGGTCCTTGTTTCATTCCAGCTGTACTCAGTGTTTCCCCCACTATACACGTGAAATATTCCCAAACTGTCAAAATTAAAAATAACTAGCAGTCAAACTATTCTCCTGCTCAGTGAAAACACTGGTGAGATACACACACAGGCTAAATATTTTGAATCCATCTAATTCTGCACTTTAACCAACCCCTCCCCTCCAACTCTTACGAACATTTCCCCGCTCCCGTGGGAGAAGGGAGCATCCCTAAGCCAGGGCTGTTGAGGGTGAGGGAAGGGGCAGACAGCAGGGACACTTGCCACGGTCACCAAACTGAGCACCAGAGCCTCCCATCACTGCCTCACCCCCCTTTACCTTAATAACAACACCATGGTAATGAGCAGCCATGTTCCTGGACAAAGCATCACGTTCAGGACCCCTTCTGCAGGGCAAGAGAAGTTCCCATCAGAAAATGTCTCAATAAAAAACAGTGTTTTGTCACCACAATGCTGTGATCCCGTCTGGGAGTGCTTCAAAGCCAACATCCAACTAACAAGAGCTCCTCACTGTTGTGTGGGGCTGCTGCTCTGCCTGTTTTATTCCTACGAAGAGTGATCGCGGATGGCTGATTATTTTAGCAGATAGTTGACCTTTATCTAAAATTCCATTAAAAAGCTTTATTGACTGTAGTCTTGCAGGGTCTTCCCAGATTCACTAGGTCATTTATTCGCTGTCGGATATCCATTGGTTTTTAAGCTTTTAGAATTGCTCAAGCCCTAGGAAGGAGCAATTTTTCCTTTTCTTTTCTTTTTTTTTTTGTCATTTTTAACGGTTTCTAAGACTATATGAGGGGGTGGTTTCTTTTCTTCTCCCTCTCCAGTGTGCCTAAGGCACAGGAGGTTATCTTGGAGCACATAAAACAGAGACAAAACCTGGCAGTGTGGTAAGACTCTGTCTGGGGCAGGTAGGCTCATGCACGTGGGTGTAGCACAGGCAGGCACTGCCTGCAGGTACCCAGGGAGGAGCCTTTTTCACTTCAGTCAACACAGATTCAGGTCTACTTCATACAACATCCTTTTGAAATGTATAACTCCATATCGTCGTGCCAGGTTTTCATTAGCTGAAGCCACTTTTTCTGGGCCATGTGCCTGTCTCAAAAAGAAGTAAGAAAAATGAAAGAATGGTTCATCGCTTTCTGAAAGAGAATTTATAGAAATGGTTTATCCAAGCCAAAAAAAATTCTGGTGACAGCTCCCCGAGGCTTTGCAAGAGTGTCCTGAAAGGGTGTTACTCCCTTTCCCATTCAGTGACAAGAAGAAAAGAAAACCGTGGAAGCAAGAGAACGTACATCAAATGAAGCAGGAGATCTGGAAAAAAATGGTGTGAATTTGTCTTTGAGGAACATGTTATAATGCATATATACATGGGCACTGCGTTCAGGTTTCTTAGACATCTCTGCTATTTCCAGGCTTTGCAGTGCTTTCTATTTTTTATTAATATTACATATTACTACTTCATATTTTACATTTACTTCCATGTACATTCAGAGAAAAGAAAGAAATAACAAATTTAAACATTCATTGTGGGTTTATTAAAATCTTTGGGTAAAAACCAAATATTCCCAAGTCGCTAGTAATGCTTTAATTGAGTAATTATTTCTAAATCTGAACTAGCATTTCTGATTAATTTCAGAAGAGTATTTTTCCCTTTCTCAACACTTTCACTTCTGCTGAGTTTTCATCCTAAAATGACACTTGAGTTAATCATTTATTTCTCTCACCAGTAATAATCCTGCCCTGCTTCCCCATTCATAGCAGCTCGGTTACAAGCAATGAAGGCCACGCGGAGCCTCCTCCCCACACACAACCAGGCTGCATTCCCCACAGTCTGTATGCTCACATTTTCTATGCATTTCCAGATCTAAAACCTTCTGTTTTCTTTCCCTTGTTTGCTCTTGGCAGGAGACATCCTCTTAATGATCTTTTTCTGGCCTTCTAGACGACTGCTCAGACTTCTACAGATCTTTCATTATTAACACAGAAGCCTTGTAAGTCAGTTTTAATGGCCTGTGCAATTTTTATTCCTTAGCAGGAGACATAACCTCCTCCATATGGATATATGTTTATTAATATAAAGCCTTAATATCATTTTTCCTAGTGAGAATAATCAGTAAACTCAACGAGCATGTATTACACCTTGTACCGGTTCATCCAAAAATCAAAAAAGTAATCTTTGCCCTGTGCTGTGTGGAGCATGGCAGGAAGCAGCAGATAATCCTTCTCCCCGAGGTTGCCTAGGCACCGAACGACAGCCAGGCTTCTCTGCACAGTCCCACCATTCCCCTCCAGACAGAGGGCCACATCCCGACCACAGCCGCTTTCATTTCTCTGCTGGGGGATTCATTACCTGGTTTCAGCCCCTCACTATTATTCCTGGACTATCTCCAATCTCCGTCTCCATCCTGATCAGGGATAGACGAAGGATGGGTCGTTTGTGTTAGGGACGTGTAACAAATGCCAACAAACCCAGTTCTTGTCTGTGACTCAACAAATTGCCATTAGTGCTCAGCCTTCGTTACCATCACGTCCTCGCTGATGGTGTAAATGGGGATGTTTGGAGAACAGGACAGAACTCTGCCTTTTATTTATAAAGAGTGTGTCCTGGTTTCTTTCCTATAACCAAGGGGTGATTGTCCATTTATTCCATTAAACACTTTCCTGCTGTACAAAATGACTCCCATTTTTCTTTTAAATACATCCTTTGAGTCTCAGAATGAAGTTAAATAATAACACACACCCCAAAAGAAATGCAAGTTATTCCCAGTGCTATTGGATTAGATTTCCATCCTTCCAGTTAAGCAAGAATTGTTTTCTCTTCTCTCCTTTTTACAACTCCTCCACGTATACCAGGAGACAACTACTTTTAATTTATGTTTGTCAGTAAATAAGGTAACAAAGATACTCCTGTGCATCAAACGACAAAAAGTACCTGAAAATTTGTGACACTGATGGATTCTCAGAGCTGTGCTTCATTTTTCCTTTTTTTAAAACTCAGTAGCCCATAAAAAAGTTTAATCATGGCAACATAGCCCATTTCACCCCTTTATGGTTAAACTATGTTTTGTGGCAAGCCACCTAATGGGCAAAATTTATGTTCAGAGATGGTAAATTTTACAGTACAGATCGGACCAGCAAGGCCACAAATTAATCTCCAGTGTCAGAAGAATTTCATTGCACACATGCATAGATCATCTGTCAACAAAGCGAGCAATATGGCTGTCAGGCACAGCAAAAGCATTAAACACACACTTAGCATCCAAATTCTGCCCCCTGATATAGCTGGGTCTTTCAATCACACCACACTGGTTGGACTGCAGTATGAACAGCAGCTAATTCCCCAAACTACAGCACAACTAGAGCTCCAACTCATTCTTAGATTCTATTTATTGAATGAAAACTAACAACCAAGACTTAGCTTAAGCAGAGCAAAACCAGTTTGGACTGATGAAAGGGACTGGAAGCAATAGCTGGAGCTTCACGTATAGCCTTCAGCATTCCCTGTAAGTGACATTACTGGAAGGACAGGGGTTTAGCAAGTGAGTATCTTTCAACACAGCATATTGCTGAATCAAGGAACTGTTTCCAATTTCCAAGCTTGGTTAAGAATCCCAGATCTTACCAAAACAAGGAAGAATCTGCTCTCTCAAGAGAACTAAAGTCAGTTTTGCTAGAACAAAATCCAACATAAAATAAAATACTACACAACACAGCATGAAATAGTGAAGTGCATAAAATTGAGCATATCTGGGTTTTTGCATACTGTCAGAGCTCAAGGTTGGCATCAAATGCTCTATTGAGAACAACTTGATTTTGATCTATTGTTTCATATGAGCCAGACTGCAATTCACCCCGCTACACTTATAATGGATATGATTAAAAACAATCAGTTATATTAGGCAAAAATATATTTCCCAAGGCCAACATTCACCTCAATGTATTTTTCCCAGGCTATTACATACAGAAATTCTATGTGTAGAAAAACCTAGTGGGTTTATATGAACATTGAGCTGAAAAACAGAGAAAGCCTATGAGGGAAACTGCATAAATTAGATGCAGGCACTGGAGTGATTGTATTTCACTCAGCATAATTCCCTGCCTACTGTGTAAACTTCAGGTGAATAATCTCTCCATGGGCCCCACATCTGTCATTCGAAAGAATCATAGCAACAGTTGCCAGTGCTCTCCCCATCCTAGAGGATGGGTGAACCATCAGTAGAACTGCATTTTGTCTCTTACTTTCAGCATTCAGCTGAAGGTTAAATAAAAATACCTGCAGTTTCTCTGATGCAAACACAACACAAGCAAAGCCAAATAAAAGACCAGACAGACTAGACTCCATCAAGCCAATAGCAAATTTTCCAAGGAAATATTTCTGGGCATGTAAAACATGCTGATTTGCTGTAACAGAATCATCTCCTGGAGATGAACTGATTCTGCACACTTTTCAAAGAAGGAAATCCCCATGGAAACCTGACTGCCTTCCCAGCAGCTTGGGAGCACTGAGATGTACGCTCCATGCGCCAGGAACACACCTCAAAGTGACTCCTGGCTGTGGGCTGGAGACATGCAAGTCATGGGGGCCTGCTGAAGAAGACAAGGGTTTCGGTGGTAACCAGGCTCTAGAGGATCATCCTGGGGTTTGCTAGTTTGGAGGCTTTTGACTCCCTTTGTTTCTGCCTCCTTGAAACCTCAGATTAGTTACTGTGCTCAGCGCTTCCAGAAACTATTTTGCTTTTGAAAGGCAGCGTTTCAAAACTATCACTGCAAGAAGTTTTTGGTGCTTTCCTGGCCAACAGAAATAGCAGAACTCTACCCTTATACCGTTTGTTACAAGACAAATGTTATTTTAGAAATTTCAGTGGAAAAAAAGCATCCTTATCTTAGGTTGTCTCTAATATCTACAAAATTTTATCCATGGTGTGGCAAAGAGAACAAAAAATTGAGAATTAGGAGCTGATGTTAAATCCTTGCAGCATCTTAGGCAAATTCCATAATCTCTCTGCCATAGCACTGAGGATCAATAAACAACTGCTGAAACCTGATTGCTCCATGAGGTTGATCCATCTACTGACAGTGGCTGCTGGCCAAAACCTTACTCAACAAAGAAAAACCAGCAAACACAGGTAAAGGCAAGAATAAGTTGGGTTTATAGGAAGACCCTGACCCAAACCTTTTAAAGTCTGGTTAAACCCAGTGATATTTCTCACACATTTCCCCCTCACCCCGAGTAGATGAAAGTGCTTGGGATACTATGGACCATTTCTTTCTCTCTGCCTGTGCACTGTGTTATGAACCACTTGTCCTGATCCACATCACAATCTGCAAGTTTATTAATATGCGTGTGCTATTTCACAAAAGTTGAATGATTTGAAAGTGTTGTGTAAGGTTTGCTGTCTGTTTTCTCAACATCTGTCCCCAAGTGCACTTCTGTCATGTTCTGCTATCATTCTTGGATCAAAAAAGTTAGAAGTAAGGCACGAATATGTTTTGAGGTTTCCTAGCACAGGCTGCAACTCCGTCTTGCATTCTCACAGCATATGACACTTTCCAATTACCTTTTGGCCCTTTTATTCCCCAAGTCTGGCTCAGATTTCTCTCAGAATTTGGTCTCTATGCAGCTCTGAACCCACAGTCTGACAGCTAAGGACGTAACAAACATGCAGCACTAACCCTTGGGGTAGTTAGAAATGCCTGCATTCTCCTATTACAGGCAGATTCACAAGTAAAGGTCACCAGAAAGTCTTGAAACTTAAAACAAAAATGGGCCATGCAACATGCAGTGAAAAGCCTGATAAAGCAGGATGGGCTGTCTTACAGAAAAACTGAAGACAACTTGCAAAGTTTGGATCCAAATCCTGGCTCTGCCAAAGACTTCCTACGCAAGCTGAGGCACGTCTCATTTTCTCACCTCTCAGCTCCCCTCTGTACGATGCAACAAATTAGTTCCTCACCACGTATAACTTGTGCAAGATGTATCCCATGTACTTTGGAAAGACGGTAAGAAAGTTGATAAAAAGAGAGGAACCTTCACCAAAGAAACTCAAAACCCTCCTACAAACTGTCTAGCCAAATGGATCACAGCCGTTACTCTGGCTGAGTTTTAGAGGCATAATTTAAGAGGCAGAATTATGACTAGAAGCAAATAGAATTAAAACAGAAAATAATCATACAAACATTTCTAGCTCATACTTTAAAATCAATTCCCATGTTCCAAAAAGTGTCATCCACACAGATAATTCAAGACTATTCACAGTTTTCCCCAGTTGGAGAGGAAATGCTTGAGTTCTCTCAGGAAAACACTGAATGTAACCAAAGAAATTACACCTGACATCAATTTGTCCCTACTTGTAGACTATCTATCTATCTAGCATACAGCACCTCTTACCTTAATACAGCATTCTCTTACCTTAATACAAACTGGTCTGCTAGAGAGTCATCAGCCAGGGAAATATGAAAGGTCACAACGTCTCCTTCTCTGACAGGGTTGAGTGGTAAGCGAATAATGATATTTTCATCTAGCCTCAGTGAAGACTGTTTTAATCTGTCTTGATTTGGATAAACAATGATGCTACCAATCCTCTCCATAGCTGACAAAGCCTTGTGTTCATTATCTTGACCAGCATGGATATTGTTTTCCCATTTTGCATCCTCTGGAGAACATTCCCCATCTGCTGTATAAATCTTATAGAAGAGCTCCACAGTAATCCCTTCCAGGGAGGCTGTTTCCTCTGAAACCAGGGGTGGAGGGGAGCTGAACCAGCTGGGAGATAATTCCAGCTCCGCAACACATAATCCTAGCTGACCTGTCAATCTACAGCTGGCCACAACTTCTCTAGACTCCAGGAAAGCAAACATCTTCACGCAAGGCAACCTCTCCGCAGAGTTATAGTCATCCCAGTCCTTCCCCGCAATATAGAACAAGGTTTGTATTTTAGGTTTGTTGGAATAGATTGAGCTGTCGATTATGTGAGATTTTAATTTCCAATTAAAAGTGAATTTATTTGTGAAACCAAAAGATGCAGAAGTCAGCATGAGGTCCAAGGGAAGAGCCTGTTCAACAAAAAAGGGTCCATACGTGGCATTTAGGACAGGTGGCAGTTTGGCTTTGTATATAAAGAATGAATCCACCCTAGACTGCAAACTGGAGTTCCTCATGATATCCTGGTTGGCTTCTTTGAGGAAGAAGAACACATCAGCATTGCAGATGTGATAGTTCGCGGGGAGATACGTTGGCAGGTTTGAAAATCTCTGTATGCTGTCCATGATCCCTCCTCGGCTCTCCACCACTGCAGGCCAAAGATAAAAGGAAACAGAAAGACAACTCTAATGGTTGCTTAGCACGCCTCTCAGTTTTTCTCAAAAGCAATGTATTACCAGAGATCAATACTGTTAGCAACAATTATGAAACAATCTGACACAGGTACCAAGGAATAACACTGTTGTCTCAGAGCTCAGACACTGAAAATACCCCATTGCATCAGCTGTACAGCTCCCTTTCCACCTTGCCCAGGCTAGAATCTACTTGAAAGCCATGAACCAAGTACTGGATAAAACAAGGAGGAGATCGGCCAGATCCCAGTCTAAGTTGCAAAACTTTTTACTGGTTGTTTTTTGTTGTTTTAGTACCAGATGAAATCTATTACTTTTTCTCATCCACATACAATATACCTCAGAAACTGGCATTTGGAATATTAGCAGGCAGTGAAACAGAAGGGTCTGTTCAGTCTAACATCGCTAACACACGATGCAATGGGGGTTGCAAACCTGCATCACTCCCAACCCACTTCTGTCAGGTCAGTAATTTGGAAGTTAGCAGCAAACTGATAAAAGCTTTGCATTCTTGAAACCTAAACTTTTCACACAAAAAAAAGATGGGGTTTGATAGAGGTCTCAGTGGGATGGATGTATAGGGAGGAGTGAGCTTGAGAGAAGGAGCGAAATCCTTTACATGCAGAAGGTTCGCAGACGCTTAGAAAGATTTTTTGGTTTAATTCCAGAGGAGAATGAAGCACATTTGGAAACCACAAAAGTTTCTCTACAACACAATGGCCAATCCTCCAGTCAGTGCTGAGCAATTTTTCCCAAGCTAGAAAAGATTCCAGAGGGAGGGAGGGATCAAACAGATGTCTTTGATTTGGGCCGATCTCTAATTAATAGCGAGAAATATTCAATCTGGGCTGTGATTCTACCAGAAAGAAATGGTGGGTCTTTCAAACTAACAATTCACATGCTCTGACAAAAAGCCAGTGAATGCCAGCTCCTGGGACTGCCACAGAAAAAATAAACAGAAACCAAATGAATTAAAATGAGGCAGTTCTGTAATGCACAGAGATAACAAAGGGACAATGACAGATCCTAAGGTCAAAGCTCTCGTTGTCTCTCACTGGGGCTTAGCGGCAATTTTACTGTTTGTCAGGACTGGGCAGAGCAGATACACAACACGACAACCACACGAACAATTACACCTCTTACAAGCCAGATGACTCAGATACTTACAGCCACCATTTAGTACAGATAAAAGCTTTAAGATTTAAGCTATTTTTTCAGATTGTGTATTTTTAAAGCCTACACTTATCAAAGACAGATTCTAGGGCATCCATTTGACTTTGCTACACTCGTTCTCAGTTGAAATTCTGCTCATTTATTTTCAATGGCTTGATATTATCTATGCTTGTTTAAATGCTTCTCATTTCATCACAACACTTCTGCCTTTACTTTTGGTGTATATTTAATTGTGTCAAGGTTTTACTGTGGCCACTGGGATATTCTTTGTAGGAATGAATAAACATGCAAAAATATATAAAAGCATAAAAAAATTCTCAGCAGGAAACAGCATCAACAATCTTCTCTCTCACTGCTCCACATGGGGATGAAATTGGGGTTTCCTCTCAGCTATACAAGGAAAAGGAATTGCAGAGCAGCTGCCATACAACCGCCCCAACGGGCTGTCCTCTTGTTTCTTATGCCCATGCATAGACATTTCAGCCCCTCTCTCATAACACACCAGTGCATCCAACCCCTTCCTCTGGCTGCACACAGCGATGGACCTGGGCACCCAGCTGCAATGCAGAAACCCAGATGATGAGAAACTTTCTCCTCCCTTCCTCATGTGAGCACTGAGCTGGGGCAGCTTGCCATGGTAGCATAGCTCACATAGAGGACAACCAATATTCTAGTGGAGAAAATTGACTTTATCGCTTCCCTTCCCCATCCCTTTTCATTCAGATGTGAATGTTGGGCAGCTGGTGCACTCCCTGAAGCATGTCACAGCCAAAGACCTTGATTCTCTGTGGGAAGTCATAGGGTGTGAGTAGTAACAAACAATTCTGGAAGAAGACAGAGATCTCTCCATGCGAGAGGCTGACCAAGCTACAAGCAATGTGTCTCAACAGGTGAGACAGACACCACGTAAAGTAGTTGCTGCATAGCAGAGATGGACACCACTGCCTGTTAGTACCAGGCACAGGAGGCTGCACAAAGAGCAGAGGCTAGAGAACCCCATTTAGCAGGGGTCAGGCAATGCCCCACTACTGCCTGCTGTGCTGCTCTGTGGAAGCCTCAGTGTTTTTATCCCACCACTGAATAATAAAGTGCTTGGGAAACACACTGTGGGTCAAACCTCATCCTGCTCATAGCAGGAGGAGAAGGGAGAAGATCAATGCCAATTCTAGAACCAAAGTCACCAAGGGATGTTTCAGCAGCTCCATTACTGCTCTGCTATTTATAGAGCTCCTTGACATGGCATGGCTTGCACAACTGCACAACTCAGATGCTGAAAGTGAACTTTGTTCCTGTGGAAACCAAGGCAGCGAGGGGAGGAAGGGTGCTCTTTCTTTACTGAGAAGCCAAATGCAGACAAGCACATTCCTGGATTAATTGTAGATAAATTGAACTACGTTTGAAATCAATACTTTTGAGAAGTTGCATTTATCATGAAAATTGTGCAGCCATACAGGTAAGCAAAGGACATGCAGCAGCAAGAGTACCCTCTAATTTCTAGGAGAAGAGCTAAAATTTGCCTTCTCCTAAAACACACCAGATTGCAGAGGAGCTTTAACATTGGCATAGTTCCTGAGCCTAAAGAGGAACAAAAACCGAAGTAATGCTTAAATGCACCTGTGTTTACATTATAGGACTTTCCCCCCTCCCTCCTCGTTCTTTATGCAGATATTTTATCTCTCTCAAGCAGTGATTTACAGGAAGTTTAAAAGTTATGTTTTTCCTTTTCCTCCATTTCATTACAGGGGCAACACTCAGTGCTTCTCAGAACTTGTACGAGGACGAGAGTATCAGCCTGCTGTAACTCAAACAAAATGAGACACAAATTTTGTCTGAAAGCTTATATGGGAAGCCATAAACACCAGTAGACAGGGCTGGGCTTTGTCCTAGAACCAGCCTGCAACAAAATATGATATCTCAATTTAGCAGCATTTTATGACGTTGTAGGAATATCTAGAAAGAAATCCTTCATATGATGGCAGGCCAACACCCCACCTTTTTAATTCAGCACATCAGCACCACAGCATCAATCTCCTTACAGTAACAATCAGAAACAGGACACATTTCCAGCTTTCTGGTGTGCAACAAAGCGACCAATAAATCACCTGCTCCTTTAATAAGCACTCCAGGAAGATTAAAAAAGGGCAGAACATTAGATCAGAATGTGGGTTAATGCTAATGATGTAACAAAAGAGAGCAAGAGCTGAAGAAAAGCAAACAGAGACCAAATCAGCATCCTTGGAGACCAGGGCTATCTCAAAGGCTGGACACAGTCTGTTTCTCAGACTGCGGTGGCATTGGGGGTGTGGAAACAACACGTTGTTGGACAGGACTAGAGATATTTAGCTTGAATTTCTAAATAACTTTTGCCTTGTAACAGTTTTTCAGCAAATGCTTTGCCCCTTTTAAAACCTGTATTTGGACCAGCCAGATAACAAGACCTCTAGAGCAACAGGACAACTTGTAAAATCTCATCGCTCCCATTTTATGCCGAAACTCCTTTCTCCAGAGCTGGGCAAGAGCCTCATAGCCCAGCTCATCCTACAAACTCGGAGAGTGCAGATGGAAAGGAAAAAGCCTTCTGATGTTTCTGAAGAGCAGAGAGAGAAGCCGCCATCATGCACATAAGCAGCCATGCAACGCTGTACCCCTTCCTGGCCCTTACTCTGACCAGCTCAGACTTCAAACAAAGCTTCCTTTCTGTTGTCTTGATGATTTTTTACTTAATCATGAAATTATTCATCACTTTTGTTTTTAATCTTATTTGACCCTGGACTGGTACCATAAAAAGCAGCACAGGACTAAGTCACATGCAGAGCCATAGCAGTGGGTCACACACTGTGCAATAAAAATCTGCCATCCACGTAACTCAAGATTTCATCCAAGCTACATTTATTGGATTTCATACATTTAAATAAGAAACAAAACAAGTATCCTACTAGAAGGTAGTGGTGGCAGTGGCAGGTCAGCATTAAAAACTAAGGCATCTGTGTTAAGTTGTAGTAAGAAGAAAGTCTTTAAAATTCAGCATTTTGTAACTAAAAATGAAAATAACTCCTGTTGAAGCATAAATTCAAATTTCACATCTAAATCATCCCTCTACTTTACTTAACTACATAACAGGAGCCAAGTATTACATAAGCCCTCAGAAATTCTGGAGTTGGAGGTGCGAGGAACAAGAAGCATTTAAAATATGCAATTTTTTAACATCCCTTTTTTTTTCTGAAAACAAAAAAGAAAGCCAAGCCTGCACCTGTGGAAAAACTGTGAAAATGTTAAAATTCATCTTTCCTGCAGCATCATCAGAATTGTGGCATGAGATCATACAGACACTCTGCTTTATAAAAGAGGAATAATTTCAAGTAATGTGGTGCCAGTAAGTACTATGATGTTATCCATGACTCATACAGAGGCAATCAATGGCTTGTCTGTATAGGAGAAAAATCACCAGCCCTTCCCACTAGCCCTCACTGAAGACCATAAAGACCAAACTACACATGTACATTATTCCACTATAAAAATGGCTCTATTCATAATAATTATTTTGCTCTGGAAATGCAGGCATTATCCTTGAATAAAAACACAGTGTATCCCAGAATAGGGTGTCTACACAAGGAAAGCTATTCTAGAACTGATAAATTATAGGAGAATAATTAATGCTGGACCAGCTGTGTAGGTCACTTTCTATCGTGCACGCAAGGGTCAAGACCTGGTGCTGTTTAGGGACCCCAGTCATGAGAGGCTGTGCAAGGTGATTTGGTCTGGCTGCAGCTGGGGAAACTCTGACTTAATCCTGACAGCAGGGAAATGAGGAGGAGGATTTACAGTGTGAAAATCTAGCACAAGTTTAGACCTCATTTGAGCACTATGAGTAGGATAAGTTTCGGCTCTGTGAGGATTTCAGAAGCCCAGACGAACACCCGCCTCGTGCTCTCCCTGACTCATTCCAAATTTAATAAAATAACCACGAAAGAAGGATGTCACTATTTACTTCCCACATTCAGAGTCCATCCTGTGACTCATCTTCTCAGTTTTAGATTAGGGAGGAAAAGTCCTCCACAGTCCCACTGAGGAACAACTTCCATCATCCACCATTCAAAGACAAACGATACTCCTTCGGTACTTGAGGTAGTTATACAGTGAACCAACACTGGCACAGAAAAAAAGCATAACAGTCTTTTCAGCTGTAACAGAATAATTTGAAGATATAAATGACACTGCAAGAAAGTGCTAAGAAGAGTTTCCGTTTTTAACATTAAATTAAAGTCAGCCCAAAAGCTGTTAGCATATAAAAAATTGTAGCCTTAGAAAAGATGACAGGATCCCTCTAAGCTTTTCTCATTCTCTCTTCTTATCCTAGTATGATGTAAGGACAGAACTCGATGTAGAACTCACAACCTATTTACAGTCCTTAACATCCAATCTCGATCATGCATTAGTAGAGACAGAGATTCACTTTGCCAAATGCTGCTGGTCGGACTTGTCTTGTTTTGAAAGACAAGAAAAAGGATGCAATTTAAAAAAAAAATCTATTTAATCCAAACCTCTAAGACTGAAGAGAGGTTCATTAACTTCTGTAGGCTTGGGACAATGTCTCTTGCACTTATCTTCAAATGCCTCAGTCAAACTTTAGTTACCCAAGTTTCAGTGCAGCTATGCCTCCTGGCCACCCTCTGTGGGAGCAAGTCCATCTCATTTGAGATAAGTATCTAAGCCCAGCACACACGCGAGCCTCCCCTTTCAGTAAATCACTGAAAAGGGTATCTCCAGAATTTATTCATCCTTTCCTAGGCTCCTGTATCTCACGGGTGATAAATGATCCTTGGGAGGAGCCTATTTCTATCCATTAACTTGACTGCTAAAGGTGGCCAGTGCAGACCTGTGTGCTGGAGCTTTAGATGTCTATGGGCAAGGGAGTCCTGTCCCATCAGATCTGATTGCTCACTCTTGCTAAAGCTTCTCTTCCCACTCTGCTTCCAAAAAGCCTGAAAGCAACACCTCGGGCTTCAAACCTATTGTCTACTAAAATACATTTTTCAGTGCAAAATTAAACCATGCATATGAATTAAATCCCTGGTTCAGTAATAAATTGTATTATTGTGTTCCAAAGCAAGTCAAGTGCTTTGCCTGCTTACTGTCACCAAAAAATTAAGTTGGATGTGGAAGTTTCTGAGCTGGTGCTTGCTACAAGTTTTTAGCTTGCATGCATTTTGCACAGTCACCCATACTGAAAGACATATGTACAGCAAGGCCACCTACAGATAGTAATAAAACTGTACTGTCTGAAAGACTGCCTATAAATCTTATTAAAGTAATCCCTTCCCTGAACCCAGATTATTACATTCACCTTTATGGTAGAATAAAAATTAATTTTCTCAGCTATAATAAGTGTATGATAAGAAGGCATCACTTGGGACTAAATAAAGATTATAATTAACTCTGACTGAATAAATCTAAATTTAGCTTGGACTAGCAATTTGTTTTCATACATTTTCCTCTACGACTGAGTGAATAGGTACAGCAGGATTAGCATCCCATGCCAGTTCCAGCACTGCTGGCACAGAAAGGAGTTGAGGCAGAGTGTAATTCAATACCCAAAAGGCCTGAAGATTAATTCAGGGTTCTCTATCAGCGAAAGTTTGGAAAACTGGAGAGAAAAAGGCAGGCTCAGAACAGCCATTAGTCCAGCAAGGAAAGCGTGTGAAGTGCTGAAGTCCAGGGAGAATACTGCTCACAGCACTTCCTAAATCAGCATTATGCAAAGACAGGATCTCTGCCACAGGCTGCTAGAGAGCACGTTCAGGGGAAGCAGCCCTCTGTGTTTGCCTGATCTTACTTTTTCCTACCACATATCTGCTTTTGGGTGCTATCAGAAACAGGCTGCTGGGCCAGATGGGTCTGTGCTCTGACCTGGTACGGCCATCCTTAACCTGCACTCCCTCATCTGCGGCACCTCAGAGGTGATCCCTAAAGCAACTGCAAAACAAGACAACACAACATTCCACAAGCACAGGCAAGCACACCAACAAAATGGGGTAAATCAAATGCATCAAACAAATACACAAAGTTTACACTGATTTTTTTTATCTAGTTGAAGATAAAAACCCTTATAGCAGCACTATACCCAGCAGATTAGAGATTATTTTTTATAAGTAGAGCCTCGTTTCCTTGAAAAAAAGAGTTGAGGAACTGCCTTGTTAAGCCACTGCCTCATTATCTGCCATTCTCTGGGAAGATGATTGTTAACAACTTTATTATTGAGAAGGGGGAATTCAGGCTTGTTCATCAAAATAGACCACATATTTATCCTAGCCAGGGAATAGCATGTAACCCAAGCAATAAAGCTCCTGTGCTCCCTCTGATTTCCATGCCAGCCCGTGCAGACAGCGGATTTGCCTGCATAAGAAGATTTTATCAAGTATGAAGCAACAGCTGAGCCACTATCATTACAGCAGTATGGTTCTCCAAGCAGATACGTTTATTTCCAAAAGACTGGAGTTCTTTTAGCTTAAAGGTGACACATTCTGAAACCAGAAAACCCTGAGGAGTGCAAATTCCTCCTGAATCATTAACACTGGCTGTTTTAGTTAAATTTGTCACAGCTTCTAAGCCAAAAATCCAGCATCTCTATAGGTTATAAAGTGGAAATTTATTCTGCCGTGGAGAAGAGATCCCCTTTCCTCCAAATGCTACCATCATGCAAAGGCCTGCAAGGACCTGAGATACAGAACATTAAACCTGTGACATCTGTAACTGTAGGAAGGCTATTTCTGGTGAGTTTTAGAGGCTTTTATTGCTCCCTCTAAGCCCTGTACAGTGGGAAACACGGTAGCTAAGGCACCTGGCTTTATGGGCTGGAGTAGCAGGAAAAATAGTCACAATAAAAAAATTTTAAAAACTCTCTAAACATCCCTAAAATAGCTTTTCTTGAAACATACTGGGATGGTTTCACCATCTGTGAGTCATGTGCCCATCCCCATACCCCATAAAATCTTTATGTCAGCATGTTTTGTATTTATTCACCTCCACCTTGCTGTTGCATGCACACTTCTGGCCAAAGTCTTCATTGTTAAAAACATTTATTCCAATATGTCTGATAGAAAAAGCTAGAAGTTAGATAAATATATATTCCTGTAGTACTACCTATATGTTGTGCAGAAGCACTATGTGATCCCATCCATAGACTGTACAAGCACAGGGTAATGGTGTTCCTAAGCCAGGTGTTCATGGCCTCCCAGGGCCAGTGAATTCTTGCCCAAATCTCTTGGGTGTAAAATATTATTTCCATTAAGGCGAATGGGAGCATTCCAATGGGTGAAGGACAAAGAACAAATACTGAGGGTGAACCTACAGAGAAGTGTGAACATGGAGACAGCATGAGGACACTTGAACACTCCCTTTACAAAAACCAAGCAGAAATGTGATGAGACATTCACAGGGTTTCTCCTTCAATCCTCCATCAGCCGCCTCCAGCTCCCAGCTCGTCTGACAGAAGCAATACAGGTATTTGCAGAACTGAGCTTTCCCAGCCCAGACTGATACCCTGAGTGCTAGAAGGGAGTTTTCTCCATATCACTCTCAGCACAGCCAAGGCCACCTCAGTGCAGATAACTGACAAAGCTGCTATAGCTGCCCAAATCTCAGTGCAGGGAGGGTGCCCAAGAGAAGTCCCCTGGGAATTTTCCCAGCTAATGTACCTGCTGCAATTGCTCAGGTGGCTCTGCTGGACTGATCACTGCTCTAACTTGCCATTTTAATTTGGATCAAGGGTGTTGATACGGCAGCTAAAAGTCACAGGCTGCTCTTGGCAAGTTTCTTTGCATCTGTTATACAACAGCAATAGGGAATTGTCCTGCCAGGTACAATTAGAGGCATTAGCACAGTGGCTAAAGGTCACAAATTCATCAGCTGAAAGAACTGAATGACAGAGCCTCTATTGCGAGCTAAACTGAAGTTTAAACACACCTGATTAACCAAGTAGGGTTTATATTCTGGTTACCTGGAGAGGAGAGACAACTGCTAAGGCCGTGCACACACACACAGAGGTTTTTTTGCACAACCTGCTGCTCAGCAGGCACAAATCCCATAAACACAAAACACGAAACCACAGCCCATGACCAGGTGCCTCCCCCAGGCGTGAGCAGCATTAGGATATCCTAAAATCTCCTTCTCCCTTGCAGACACCCCTCAGCTCTTCTCAGCCAGAGGTGGAGATGCCAAAACCAACCCTGAAAACCAGGGCACCACCAGCTCAGGCAGCACACCTTTGCTACGGGGGAAGTCGAGAGGCACAGCCACCCTGGGTGAAGCTAAGCCAGGTGACAGTTCCAGGAGCCTCAGCAGGGCTGCTGGACCCCTCACCCAGCTCCCCACTGCACAGCACTGGTCCTGACATTGCTCCTTACCCCAGCACAGAGTTGGTGCTTCCAGCTGCCAGCATCACAAACCCCTCTGCATCCCTCCCGAGACCTGATAAATAAGGTTTGTCACAGCTACTGGAGGTTCTCATTGCTAAAGAGAAGGTTAGGAGAGGGCTCCCTACTACCGTTATCCAAAGCAAAACTCATTTTCCCTCAGTGATATTTCATAAGCAACAGAAAATGGATATGTGTATGGGAATGTTTGGATATATTCTCCAAACAGAAGGGCCTTACAAGGCAAACATATTCACTAAGGGCACCAGGTGATTGCAAAAGTAAATCTTTTAAATATATACTCTAAACTATTAGCCAACTGTGAAATATTTGTATTCAGTGTCAAAACATCTGTGTCACACAAAGCCAAGAGACTGACAGGAGAAAGGCCGGGATTTATGTTAGCTGGGGTCTATCTGTCATGGAGATAGGAAAGCTGAGCGAGAGTCCTTTTATTAAAATCACTCTCCCACTGCAGATATTGATCTAAGCAGCTAAGGTTGAATAGCAAAGTGCATCCCCATCTCTCACAAAGTTACGTGCTGGTACAGCAGTAAGGGACTGGGGTAAGTGTCCTCACAACCCCAGCAAAGGGCACCCCAAAGGGAAGTGGGCAGGGAACAAGAGGCACTGTATAAACAGTGCCCTGCAACACCATGGCACAGCTGCCTTCCAGGAACCAGAAAGTCCATCTCAATCCACTTCCCCAATTTTCAGGAAGCCTATTTTGCTCCCCAAATCACTAACACAGGTTGCCTTTACTCCCAGATTGAGTTCACCTTTAAAACAATGGAGAAACACAGGGCTGCCTGCATTGCTTGCATTCCCATTTTAAGGAGCAAATGCCATTTTGAAAGGATGCTTCCCTAAATCTGCTTCAGCATTTTCCTCTAAGCAATAGCAGCAATAACTTCTGCACCAGTTTGGGCTGATCCCTCCTCTGGCAGGTCTCCTTCAGCTCTCAGAGGACCTGGATCCTGGCTGCATTTCTCTTTGCAAACCCCAGCTTCTGACTGCAGTGAGTGGCCTCAAGCATTACACCTAAGGACAAAATGAAGCAAATGAACATGAAGTTCTATATATTACAAACTTCCTGCATTCCTGCATCCACATGTTACACAGGTACAGCATTTTATAGAACCTCTGACTCTCCCCAGAGAAGCTTCTGCCTTTGGTGGCATTGAAAAATTCCTTGCATGAGCCAGAAATTACAAGATGATAAAATGCTGGCAGCAGATTCTCCAAAGGCATTGTCAGAAAGAGGTAAGGTTGGTCCAAAGCCTTTCTCCAGAGCAAGGGGCTTTCACTGGATTCTCCATCCTGTTGTTTCGAATCTCTTGGAGGAAACAAGTTCCAAACTGATGGGCCTGAACAGCCATGGGAAATCACAAAAGCAGCTTACAATAAAACCCCTGTAAAGTTATTAAGAACACAGATATGTCTTGAATGCACAGAAAATCCTGTGTCTTACCAGCACTCATCCATAGCCCACTGTGACTGTAATCCCAGGAAGAATATGCTCCATGCACAGCCCTGCTAGGGACTGCGATAAAACATCACAGGATGCAGAGACACGCAAAGCAAAACCCTGGGTCCAGCACCAGCCCCACAGCTCTGCCTGAGCACTGGGGGCAATTCTCATTTCACTCCCCATCACTGTTGGATTCCTCACCTGGACAGAGGCCCTGCCTACATATGCTGATTTTAGGGACTGTTTGCAAGGTAGACAGTTAAATTCCTGCTCCAATGTTTGCAGTGTCCAGGTCTATGGGAAGAAGTCAGCTTTCTCTTAGGTTTCCCCACTGAACTCCAGAGGTACAGGCTGATGCCCCAGCAAGATTTGTGTTGCCATCCTGCAAACACACGTGCACATACATCATTTCAAGTGTGTGTGCAGCTTCACTAATCCAGGGAGTTTTCTCACTGGAAAATTTAAGCACAAGCTGCAAAGTTTCAGGACAGAGACCTGTGAGGCCACCCAGCCTTTTAAGTGCTTCAGAAAAAGCTCCACAGCTGTACAGACTCACCACTATTAGTTCAGGGATATCTGTGCCTTTTTTATCTGAACCCAATCTTTAACCTGCACTTTGCATTGCTCTCGCAGGCAACCAATATTACACTAACCAGGCTCCCAAAGCAATATGTGTGCTCTGACTCTCCTAGGAGCAACCACACAGGTCTAGTTCTGCAGTTCAGACATCATTAAGTTATCAGTTTATATCAGTTTATATCTGCCTCTCAGGGAACTGCACAGAAAAACAGGAATCCTGCCTTTCTAATGACAGATTATTTTTTTCCCCCACCCAAAATACCCAGAACAAAAGTTTCTGTTTCCTCTCAGATTCCTTTACTTAATTCCATGTTTTATTTTTGGAATGACAACAGCCTCAAGCAACTCCATTAATTTGTTAGGTAGTAAGAGAACTTTGCATTCCTGGGGTGATTTCTGACCTCCTCCCCTGCTCCCTCGCTCATTGAAACCGTCCTGCTCAAGCACATCTCGCTATAAGAACAAAGTATCATTTTTTATATACTTTAATGCATGATTTTATGTTATGAATACACATTTGGCATATTTTACAAAATAACCATCCCTCGGCACCACTTTTCTCTTACCACAATGATCAAAGGTTGCAGTTTGTCATTCACACCTGGAGAACGGCTCCTCCTGGGGGGAGGAGAAGGAGCCTGCAGCCTCGCCCAGGACTTCTCTTGTGTTTGTTTCTCTGCCTGTAGCCCATTAGCAATTTAGAGTTGGATTTTCTAAGCACAAGGAAAATTCCCAATAGCTCTGGAGGAGGCAGTTCAAGGAGATCTTGTCAAAATATTGGTGTGTAAGAAAGTGAAACCTTATTATGGCTTTCATACTGCAATGCACCAAATATGGTTATGTTGCTTGCAGACAATTATTAACTTATAGGCAAAGAATAAAAACTCTTAAGCAAAAAACAAACTCGGATGAGGTCATACTTGCTGTGTGGTTCATTTGTGTTAATATATTAGGGTAATAAAAGATAATGAGCATTAGCTGACAGCATTTTCAAACTCTTCAAGAGTCAAGAGAAGTAAATTAGATCAGATCCAAGATTGCCTGAGAAGGCAAAAAGCTGAATCTAATTCTTTTCTCAATGACAGTGTAATTATAAAATTAAGAAAAAGTCACAAGACATCAAATCATAGACCAACCCAGCATACTAGTTAGAAAACTCCAGATATTAGTTTAGGATTAGATTAGGCCAGTGCCTCAACCAGAGCAGAAAGTGCTCGCCTGCCAGGATAAACCATCCCAAGGGGGTGAATTGGATGCACAGTAATTTATAGCAGTGTTTCCCAGTTTGCCCTATTACCTCTGAATTGAAACAATTCACTGATAACCACCTGTAGCAGCTTGGGCAAAAGACTGAGGCTTGACACATCTGGAAAGTCCGGGAACAACCACACTAGGGATGGTTATGCATAGGGTTAGCCTAGACCCTGCAAGCTCACACCTACAACTGCCTCATCTCATCAGAGAGCCAGGACAGGGAGTTGCACATGTGTGACAGGCAGTGGGTGCACATGGGCACAGCCCTGCTGGGGATGCAGCTCCACCACAGCTCAGTGTCAGCATTTGCCCATCCAAAGCTGCCACAACAGGCAGTGAGAGGGAGAAGCAAAAAAAGCCACGTTAACCTTCTGCTTAGTGGCATCTCCTATAAACCTTGGTGTGGAAACATCAAAAGTGCAGTTCAAGTTTGAGTCAGTTCAAGTTCAAGTCATATCTTATCACATCCAGCACTGCTCACCTACCCGTAGCCTAGAGAACACAGTTCTGCTGAAAATCAGCACACAGGGCACTCTGCTTCGTCTGGTGTTTATAATTAGAGCAGAGCATGTAATTCACACTGCATAATTTATCCATGGTATTTAGCATACGGAACACCCAAAGCAGGTAACAACTTCCTGATACTTATTTGTTGGGTTTTTTTAGAAAATTCCATCAACTTCTTCTCCGCTTCCTCTGAACTCTGCAAAAAGATTATAAACCTCTGGCTATTTTCTTCCAGGGCTTGAGCTCCTGGCTAGCTGTGATCAGTCAGATTAATTCAATTCTTTTTCAGCCTTCTATCTTCAACTATTCTTGTTTCCCAAATGGAAGAAAATGTGTGCAAGCACTAAATCTCAAATGTGCTATTCTAACATTTGGATTCCATTATCCTAGAGATAACAAATAATCCTATAATGATATGTAATAAGTTAACATTTAATCTCATATCAGAGAGTTCAAAGGGATCACAGCCAGCTGGTGCTAAAATAAGCTAAAGCCTGAAAGAGTTGGAGACAAAGATGAGTAGCAAGTGAGATCTAAGCTGCTCTGACTCTTTGAATTGGCAAGACAGGTTGGTAAAGAAAGGATTGAATAAAACCCCTCAGATGAAGGGGACCATCTCCAAAATCCACCAACCTGTGCCCCTTTGCTGGGAATGTAGTCCCTGCAGTCCATCCAACATGGAGGAAGGGAAGACTTTCCAACCTCAGAGCTAACAAGCAGGGAAGGTCATCATCACCCAGTGCTGCCCAGAGGACTTAATTCAGTGCTTGATTCGTCTCCCTGTCAAGGTGCAGAGATCTGATGAGGCTGGGAACAGGATCCAACCCAGGATCAAGCTCTCTCCAGCTGCAGAGATCCAGAGCCACCCCCTTTTTTTCCCCGGCCCTACTTCATGCACAGGCAGAACCAAAGAAAGGACACATAGTTTCAACACAGAGAAGCCAAAAATAATTTGTCATTTTGTTTTCCTTTCTCACACCTTCATATGGAGCACTAATATACCAACCACTGCACAATCTTCATTAATACAGACAGCTATTAACAAAGTTTTCTCCTTAGAGGTTTCCTTAATAAATGTACATAGTGGATCTGGTGTGGATGATTCATTTCTCTTAAAGACAGGCACAATTAAAAGCCCCCCACAGGAAGACACAGCCTCCCGAGCTATGTGAGGCAATAACAAACACTAAGGACTGCTGACCCAAAGAGCAGAGAAATCTCTGACTTGCTGAAGTTCCTCCAACTTCTCCCAAGATGAGGTTTCACTGTTAGAGTAAGGGGATAAGAACTGTCTTTATCTTCCCGGATGCTCCGTGTGCTGCCTCCATTGTCCCAGCTATATCCTATGGCACAGCACCTTTCTCTGGAAATTTGCAGGCTCCAGCAGTTAATCTTTGTCCATGGGCAGCAGCAGCAAAAAACCCTATTGATATCCGTCAGAATCAGCCCCTTTCTCTGAATCCAAAGACACACTTCATTGCTCCATCTCTGACTAGAATACACTTCAAAAAAACCCAACCTGTCAGATAGCCAAGAAAGCCAAGAATCCATCACAGAGACAGCATTTTAAAAAAATACTGCCAAACTTCTTTGCTGGTTTTCAGTAGAGACACATCAACCTCACTGCCAAATTAGCTAGGAAGTGAAGGCGGTTAAAAAAACATCAAGAAAAAGGAAAGAAAGAAACTTAGGATAGGATATAAAAACATACAGTGAGCTAATATCACAACTGCGGACACTGGCCACAGTTTTGTATCTGAAGAAAACTTAATAAATAAAAATAACAAAAATTTCTGAAGTGTTATGGAGTTATCTTTGCTCTAGCATATAACACACATTTCTATTACCCTTTCTGGATTAGCCAAATGAAGATCAATGTATCTATAAAACTCAATGACATGTTAATGCAAACCTTAAAAAAGATAAAATGCCTTTTATCTCAGTCTTAGGAAAACCTAATAAAGAATTAACAGTCCATGAAGCCATGGAATTTCACTCAAGGCTTTACTTTATGCCAGGACTTCCTACTCCATTAATTTTTAACAGACAAGTTTCCCCAGGCTTTGGGACATGTCAGTACAATTGTACATTGTCATTAAAATTGGTCCTGTATTTTCCTTCAGAGCTGGGATAAGAACCTCATTGTACATGGAGGTAAAATACAGACAATATGCACAATGGATCACAACTGTAAATCTGGAGCAACTGTTAAGGTAAATAAATATGCAAAAAATGGTAGACAAATATTGATTTTGATAATGATCTGACAATTAATGAATTTATGAGAGAAAACTTTCACCTGCAGGATGAGCACTTTGGATCAGAGCTCATTTTTAACATCAGCATTTCAGATTTATATCAAAAGCAAATGCCAGTTGCCACTAACGCGACACTAGGTGTTGAATCTTTAAAGGGATGCAGTCAAATATTAGTCTAGGATTTGGTTCAAGATTGGTTCTCAGAATTAATGAGCTTTCAGTGTCTGCCATGGGCTGTGCTGGGAGTCTGGGATCCATAAAACCAGACACCCACAAGCTTGGTAGGAAACTGCTCTCATCCAGGTTCCCAGCTCTATTTATTTCTAGTGACAAACACACGGTAGCAAGACCAGGAATTTCAAATGCCAGTACTTAAAACCAAATTAACTCCAATACTTCTGCACACATTTAGAAGTTGTTTGCTTTCAAAAAGGCCTGAATACCTGCAGCCCCCACTGACATTAAAGGAAATGCAGATGCTTCCCTCTTCGGCTATTTGGGGTGAGCTTGTCTTGGATGCCAAGGAAAGGACCCACTCCTTTTAGACACCCACAGGTGATGACCCCACTGCAGAAGGATGCTTTCCCAGGGGGAACGTGCCAATAGCAGGAGAGGCACAACACAACACCTGAGCTCATACACTCTTCAAGGCTGACAGGTCTGGGCTTGTGAATCAGCACAGGGAGAAAAAAGACAGCAGTAGGCAGGGATAAGAGTCCTGAGGAAAAGCAGGAGACAACAGTCCAGGAGAGAGCAACGGGAAGAGCATGAGCAAAGAGGAGGCAGCAAGATCAGGTACAAAGCTTGACTGTACAAATATTGAAAATGTGCTATTTCCATTAAATAAATAAATCATCAATTTTTGGTCCAAAAATCTAAAAGCCACTTTGAAGCCTTTCCCGCCTCCCTGGGATCAAGGTGTCCTGCCCTTAACTCATCTGGGTCAGGTAGGGAGAAAAACCTCCTTGCCTCAGAGGTCCCACCAGCACAGCATCCTCCCCAGGAGCTAAAGATCCTCAGATGCCACTTTGAGCACCATTTGCTTCAGTTTACCTGGGACCATCCTTACTTCCCTTTGCATCTCTGCTTCTCCCACTGCTTTGAGAGAACAGCTGCTTCTCTCAGGCACTTCAAGATTAATTATTCTTGGTTTCTCTCCTGCACAGTGCCTTGATCTGGAAAATTTATTTAGATAACTTCCCAGGCAGCATGTTTATCTGCTGGCCTCCACATCTGCCTGACCATAAAAAAAATCAACATCTGACTGATGGCAAATATCATGCCAGGGGGGTGGAGACTGTCCTCTGCAAAATTTACCACCCTTACTCTGATGGACTTGGGCCTCATGGCAAGAAGTGTGAGTCCCTCCCCTACTCCCCACTTGAGGCACAAACACAGGTCTCAGCCAGAGTGAAAAACCAGGCATGAGACAACAAGAGAAGGAGAGGACATCCTCTCCCATTAGTACTCGGGGACCATGTTGTGTTCAGCCCTGAAGCACAACCACTGCCTGATCCATACCACTGCTCTGCCAGCCAGGTGCATCATCAAAGAGATAAGACACAAAGACCTAATTCTGGACAAGAAGAAAGGACACCAAACATACCAGGCAGGGAAGTCCACACCGAGACCCCCACTTCTACAGCTCCACCCTGAGCAGCCATTGAGGAGATACAGACACCCTTGCTGCCCACACAACCTCATCTCTGCATTTCAGCTCAGGGTAAGGAGCTGAGTGGCTCAGTTGTTGTGTTGTGAGAGTAAGGAAACAAGGTTTATGTACCGAGCCCCGGGCATTTCTGCTGGACATAGAACAACAGCCCTAGATGCATCCTGCACTGCAAAACCCCTTGTTGGCAAAAAACCCCTTATTTTGTCATCTTTACTCACCCAGGTGAAGACCAGGCTGGTCTTCAAGGAATGCTCTGACACTTACTCATACAGAAAATTTGTAAGAACTGGAACCAGAAGAAAACGCTGCTCTGTGCAGGGGGGTTCAGACCAGCATCCTTTGTTGCCTGACATGGGAAATTCCATCACCAGACCTCAAAACCTGCCAAGAGTCCCTTCTGAGAGCCACTGCTTCTAAGAATTCTTATAGAAACCTGCTGCAAGCTTCGGGAAAAAAAAAAAACAAAAACCCAAACAAATAAAGAGTAGGAAAATAAACATTTCCTTAACAAAAAGTGAAAATCCTAGCCCTTACCTTTCAAACACACCCTTTGAGCCTCACTATCTCCACTGAATTTTAAATGAAACTTGGAGCCAAATATTTATAGGCACCAGACTTATAATGAACCTCCCTTTTGCTATCGCCCTCCTAGCCTTCAGTTCAAGGCTGGGCGAGACAGACACGTGAAGACAGAGGGTGAATTAGGCCAAGAGGGGGAACTTGTCAATCAAAGCTGCTAATGCAAGACAACAACAAAACTCCGGTTTAACCTCAGCAGTGACCACCCGTCATAATGTGGCACTTTGACTGCTTGTCAGCAACCTGCTTTGAAGAACAAGGATACTGCAGGAGTCTTTCTGAAACTCAGCAAGGAAAAATGCACCTAACTGCTAGGCATCCATCAAGGCTTCCCACGGTCTGCAACCAAATGAATTCTGAACAAGTTCTAAGTAACTTATGGAGAAGAAAAAAACCCAGTATAAAGGATTAATATAGATACAGGCTCCACAGTGCTCTCCTATGTGCCTAGCACATCATTTCTTCAAAAAATGGAGCACTTTTTACATAACCACATCTGCCTAGAGCACGAGGTTGCACATGAAGAGATCCCGTGTTTTCCCTTATCCTAAGCTCCAAGGACACCATGCTGTTGAACACACTCTGAGAGAAGGTCTGCAATACAGTTGGAAAAGCATCACATTTAAAGCAACTCCATCCAGGAATGCAAGGTCTCCATGCCAGGGAGCTCCCTAGCACGTCTCCACAGAAACCAGAGATATCTGCAAGAGAACAGATGATAGCCCAAAAGAGGTGACATTCTTCCTCTTCTTGGCTCCCATCTGGATTTACTGGGTTTCCTCTCCTCCCACCAGGAGGGATGCAGTTGTTTAACTGGATCCCTAATGTGGCTTGCAAGTAGGTTTTGGCTCAACCAATTTATTTACATCTGTGCAGCCCTAAGCTCACCCCGTTTTCCCATAACACTACTGACTTAGAGGCTTGTTGACTGAATGTAAATAAGCGCAGGATTCACAAGAGATTATCATATTTTAAACAGAACGTGTTTGCAGTTTTCTTCAGGAGTATTAGTTTTCAGAAATGCAGTATATTTATTCATGCAGTTAATTGGAGAGATTGTAATAAAAAAAAAAAATACCCGTTCCTTCTTCTAAGTGCAGGAGTAAAAAGGGGAAATACAATTTTAACTGATCAACCCCCTAATCTTGCTCTTCCCTGAATGTTTAATCACATTTCCAGCATATACAGCTTGCAACAAAGACCCAAACTAGTTAATTTTCCAAGAGCAAGAGGCGTTACAAAACCTGTAATGCAAATCAGCCAATCATTACCTCCTGAATATAAAGATATCCCACAACAGCAGGAAATCAAGTCCAGGGAAGTCTGGGCTCCTGACAGTCCTGCTATCAGGGTGCCTGGGCCATCGGAGCAGCAGTGAATTTGTGCCCTACCACAGACCTGCGTAACCCCCAGCTCTGGGGCTGTGCCTGTGTTGTCTCCAGCAGCACAGCCCACGCCAGCTCCAAATCTTGTCATTTTATCAATGAAAATCAGAAAGGTGTGAAGACCACCTTTCACTGCGCTTTATTATGTTTTTAGCATAAACTAAAAATACATTGCGTCTCCTTAATAAAATTCCACCACAACAAACCAATTAGTGAGACTCATTAATTTTTTATGCATGTTACTAATGTGCATGAAGCCAGCTGACCTTTCAGTGACCAGTGTAGCAGAACATTCAGGTTTTCTGCCTTCTTTTCTTTGATTTACAGTAGCTGCAAGACGTTTTCCAAAAAGCAAATCCTGGCATTTCAGTGCAGCTCAGAGCTGGCTTCTACCTTCTGCCATGTAATTCCAGATCACGCCTGCCTAGTCCACTGGGACCAAAGGATCAGGGAAGTACAAAGACATCTCCAAGCTATTTCCACATGCAGAACAGACACAAGCAAAGCCTGGCCACATGTGAAGGTATATGGAAACACAGAGACTGGGTGATCACCAAGACAGAGCTCTATCTCTGCAGGGACTGATGATGGGCCTTCCTTGTCCTGCTAGCCCCCAAGACAACAACAGCTTTCATCCAACTCCGATATTCACAGCAGGGGACACTTGATGGTGGTTTCATAACAAATAGCCCAAACACCAGCCAGTCCACCCGAAAGCTGTCCTCAGGGTGGCCCAAAGCACAGGATGTGCCGCTAATAGGTGTATGCGGCCACTAAGTCTCTAAAGCAGAAATAAAAGAATTTAGGAATAAAATGAAACTTCTGCTTGAATAAAGACTTCTGGATCAGGCATTAAATCTGCCTGGTATCTCTCTCCAGTGTCACTGCACACCTATTTTCTCCTTATAAAGCACAGTATTGATTTTTAAATGTTTTCATTCACACTTAGAAGCTTTCAGAGATTGGACTTTGTTCTCCAATATTATCTGCTCAACAGTGAAAGACTGGAACAGATTGCCCGGCAGCACTGAAGGGCCTCCACCACTGGGAGTCCACAAGCACAGGACATCTGCAAGAAACTTTGTTATTAGAGCTGAACTTTCCTTGGGACAGAGGGATGGACTAGAGGACCCTCTATGTTCCCTCCCAGCCCTATTTCTCTATGAGCAGTCAAGCACACTCTGTACCTGAAACAACCAAGAGAGTTAATCTGCCTTTTGAGACATCAACAGTGTCTCAGTGGTGGTGAAGATGACAGGTTATCCTACCTCATGTCATCCCTTTAAAATCTTGTTATCTCAGAGCTTATCTGTAAGCCATGCTCTGAATTTCTTAGATCTTACTAGTCACCACAACATTGTACAAAGAGAGCAGCAGCTCTTCAGAATGGACATCACATCTACAACAGTATTTCCTGGGTCCAACATAGTCTGGTGGTCCCAATTATCATGCTGTTCACTCAAGATGGCAAATACACATACATGTATTTGCCCATGCACAGTTTTGAGACTAGTACATCAAAATAAACAACTTCTAAAATTTGCTTCTATAGTGTTGTTAAATGCAACAATCTAATGTGCAGTCACAAAATGCAACAACACAGCTGATCCCTCACATGAGGGATATGGGACTGGAGATAATATATAATTCCTCCTCTTATTTTTCCAATTCACAATATAGCAGAAGTGACCATGTCCTTCCAGCAGATTGCAGAAAACCCTTCCATTTTGGCCCCAGCTCTCCCAAAGGGTAGTTCCCAGGATCTAGCACCAAAGCAGCTGTGAGTCAAATTTGACCCGTATCAGCAGATTGCAGGGACTCAAAGCTCACATGCCAGGGAAGGACACAGCCTGGACAGATTTTCAGAATGGTGGCACGTGCAAGGACTAAGGGCCCCCTGAAAAACAGTCCACAACCACCACAAAGGAGGGGACTAAATTCAACACCTTTTTTTGCCACTCACTGGGGGTACCAAACCCCTGAGAAACCCATATTCACCACGGGTATCACTCATGTTTGGAGGGTTAATTTGTTATAATACAGCAAAGTGGCAAGTACTAAGAAGCAATATCCAAGTGACAAGTGCTTATGCATATTTTATGAAGTATCTTCAACCATGGTTCAATGTATCCAAGAATACTTCTGAAAAATGGCAGATTCTAGAGGGGATTTGGAGAGGAAATAACATATAGAATAGGAAGACAGATGTTGCTGATTTAGGATGCAAAGGCCTTTACTGAAAAGTGCACATTTTGCTTAAGATTCTCTACAAACACTATTTTAATGCTGATTTCCTCCTCTTCAGAATTTCACAAACTCTTCTCTAAGAACTTCAGCTTGGCTCGGAAGTTTAGCTTGGATCAAAAGCAGCATCTGTAACCAGCAATTAAACTGGGGCTTCAGTATTGTACGTGCTTTTAAAGCACATCTCCTCCGTTTCCACTCCACCCTAAAAGATTTGAAATAAAAACGAGGAAGATACACGCCTCATGTCCCACATGTAGGAGCCTACACATATTTTTTCTGCTTCCCAGCCCCTCCACACAGCCATGCGGTTTCATTGCTCCTCTGCAGCTCTCCAAAGCCAACACACGCTACAGAGCAGATTTTCTGCAAGGTTGCTACACCACCAGGGGGGTCTGTGAAATCCTCCTTGTATGTAAATATCAGTTAAAAATAAAAAAGGAGAACCATGTGCCAACTTCGTCTTCTGGCATTCATTTCAGACACTGCTGGATCATGCCAAAGTCCAAATGAATGGCAGACACAGTCGTGTGCAGATGCTGCACTGAAAAAACCCAACAGCAATCCAGGATTTCACTCTATCACAGGGCAGTTTTTGCTTCTAAATTAAGGCGGCATCATTATTTCACACAAGGTGACATTTAAAAAACAAAACAAAATGGCCTTAAGGTTACATAAGTCAGCAGTCAAGCTCAGCTCTTTACTTTCAACACACAACAGCATGTGCTCAAATTACAGGGGTTCTGCACGTCACCTCCCAGGGTGCCCCTCAGCCCACCTACAAATCAGGGATGCCAAGGTGGGACCCCAGAGAACAAGGAAAGGCAAGCAGAGATCCCCACTGGCAGCGTGGGCTGTGCCAATTCCCTTGGCACTGCATATAAAATCTGTGGTGAAGGCAGGGAGAGAAGTTTCATAATTCAGTGGCAATCTCTCCGCCCATGGATCATTCCAGCCCAAACGATTAACTACTGTCAGCATTAAAAGCTACTGAAAGCCAGACCCTGAGAGAGTGGGTGATGATAGCAGTGCTAATTATAATCAGTGCTGATGTCTGGGCACATTGAAAGCAAAGGGGCTTTCTGCTTCTCCATTAGTGCTTCCTGGGACCATGCACTGTCCATCACCACATCACACAGTGACAGACACACGGCCACAAGCACGCCCTGTGAAGGAGGCTCTGTGTACACCCAACACCCCACCAGCACCAATTCAAACCAGTTGCTGCTGCCCTAGTCCCCATGGTGGTACGGGACCACCCAGTGGCAGACAGCCTTGGGGAGCATCTCTGTGCCATGAGGCACAGGGTTCCACTGCAGGCACATGGCCAGACCCAGCACAGCCCCTCAGCAGCTCAGGCTGCTGTGAGCTTAGCAATACTTCATGCTCACATATTCCCACAGAGCTTTCAGGAGAGTGATTACCCTGCAGAACACTATCTCACCCATCCCAAGCAGAATTTATTTACCTTTTTTTTGTTTGTTTTAATCTGATAAGTTGAAATTTCAGTACACTTGTCTGCAAAAACACTGCATTACAAAGACATATAACAAATACCAATTGTTTATAGACTAGGTTATTTATTCCCAGTGTATCTTCTTACCTTTTACTGGCCACGTCTTTTATCAGCAATAACCAAGTACCTTTCAAGTTGACAACCTGTTTGGTTTACAGCAGAAAAATGCATCCAAGTGCCTTTCAAGCCTGTTCTTGCTGCACGGAATTCAAATAGCTCAACAAACGTTGTTCTTGCAAAGTTTAGTTTTGATATGATTCACATTTTTGCTTTGGTTTTTTTTTTGATAATCAGTATTGCCTTAGGATGGGCTTCTTAAGGCCAAGCAAACTATTCAAAATCAGCACCGACTGCTGTGCTAGAATCAACTCTCCCGGTCCAAATATTGCTCAAAATTATATTGTCTACGAAGAATAATAGTCATAATCAAGGCCCAGGTGATGACAGGTCATTTCTAGTGAGTGCTAAAAGGAGCTGGGCTTCAAGAACATAAGGAGAAATCAACCAACAAAGGTGGACAAAAGAAAATAGTTAGAGGCTGACTCAGGGAGCAGCTTGCAGGGACATCCAGGCTGCTGGGACCTGCAAGGCACACACGCAATTACAAGATTCAAGGCAAGAGGAGAAAGCCTAAAAAAACAGAGACCACACGGGTGCAAAGTAACAGAAAGAGCCTGGATGCCCCCAGGCTTGCCATGTCCATTGAACCACAGAGAAGATGGTTTCACACATACAGAATTGCAGTGGTGGAGCAAAGCAGAGTGGTTCCATGGGGTGTGCGGCCACCTCCCATCCTCTCTCCCCTCCCACACCCAGGCACTACCAGTCCGCTCTCCTCCTCCCTCCCTGCCATTCCTCCATCTCCTAAGTGTTGGCTTGCTTTACATGGCTCTTCCCATCATTTATTTCCTTTGAAAGGGCTGATTCATGAGCGACACTCAGGCTTTTCTATTTTAATGTTTTGATCGTATTCGGTCCCCCGCGCTCCCCCAAGCCCCTTCCAGGTTCATGGCAGTGACACCTTCCTTTCAGATTCCCTCTCCAAGAGCCTTCATTTCTCTCCCTAATTGAATTGTTGTCATGGAAATCATTCCTCCTCTCCATCTTACTGAAAGGCTTTTAAAAAAACCCCAGCCCTCTGCTCTACCACTTTTCCAGCAATCACCATGCCACGTCTCCTCCCGGAGCACACCACAGCCCCAGCAGCTCCTCTGCCAAGCCGTGAAAGCCCACATGTGCCCCCGCCGCCCTTCTCCCACAGCCATGGGCTGACCCAACTGGAATAGCTGGGCACCACCACAGTATCTCATTTTAACACATCATTAGGGTGATCACCAGATTTGCTACACCACTTTCCTTCCCAGACATCCTTACAGCTCGGGAGCCATTAGCTACCGAACGCAGAGCGCAGCCACGGCCACCTGCTCTTCTCCATATACATACATATAGATATGAATGTAAAGTGTTCTGGTATTGTTTTAAAAAAATGTTTCTGCTTACATAAGAGGCAGTAATTTTGCAGTCAATAAATTCTGTTTGTTTTTCCAGGCTGGAAAGTTAATTACTGAAAATCACCCTTGATGAACTTCCAAGACGAAGGCTGCTGGCTCCAGAAACAGAGCAGGGCTGATCTGGCTCCAAAGAAAGAGGGAGAAAAAACGGTGCTCAAAATATAACCCATTAAAAATGCTGCACTGGGTGTCTGTGCCCAGGCGCTGGGAGCTGTGGGGCCTGTGGAGGCCTCTGTGAGGAGAGGACACAGCCAGCACAGGGCACAGCCGAGCCCCTCAGCGAGGCCGGGGGCGCCTCTGGGAAAGCACATCTAAGAAAGGGCAAAACCTGCTCAGAGAGAGGGAAAAAGTGTGAGAAACAGCCCTGTGAGCACCCAGGTCCGAGCAGGGGGAGGGAGCAGGAGGTGCTGCAGGTGTCGGGGCAGGGAGTCCCCTGCAGCCATGGTGGAGAGAGCACGGGGAGCAGGGGAAGGGTGTGAGGAGGAAGGAGTGGCAGAGACTGACCACAACACCCTGTTCCCCATCCTCCTGCTGGTGTGCAGAGGAGATAGAGGAATTAGGAATGAAGGAGAGAAGTGCAGACAATAAAAAGTGAGGGTTATCCTCACAGCCAGCACCCAAAGCAAAGCCCGTGTCCAGACCCGGGGCATGATGAAGCTCAAACCATCCACAGCGATCCCTCGCAGAGAACAGCTCTGCTCAACAGCTGCTACATCAGTCATGTTTACTAAAAACCTGGACCAAGGCTAGACGAAGAGGTTGGTGACGTCTCATCAATACATTATACTGGAGCATGCAAAGAAAAGCTGCTTTACTTGCGTCAGGAATCCCACCGACGGCATTGACCACCCATGGAGAGCAATGCTCACCCCAGCCCCATGTCCTGCTGAAACACTCATCCACAGCACTTGCAAATTCTCTGCTTCCCTCTGCTCACCTGCACCTCCAGCCCAACTCCAAAACAACCACTGGGAGAAGACTCCTCAGTTAAACCAGCAAATCATTCGACCCCTCTGATAGTGATGACAGGCCACCTTCTTCAAGTTTATTTGACTGATACAAAGGCAAAACCAGAGGCCAGTGTGAGGCCAAGGACAGCTTTCAGCATTTCATAATAGACAGGGCCTGCCCAGAGAACCAGGATTAAAATACCCTAAATCCCAGATAGGAAGACACAAGCAGGCACTCAGCCATGACTAATACCCCAAACATTCTCAAGACTGAAAACAAGAAATCTGCTCCATGATCGTTCACTGACAGAGTCCCATAAAACTACTAATTAGAATGGTGTTTACAGTCTATATTTCATTTCATGTGATGTTTTTATTCTGATTAGTTATTCTATCACCTGCAGAGAGCTAGTTAGCTGAACGCAAAGATGGCATTGGACTTAATCAAGTAAAGTAGCATTTCATAGAGGGAATTCAGCTAGCTCTGTCCTGCTCAGTGCTGTTACCCAGTTAATAACTTTTTAAAAATTAAAGCTGAAAGTTAAGAAGAGTCAAGGCCAACGCTCAGAAGAGACACCTGCAAGAAAATAGCTGAGCTGCAGAAAAATTGTGTATTACTGATCCTTTATTCTATATAATCACCCCAGCCAAACACCACGGCTTCTGGAGGAAATATAAAGCAAGGTTCAGTGCTCTTGTGCTCCTGGATTATACAGTGCATCTCCTAGGAGGAGCAGTGCTCCTCCCAGTGTCTCCTCACACCAAGCCATCTAGCGAACCTCAATTGCTCTGAGATTTCAAATAAGACTGGAAGGTTTCCTCTCCCTCCCAGCCAGGTTGTCAGTAGTCACAGTCTCTCACGCTGTGCCCCACATCCCGCCGAGCCTTCCCCAGGATTGCTGGAGCAGGAGCATCGCTTCATGTGACTTCTCTGCACACAGCCCTGCAGAGTGCCTTTTTATCATGACATGACATGCTGATTTCTGTCCTGCTGATAGCCTACTGTAACCCCCAGATCCTTATCCTCAAGTGTTGCCGAGCCTGCTATTTGCCATCTGCAGCAGTTCTTGACCCAAGCTACCACTTGGTCCTTTTATCCTTTTTTTCCAGATCACCATTTCAATCTGTCCAGATTATTTTAAGAAAATGCTCTGGTTCTTCTTCCCCAAGAAACTGCAGTCCCTCCCGACTTTATATGACCTGTCAGTTTAACAAACGCATTCTCCATTCCATTACCCAGATTGATAATGAAAATATTGAATAGAGATGGACAGAAGCCAGCCCTGCAGCGCCTCACAGATTTTCTGGGAATCCAAGATAAATGGGGCCAGTCCATAAAGCCTTGATTCCTCTTTCCCCTCTGTGTTAAACTCTGATACCACTTACACTGTTATCTTTCTTCCTGGCAACTTCCACCTCGCACGCAGACCCAAAGCATGCTGCTGCTGCACTGGGATGCTTGCAGCCAGGTTTCTGGGGCATTTGGGGCTCCCAAGACCCTGCTGAGAATACCTTAAAATGCAGTTGATGGGGAAGTCTCCTCCTCATTAGAGGCATACACAGCACCTCTCCCTCACAGTGCCCTTGCTGAGAAAGCCTGGCACACCAGCACCTCTGCCCTTTTCCTGCTTAGAACTCACAACCAGAACCTGGTTGGTGAAAGAAGTAAATATCCTTTTGCTTTAGAACAAAAATTGTTGCTTTTTTCCCCATTTAGCTTCCTAATCACTGCTAGCCAAGCTTGAAAATGCTATCCTGCATTATGCAATAATCCACTGAGAGCAGCAGGATTTTGCATAAACTGTGTGCTGCAATGAAAAGCATTTCCCCCCCTTTGCTAGGGGGCAAAAAAACCCAACTCAAACAAAACCTCTATCCTCTAAGAGATGTTCACTTTTACCAGCATTTGTTCCATTTCAGTCACTCACCTACTGACAATATTTCTGACAAAAGCAGAGCATAAATGGCTCAATTTGCAAAGAGCTGGGCTGTGTTCACCTCTACAAAAGCCATACACAGTTTTGCCCCAAATTCCACCAAAAAAAATAAAAAACAGGAAAAGCTGCTTCTCCAGCTGAGGGGCTGGGGTTTCTTTTTTGAAGGGAAAAAGCCATTATTTAGTTATTAGAGTGGAGAAATATCACTCTCTACAAGACACAGAACACTGAAATGTTCTAAAATTAACAAACTGGTCTGCTTGGTACATTTTAAAATTAGAATTCATTTTTCAGAGAACCTGTATGCAAAGTTACAGCCTGATGCAAATTAAAAGAGTAATAAACACTTCAAAAACACGTTTATAATAGAAACGCTAACAAATCCTTAACTATAATGATAATGGCTTGCTAGGCAGCTCTATAATGTAAAATTAATCCTTAACATGTCTTAATTTTTTTTCCACTGGGTCATTTAATAATGTGATAACTCATTTCTTTCCTCTGCCTTCATCTCTCACATTGCCATGGAGACAATTGTGAATCAGATATAAATAAAAATACTCCAACACTGGGGCACCACATGTTCTTTTGATCCATTGCCAATATGATTTTAAAATTACAGGAATTCACAGGAGTTCAATAATTAACAATTCATTTGCTAAGAAATCACTTCTTTTTAGCCAGTTTCCTGGTGATTTGCTAACTCAGGACTGCTCCCAAACATGAGCAAAAAAGATTAGAAGTTCTGTATTTCCTTTCAAATGCCTACACCTTGCATTTCAATCAGAGACTTGGAGACAAACAATTATTGCAGAGCAGAGCCTGAAAGCCAGCACTGCATTCCCATTGTAGTCTCATCGATCTCAATGTGAGTTCTAATGGGAATAAATTTTAAGGCAGTTTTTAATTGTTTGAGATCAGAACTTATTTACAGGGAAAAACAGAAGTGTACAGTGAACAAGTTTATTGCTCGCCTTTGTTATCAGAAGTGTCAAAATCAGCGCATGGATGCCCAATTCTGTATTAGTTCATTAAGTACATACAGCAGCAGAAAGATTAATTATGCATTAATGATCTTGACACCCTTTAATTACTACCCACTGTTAGAGGCCATAATCCCTGACATTATCCACATTTTCAGAAATCCTGATGCAGAACTCTGCGACAATACTGCCATGATTTTGCAGAGGGATAGGCCTCAATCAGCAGCTTTTTAGACCAGAGGGTGCTAAATTCGACCCATGCCGAGGGGCACGTGGTCTCAAGCAACTCCAGTGCTCCCAACACCTTGTCACTGTCATTGTACATAACCTGTAACAACTTGTAGCTCTGCACTCAGCATGAGGGCTGCACAGTTCACAATTAAAGACTTACTAAAGAACTTCACTGTGTACTTAAACCTTTGAAGTCAGGGAAAAGCTCTCCATCTCAGGTTTACAAAGGCTCTTATGCAACTCCAAAATTTTTATTTGCAGTTACATAAAACCCCCAGTTAAGCAGCATTATTGTATCATTTATGCAGTATTCTGTTCAGCCTCACCACACACTTCCAGCCCAGCATCCCAAAAGGAGACTATTTCTCTGCACAGCATTTTCCATCTTCTGCTTTCTTACAAGTGGAAGGGCCAGCATGGGCCGACCAAGTTATTAATCATTGCCATGTCTCTTCCATTAAAACACATAGGCTGTGACTCTACAAATACCTCTGTGCATCACAGGGAAATCTCACTCATGCAGGGTCTTGTAAAAAAGCCCCCAGCATTAATAACTGTTTTGTCCAAAAGGATTCAAAGTGATTTAAGAGCTCAACTCTGACTCTCAAAATCAACATAAGCACCTAAGGAGTTTAAATAATAGCAAGGACTCAATGGCTCAAAGCTTGCCTTCCCCATATAGTACCCGCTGTAACAGCTAATTATAATTACTGATACAGCAAGGTACAGCTTGATACCAGCCCCATCCTTTTTGAGACTTACAATGATCTGCTTCTAGAGCAGAATAGAAGAAGAAAAGAAAAAAAAAAAAAGAAAAAAAAGGAAAAAAGGTCACTCTTTCCCACACGAGAGCTGCTTAGGGCTGGTCCATGGGGAAATAACACATGTTGGCCAGCCCCACCAGCTGTCTGCAGATGGAGAGGTTCAAGAGCAGCTGCTCCAGCTTCAGCTCTGCCCTCTCCTCCTCTGCAGTAAATCACAGGTGAACAAATCCACCAACCAATGCCTTCAGAAATGGAACATCAGTGCACTTGAGGCACTCACCCTTTCTCTGTCAGCAGGTACAGGGCAACAGCATCCAAACCCTGTTTCAAACCCAAACACCACATAAACACAAAAGATGCTAATTAGATAAAACCACTGAGAGCTTGGAGAGACCTGAGAAGGAAGAAACCTCAGTGCTCAGAGGTGGGGTTGCTAGAATAAAGGCTAAGTCAATAGGTAAGGCAGACATGCACAGGAGTCTTCCACCACCCAAACCCCCTCTTCTCCCATTGTCCCTTGTTCCTATAGCTGGCTTTGAAAACAGTTGCATAGAATCAAGTTCCAACTGGGGAGCTGCCACACACAGATGCAATTACAGGAAAGGAAGGGAGGGACTATAGGACATTCCTCTCCCAAGATCCACCATTCCACCACAGGGAAGCCATGGGACATCAGGGACTACTCAGGGATGGAACTAACACAGGTCCAGATGCAAATACAGCACAGGGCTTGCCTGGGCAGGAAAGTTTCAGTAGTGGAGCTGGCTTAACATGCTCTACAAAACAGCTTTGAGAGAGGGTTGGTGGCATCTCCCAGCCATGCTGCCCACCCCAGTTATCACCAGCGCTGCCCATGTGGTGCCCACCAGGTGTGGGAAAGCAATAAGTCTCATGGTCACCCAGCCAGTAAGGATTGCCCTCGGCCAGGCAGCAGGAGAGAAGACAGCCGGAGCTGTCAGCTGGAGGAGTCACACTTCCATCTGGCTTGGAGGCAGCCAGGCAGGAGTTACGATGGCAGCCTAATTTTGCAAACATTATCTCTGCTTTACGACCGGAGAATTGAGACATGCACAGAAGAAGCATCCTCTGAAATTCAAAGCCCAGCCACTGCTCAGAACTGAACGCAGATCTCTTGATCCCAGTCTAATAACTTAAAACACAAGACTATCTCCTACTGTCCTCCATTCAAACACCTCAGTAATCATTAAAGATTCAAAAGGGAGCAGGAAAGCCTACACACCAATTAAATCACGTTTCAGTAAAATATCATTTTTGTGATGGATGCGCTGCGATATCCCGTGCGTTCCTTCTGCGGGTTTCTGCTCTTCATCAGCTGCTGTAGCATGGAGTTAATGACACATGAGTTTCCACCCTTGTTAGGATTGTGCTGCCTGCGTTCGCTCACAATGGCTCCCCGTATTTATTAGCAGTTTGATAATAAAGCGAAGCACTTGTGAAACTGGCCCCGAGCTCCACTCGGTGAACTGTGAATTAACTGTAAATATAATTAGAGCTGTACCTCACACTCGGGACTGGGAGGAACAGGAGGTCTGCCCCAGAGCTGTTACTACAGCAGTATGCAAGTCCATGGCTGATAAAAATAGCAGCCCCAGCTAAAAGAGCAGAATTAATTACATCAACCGTTAAAACAAGCTACACAGAGCGGTTGTTCCTCTTCTTCAAAATCAAGAGGAAATTTCCCAGTCCTTCCTGCACTGTTTGAGGAACGAGTGATGGTTCAAGCAGCCATAGTCCCCTCCTGCTACATTACTGGTTTCCAGGAGGCCCAACTCCATGAAGCATTGCTCAGACACAGAGAAAAATTAAGCCAAATTTTTCTAAGACAGACACCAAACTGATTTTCAGAAGTACCCATCTGCACCCTTTTAGAAAGATCCAGCCTTCTGGAAAGATGATGAACACAGCCATGGTGAGCACCCACCACCAGCTCCTCATCAGATGGTAGTGGGAAGGGGGAGGGTGTTCAAAGAGGGGGTGTCCCCAGCAAGGAGACCGGTGCTCGCACAAGGCAAGCAGTAAAAGATGAGCAGGGCCACAATGGAAGGGCAAAGAAAAGTGTGAGTTGTGACAGCTGAAGAACTAAAATATTTTCAGGAAATTATGTATTGTTTGTGGTGTTGGACTGGGGAGGGCTCAGCAGGCAGGAGGGAAGGTAATAACAAGTCAGCAAGGACTGGAGTGGAGCACAGGCAGCTTGGATTGAGTGCAGTAAAGATCAGATGGAGTGGTCCCAGAAGGGGATTGCAATGGCCACAAGTCAGAGTTTGGAAGATGCACACCCCTTCCTGCTCAAGCTGAGGACAGAGGCTCAAGGCCCTCCACCATGGGGAGGACCAGCACAGGGGACCTCCCACAAGCCAGCCTATCCTACCCATCCCATGGCAGAGGCATTTCCCACCCCCGGAGCTGCAGCAGCACCAGGGAATACCTTGGGCTAATGCAAACAAACCAGGACACTGTACCCATCCACATGTTTCTGACTTAAATCCATGCCCGTAGAGGCAGGCAACACACCATAAATCGAACAAAAACCCTCGTAACATAATGTCTCCTTGTGTTGCCTTCTCCCATAAACAACCAAGATTTATGCGTTCCTGTGGCTATTAACAAGAGCCATTTGTCTTTATTTCTGCATGTAACTAATGGAGACACCAGCAACATTGATGAGCCTCGTGGGATTAATTACTAAAGCTGTTTTCAAGAGGGTATCTATGGACTTGGTTCCCTCATACTAAAGGAAACATCAAGCATTTTTCAAAGCATAGGATGAAATTTCATTTAAGAGACCAATGGCCCATGTGAGTGCAATCATTACCAGGCTCAGGCGCGGCCTAGCGAAAAATTACAAGTGTCCAAAAGGTTGACGACTTTCTCAAGTTTTCTTTAATTACTTCATTTTACAGCTATTAAAGCAGCATGGTGAATCAAATCCAACAAGGCAAAAAAAACCCAAACCAAAACGACACCAAAAAAAAGCCAGCAGGTCCATACGGGTCCACTCTGACTTGCTGATGGCCAGAACTGAGCTGGCTCTTTTAGATACCGATTTATAACCAGCCTGGAGGAACCTGGAATTCAGGATCATCCCCTTTCAAGGGAGAATCACACAAATCAGAAAACCCCAAAAAAATATAAAAAAAAAAAATCCCCATGGTCCTAAAATAAATCAAGGGGTCCGCAGGGCTTTGGACCCTACAGTCTCATGTTTTCTGTAGGTTCATCTTCCTCCTGAGTGCCCTCCAAACAAGGAGTGGAAGGCCAAGGACAGATTGGAAATACTGGAGACATTTTAAACTTTGTAAATACGAACTTTCACTAAGGCGACACAAACAGAAATGAGTCATTAACTTAATTAATTTTATGAAAAAGTTGAATAAAGGTTAATAGAAAATTAGTCATCTTTCCTTAGGTTTTTTTTCCTAACCATCCTACATAACTTAATTAAAACCGTGCTATGGAGTTCCAGAGGATGATTAAAAATAACCACTCATTTTCTATTCAACTCCTTAGGTTTGTACAGGAATTCCTATAGAATCTTATTAAATCTCTGTTTACCTTTGTGACATTTCATTTCTATTCTACACATCTTTTCCTTAAGTCCAAAGGGATTTCATGATGAGGGTGGCTTGTTAAATAAATATCCTTTCCCATGGCTGGCAGTCCAAACTTTAGATTAACGTTGGATCAGTGCAGGAGAATATCCACAGTGGGAAAATCTCTTTTAAAAGCAACATTATTAGCTTTGCTTTTCTGAATGGGAGACACAAGGCAGTCAAAATCTTTTCTAGTTATCACTGCTGTAACTTAGCTGAAGAAGATAGGAATAAGAAGGTTGGTATGGCTGTTGGGTTTTTTTCCCAGCCATCTTGGCATTTTAATTTCACAGTGGCGCATGCAAGAGCACAACCCATAGCAACTCAAGTCACTCTGCAGGCTTGCCAAAAGCCAAGAATGTTTTTTCCTCAGTTTTCCTATGTTGCAGTGGAGTTACAGTACAGAGCTATGTAGCATTTATTAAAACAAGGCTAGGTTGCTTTACAACAGGTAGGATACACTCAAGAAACCAAAAAAAGGATCCAGAACTTGCAGGCATGTGAAAGCTATTCAAAACAGTAGAATACAGCTCTAATATCCTTACTCGAGCATATTCCTCTTGCTGTCACCCTCTTTGAAAATTTGATCCAGCTAAATTCATTCAGCAGTCTCTGTGTTCGGTCCATCCATGCTAAATTTCTGATTAAATCTAGGCAAGTCATAAGCCCAGAAAGGCTTGTACAATATATCTGGGTTTTTTCATTGACATGAAGGAATTGAACAGACCTATTTCTTTTTTTAAGGAGCAAACGACCAGCAATCCTCACACCCAGCAGCCACCCTGCTGCACCTCCACCATACAAGTAGCAGGGGCCACGTTTTGAAATTTGCACAAGAGAGACACAGGGCATGCACGGGCTTGAAGCTGCTCATGGAACAGCCTGCTGGCATGTCTGCTAGCACAGGAATCTGCATTAACAGCACAAGCAACCAAAATAGTGGTGGTTGCTCCTCCTCCAGCAACACAATTGCCCGATGCCGCACAACAACAACCACACAGCAGCGAGGAACCAGCTTTGGGGCTGCAAGATCTAAGTTTGATGCCAACTGCCTCCTCTGGTCAAATGTTGTAAGTTTGGCTTCATTAAACCAGGCTTGCTGAAGCCTTGTAGACTTTAATGGGAGTTAGGGGATTAAATACCTTATCGGACCTCAGTTTATTCCAGCACTTCCCAGGGGAGATGGGAGATGAACAGCCACCCGTAAACACCCAAGCACACACGCTCATGTGGGGTGGGAGGCAGATCTGGCACATGGCACACATCCTCACCAACAAGGCTTAAAAAAAACTGAGCCTACAAGGGCAAAAAGAGCCCCACCAGGAGCGGTGCCAAGGTCTTTCCTGGCCCATGGCCGCCTGTCTCCACAGAACAAGATTGATGCACCAGCAGAATATACCATTTTGAAACTAATTGCACAACAAGAAAAGATTCTTTAATATCATGCAGCTGATCCTAGGGGGAACAATTACTGGGAGATAAAAAGAACAGAGAAAAAAAACCAAAACAACAACAAAAAAAACTTGTGTGTGCAGAAGATAGATTTACACAGTTTCTACATTTCATTAGGAAAGCCTTCTGTGGGTTTGACAGTCACCTTGAGCAGCATTAAGGAGGGAAGGGAGGGGACAGTAAACATTCAGGAGCCGTAACATTGCAGTTCTGCCCTCAGGTAACTGTGCTGCCATTAAAGGCCAAATCTAATAAGAATTCATTCTGGCTTGCAAGCCAGAAAATCCTTCAATAATCAATTAAACTGTGAGATAAGACTGCAGCTGCTTCCATGTACCTGGACCACTGAAGTCTGGGTCCCTCATCAGTTTTCTGAGATCAATGTGCATCAATGCATCGCTGTCAAGCACATATCCATCATCACTAAAGGCTGTGATCAAACACCAGTGCCCTGAGCACGTCACAGAACCATCCCTTACTTTTCTCTGCAAAGCCAAGACAGGGTTTGACTAAACCAGTTTGTTCCCTGAGAATGGGGCACAAGGACTGAAGTTTTTATTTATTTATTTTTAGAAGGAACACAAAATAACATGAAAAGGGGCTTATATTCCCTAAGACCCAGCCTGAAAATCCCAGCTATTATCTATATGCAAAGGACATTAGAGCAGGTCTCTAACTTCCATGGAATCAGTTCCCCCACAATTTTCTTGCCACTGAATCTTGCCTGTCTTTCCATCCTAACATAAGATTTTCTTTTCTGAATGGAACAGAGTAATTCCTAATTTGAATTCCACTGCACAACAGAAACCGCCTGTAAAATCTTAAAAAGAAGCCCGTTCCCTCTAGCAGAATAGAAGATATATTAGACTTCAGGACTGTATAGAGCAGAACATAAAACTAAAATAACAGACATTATAGAGTTTGATAGCATCTTCCAATCTCAAAGATCTCAAAATACATTACTAACTGCAACAGCCATTGCTCTGTTAGACAATTGCACATCTCTAAACTGAATCATATATTCCAGAAAGGAGTTTACAAGACTTTATGTAAATGGAAAGTACTTTGTTGATCCACAAAATGCTACCAGCTCTGGGAGGGAGCACAGCAGCATTACACAAAGGTCATAACATTCACCATAGGTGTGCCTGTTACTCCAGCTCAGTTTAGACAGCAAGAGTAAATTAGCATTTACTCTCTCACCAGCAGAGAAAGATCATCCCATAAATATATTTTCATCAGATTTATGTAATTCAAGATCTTCATTTCTTTGCTCTCTCCAGTACTTAATGCCTAAAGAACATATTCTGTGGTTAAGAATTGGTATTGCTATAACGCAATGTAATAATAATATCCTTTTTCAAGCCAACTCCCACAGGCTCCTCACTAGATGGTTTAATCGAAAATGATAGTTAATAGTTGCCCCAGTGTTTTCATTAGTGGCTGTTTTTTAAAAAAAAAAAGTTTTAGTTCTTATGGAGATAACAAGAGCACTACTCTAAAAAGTTTCTGAAGTTCAGTGTTGTTGATTCAAAGCAGTCCAAATAGACTCTTTTTTAATTATTATTATATAACTTTTAAGAATAAGCTTGGTTTAACCTTTATCCTCTTTCTGCAGACACAGAAGACCCAGATCTATACTCAATATCTAACTTCCACAAAGAAAAACTCATTCTAACAGAATTATTTTTTTTTAATGCAAAACCTAGAATTCAATTTTTAGGCTTCTCGAATACCTCCCGATGCTGATAAACAGGAACATAATCCAGGCAAAATAAGTGTCTTGGATCCTCACAGCTAAATTCCAATTTCTGTGCAAATTTCAAATGTTGCCCTCCAGTCCCAGGAGTTACACATTGCACAAGCAGATAGTAAAGGCAGTGATCCGATTTGTTCTGCCAGGTATATAACATGTCATAAAATACTGCAGAGGAAAGCACAAAATTAGCCATTCCAGCACCCTCGTAATCAATGGCAAAAAACACAGGAGTCTCCCTAGCTGCCAAGCAGGTCTCCAAACCCTGACATTTTCTTTATGAGCACTTGTTTTTCAAGTCATTAATTTGTCAGCATTTGTACAGTATTTCATAACTCCAGAAAAGCAGCAAACTAAGGCATCTTGAAATCAAAAGCCCAAAAACTTCCCATCCATTGCAACCCGCAGAGAACAAGTTGGCTTTTTCCTGAGCATCCACCACAGCACGGCAGTGCCCTGAAGCCCACACAGACATCAACTAACACAATTCAAAGCCAGAAGATGGGTACGTCTTACTTTCCCTGCTCAGCGATAAGCACACTCTTTTTCACATGATGGGAGCAGACTTCAATAGGGGAAAACATCAGGCTGAAAAAATGTAGTTGAAGTTGGAGATGCTGAGCACTTGAGCATCCGTGAAGTCATTGCAAAGATCCTCTGGTAGCAAAGAAAAGGAAATCAGCATCCTTGCAGGACTGAGTTTGACTCCCAAAGAGTTAGACAAGCTTTTGAAGATCCAGTCCTTATGCAGCCATCCTGAGAGATATCAGCAGCTAAACTTTGCCATATTTGACTGCAAGGAAAGACTTCCCTGAGCAAAGCCTGTCACATTTCTTATTTTCTCCACTCTCCAAAAAACTTTGTAGCACAAAAACCAATTCTTAATACAAATTTTTTTAAAGGAAAGCTAACTCTAAAAGCTCCTAAAATAGCCACTAATCCCTAACGGATTCCAGAAAGCAATCTATCCAATGCCTGCTTGCACTAGAGAGGCCTGATTCTGCCCCCTCCTTTAACTGAAAACTCTCGCTCGCTGTCATGGGAATGAGTTGGGCAACAAAACAACCAGAGACCAACGGGCTGCAGGCTAGAGACATGTGCTACCAGAGGAATCCAAGCCACGCTTGATGCATAACGTGTAAGGTCCTTTATGCAGGGAAATCACTTATTTCATTAGTTAACACTGTCCTTGCAAACAGCATCCAAAATAGCCCAGATACAAAATAGCCATGAGGGGATGGCTCACGGTAGGTGCGCAGGACTGGAGGGGACATATTGTCACCACTGTGACAGCATTTCCTACACGAGCACAAATAAACACCTAGCTGGAATTTCATACCTACTTGAAATGGATTGTAGCTTACATTATGCCCTTTGCCATTTGCTTGCTCTAACTACTTTCTGTTCAATTTAGTACAGCACTATAAATGCAACTAGAACCTTCAAAACCATCATCGTGACACCAAACCGACCCCGCGTGGAACGGGCCTGACAACACCACCTAAGAAAACTCTAAATTGCCTGGCTGAAATGATAATGCCCTCTGCTATGAGAAGGATGCGATCTCATTTGGAAAGAAAAATTGATTTCAGCGAGGATTTGAAATGCTTCAGCTTCATTTAGACTAATCCCCCTAACCACCAACACAAATCCAGTTTAGCAAACCCCTGCCCCATCCCTCCAGGGAGGACCCTGCACCACACATTAAGCCCCGGAGGAAACACTTGTTACTTTTTTCTGAAATACAGTATCAAAAACATCTCAGCTGGCAATTGGAAATATCTTTCAAAAGATTGACCAAGAGCAGGACAAAACTTGAGATTTCAGAGCCATCCATTGCTCACACATCCTGCAAGCCAAACATTTCAGCATGTACCATCTCAGAGATGGTTCTTCTCAATATAGAAGATACTCTTATAATAGAGATAGGAAGTAAAATCCAATTGCCACATGCCACAAACTAATTGTCAGCTGAAATAAAAGGGAAAATGCAGTTTCTGCTTCTACAGCCGGGACCACAATTGTTGCCACCCCGAGACAGGGCACAGCCCTCAAAGATAATCCCTGGTAGCGGTACAGAAGCACCACACTCGTATAGGGAAAGTCAGCACGTTACTTCTAAGGACTTTATGGCCTCAAGAATACTGCAAGGAAAATGAAAAGCACAAAAGAATACACACTTCGTTTCACTTGTGTGCACTATATGTTCCTATACACCATACATGCTTCATATTACTGTGTGCATGTTATTATCTAGGGATACATCGGAAACTGCTACCAAGGTAACATGGATAGTAATAAACAGCAACCAGGAGAAAAACACCACCAGGAAGACAATTAATTTCCTCGGGTTATATTTTCATTCCCCCTCATATAACCTATTCGGTTATTAACATAACAAATATTGGATTTGTATGATTTGACATCTTTTGCATTTTTGGAGAATCAAGATCAGAGTTTTTAATAGCTCTGCTAAAAGAAAAAAAATCTCATTTACGACTGAAGACAAAGTGCTCAGAGATTTCTTAGATGAGGGGCTCTCCAGAGGAGACATATTTGTGTGAGTCAACAGCATATGTCATTCAGAAAATAACACATTTGAATGAGATTTTTTTTTCCTGCTAGTTTTATTTAAAGAACAAAAAAACCCAAATCCTCAGCACGTCTGTTCAAAAGGATGCACAGCAAGGCACAGGTTAAGTTGGTTTGCAAACTTCACCATGACAGGCAGAGAATTTTCCAATACCGGTATAGATCTGGGGAGAATGGCTTCACAGGGCAAACAAAAGGATTTATTTTCCTTTTTATTATAAGATGACAATGCAGGAGCCTAGCAAATCCTTAAAAAGAAGTCTCTAGTGGATGGATGCAAACAGAAACGAGCCCAGGCACCTCTGCTGCTTTTTTGCCAATCACATTGATATACCTAGCCCAGACCAGCAAAGAGAAAATTGAGCTCTTTCAGAGGGCCAGATGGACTCTCAGCCTCAGGTGTTGACAGTTTCCATTTCTTAACTGTTTTACAAATGAATGTGGATGTTTAGGGATGAATTTCCATTTCTATACAATGTATGCAAATGGCCTTTCTGGATATACCTGTCCTGCAAAAGAAGCCACTGCTTGATCATGGCCCCAGCTCATCCAAAAAAAAAAAGACTGAGCATAGTAAAGACTTGCTGGGGGAGCACTTGGGAAGGACTGCCACTTCCCCATCTCTGCTTTACCTGCATGCATCGAGTCAGGTCCCCTGGCTGTCACAGCAGCCCTTGTATTGCTGTTATCATCATCATTATTATTATTATTATTATTCCCAAGAGAGCACCAAAAGCTGATACAATAGGAGGGAAGCAAGGTGAGGTTTACCCTGCCCTGCCAAACACTAATATAAATACCCACCCCCCGACCGCACCATGGTGCCTTTGTAACTGGAAGTGATTCACAAGGCCAGAGGACCTCAAGAGGAATTTAAATTCCATGGGGAGGCTGTTGGGCTGACAGAAAGGAGAGGAAAAAAAAAATATCTCAAAATGGGTACATTTGATCTGAACATCTCAGAGAGACAGATATTGAACTCCACAGCACTATATTTAGATTCACTTTTCAAAGGATAAATGCACGTCAAATTCTCTTCATTAGGTCTCATTCTTCAGCCATGGTTTATTCTGTTAAAAGCAAAACCACCCTGCCTTGGAGAGGAGCATGGTGGCTCCTCTTCCACTGTGACATAGGGCATAGGGAGCTTCACAGTCCCTTTCCCACCTCAGAAATATTCCCATGAAGATATTCCAGGGGAAGAGAATACTTCTCAGCTCAAGGGCTGGGTATCAGCACACACGGGGTGGAAAACCCCGTCCAGCTGGAAACTGACCCCATGGCTGTGCCCACACCTGCCCCTCTCCACCCAGCACGACCAGGGAGCCCACTCCCCTGTGCATAGACACACGGGTCAAAGCAGGACAAATTGCCTCTGAAGCAGCCAACTCCTCTGCAGTGATTAAATAAAAGAACCAAAACGCCCTTTTTAGATGACTAATTGTTAGACAAGGTACATCCTACACATGGCACACTTCTCCTCGGATAACCAGCCCAAGTTCAAAATGCTGCAGGGCATCGCTGTCTTTCGGCTTCCTGTGAAAAGCTAAGCTCTTCACTCCAGAGCCAAGCCAAACTGCCTCTCAAGTCCTGTCCCCACAGCAAAGCAGCTCAGCATCCACCTGGAGCCTGGCAGCCCCTTGGGGACATGATGTATGGGATCACTGCTGACACAGCAGCACAAGCCTTGCTCTGAATGCAGGTCAGCTCCTCTGAGCAAGACTCGCTGCTTGCAAAATGCAAACACAAATGGAGCACTTCATGGGCTGGATCTGGCCCATGAAGAGCCTTGAGGGGCCATGATGAACCCCCATGCTGCACAGCTCACAACACCCCCAAGGCCACATGGAGCAATTGCCTCGAGAGCCTCTGCTACCAAAGTTTTTACCAGAAAGTTGGCTGGCTGCAAGGAGTGCATCCAGTTTGAACAGGCCAGGCATGACCCAGAGAGGCAAATGCTGCTCACTGAGGACTCCTCTAAACGCTGGAATAATGCATTTTACAGAGTGTGATCTCCATGCTCCAAGTCAGCTCAGATTTAAGAAGCCACATACTTCAAATGTCTCTGAAGAATACTAAAATGAAAACTCGGTCACACTGCACTGTGACTACTGTGAAGTGCTATTAAAGAGAAGCTAGCATTTGTTTTCAATTACCCAGTGTATATTTGAAAGACTTAAAATTGTCCCCGAAGTATTAAATAAGTGTTGTGTGTTTACTGTGCGCTTGTGCGTGGAAAATCAAAGTTATCTGGCAACCATCTCCAAATACCACTGTTTTACCAATATCATTATATTGACATATAATGAGTCTCCCTGGGCTTCAAACCATGTTAAAAAGTAAAATTAGAAAGCAGAGGTATGCTAAACACTGCTCTTCGAGATGTGGAGTAAATGCAAATGATAAAGTTAGTATTTTATTCCCACATCTCCATTTTGTTCACAGCAGATCACTTTGCCATTTCAGTCAAACTCTCCAGACAAAATGACACAGAAAGCAGGAAAGTTTGTGCCAAATGCAGAATGACATCCATAAACTTATGAACTAACTAGACTGACATTCAATGCAATGCAAATTGTTTGCCAATCAATAGCCATGAGCATCAATTCCCCACGAACAGCATTCCTGTGCCTCCAGCCTCCCACCAGCAACAGGCGTTGCCATTTCCTGCTTAGCTTTATGATCACTGCAATCTCCCCTAATCAATGCTATCGATGGGTCTGTGAGATTGAAATCCAGCCCAGCGCAGCACCGAGGCGGCGGCCGATGCAAAATGGATGTGCGGTAACGGCAGCGCCTGGGGTAGGCAGCGCTCTGGCAGTGTTGCTTAGCAATATAGCCCATGCCTGCCCATCCCTGCGCTGCTGCCTACACCCAGGGAGGAGAGGGATTTAGACAGCAATCAGAATACTGACAAAGAGAAGCAGAAGGAATAACTGCATGCAAAATAAGTAGCAAGAGCTCTGCCTTTCTATGTGATTTACAAATATTTAACTCCCAGTTCTCCGCAGTGTCGCGGGAAGCAGCGGGGCAGAGGGTGGTGCTGGTTGATCAAGGCAATGTCCTGCTGGCACCTCGGGGACATCACTGCAAAGCTTACTGTCCCCAGGAAGGGATACTAAAAGCAGCAGTGGGAATCAGGGATCTCGAGCACATCCAGCCATTTGTGCCCAACAACATCCTTGTCTCTTTCTGTTGCAAAGTATCAGCAGGGAGTAAACTTCTCCCCACTACCAGAAAGCTCTGCTGGGAACTCCACTCACAATGGATTAACAGCACCAGAGATTGATTCGAGTCACCGACAGCTGTGACAAATGAGAACCATCATATTTTAGGGCTGCAATGCCACATGCCGGACATGACAGGCAGGGCTTAGAGCAGCACGCCGGGTTGCGAGAAGCGGCCTGCGCTCTGCCTGCAAAGGGGGCAGCAAGGGGCTTGTGCTGCCTGAACTCCTGCTCCAGCAGAGATGCTGGCTTATACTTAGATAAAATGAGCTATATGACCTGCAGGAATTCCCTCACACAGGAGGGACAATGAACACCAGAGCAATAGCAAGTGAACAGGTTGGTTGATGGTTTGTTCAGTTACTGTTCATATTAAGCCCTTCAATTTAAGATTTAATTCAGATTTATTAGACACATATTAAATTCCTGCTGAGTATTGCTAAAAGTGACCTGCAATGCGTGTAACATAATCCTTCAATTTCTGTATGACTCCCAAATACTCCCAAACAAGGTCACAGGGGAAAAAAACCAGCTTCTCAGGCCCCTTTTCAGCATCTGCTGCAAACAGCAGGTTTCCGCTTGGTGACTTGCCCAGTTTACTCAGTATCAATACCTTCAGCCACCCCAGGATCTAGAGATCCCTGTCAGGGGGCAAGTAAGTGGTCAGCAATGGTATGACAGATCCAGCATCCCTCTAGAGCATTTACAAGGGATGCCTCATAGTCAATGACTGAAAATCCCTCTGCACCCAACACTGTCAGAGCAGTTAGATCATAAACTAATAACTGTCAATCCCCATTTGTTTGCAATGCTGCAGAGAGGGGATTCATAATTCTCTTAGAGATATAAAACAGGCACTCCAATTTTGCTTTAAATGAAAACATGCAATAATGTTAGCTGCCAGTAAACCTCAAAGACAGCATTCATACAGCATCAGAAACGTTTGCAAAGACAGGAAAGGAATGACTTTGGGCTGCAAGACCCTAGAATCTACAGCCCATATCCTGCAAACTTTTATGCCTCTGCTTATGCATGCTGCAGGATCTGTGTCTATCAGTATCATGGTCACCCTGGCACACACATTTGTGCAGAGGAAGCTGAGGAAGTTTGACAGTGTATTATTCTTTTTCTTAAGGACTTTTCTTTCTTTAAATTTAGAGGATGATATAACAGACCCAGAAACTAAAATCTTCAGCTTGTACACCAGAGGCACAGCACAAGCTGCACAATAAAATTCTTTGAAGCCCTTTTCTAAGCAGAAGGCAAGACAGTGTTGCTCATTTATTGCAGAGGATCGTATTCTTCCAGACACCGCACATGAATCTCCATCCCTGGGTTTCAAGCAACAAAACCTCATGAAAAAACAAACGTGACCCATGCCCATGCGGTCCCAAGACCTTCTGGAGCTGCTGGAGGTGGATAGGCAGAGGCGGTCCTGGTACATTAACAAGGTCTCTCAGAGTAAATTCCAAATAACTCCAGATGCCAATAGATCTCCCACCCCTTTGGGTCTAAGACAGACTGTCCTAGAGAGAGAGCAGTGACTAGCACAGATTTGCTGGGTGGCTGCACGGACCTTGTAAAGGAAGCAGTGAGACCAGCAGCATTTGCAGACTCCCAGTGCATTTTTACGTACCTCGATGACCTCAGCAGAACTTGCAGTTCCACCACACAAAGTCAAGCAAGAACTTCTTAAATCCCACCTAAATGTGAGCAGATTAACGATGGAGAAATGAAGGGAAGGGAGACCACTGAGGGGGAAAAACCATGCCCAGAGGAGTGGAGATACTCAATCCCAGATTATTTAAGTAGCAATAGAGGCCAGACAAGTAGCCAAGTCTATCAAGGCTTCATGCCTCTAGCTATGTAAGGCATATATAGTATGAAATATTCACCACTGCTTTCATTGCTCGTCACACAGAGTAATTTCCTGTAGCCAAGGGCAGGCACATAAAACAAGGTTGAGTTGAGCAAGGTGACTGGCTGAGCCCTACACCCCCTGCTCCAGCCACACACTGCTGGGACAACTCCCAGGCAGGAGTGTGTGGGGCTACACCACACGGGATGCAGGAGCTAAAGGTTCATCTCTATTCCTGGCTCTGGCAGGGACCAAAGTTACTGCACACCTCTGCCAGTTTCCTCTACCTGTGAAACAGGGGTAACTGAGCTTAGCATCTTTTTCCTCCAGATTGCAGAGCCCTTTTTAAAAAGAACCAGGTGTGGAAAAGGGCTGGTAGAAAGTACCATAAAACAAACCCTCTAGGTGAAAACCTAAATATAGCAAACTTACTAAAACAGGATGCAACCCTCCAGCTACACCAACTCTGTAGTTTCTCTTCTCCCCTGAAGTTAAATTGAGGCAATTTTGTTAAAATGTTAAATTGGCATGAAAAACTAAGGACACTGTTTCTGCTTTGGAAAATATTCTCTCCTGGCCTCTTCAGATTTCTTGCCAGTATTCAGCATCTTCTTCACTTTCAATTTACCTTCAGTGTCATTATACATCCTCATTGAAAAGAAAAAAACATCAGTAATAGTTCAGCCCTCATTTCAGGGTCACTTAAAGGAGATTTCATTTGCCCATCTTGATGCAGCTGAGGACTCCAGTTTATTCATCTGTTGGTCCTGAGGTGCTGTTTTGATGAAACTGAAGAAGTGCCCATCTAATAGGAGTGTTTCTAAGAAGGAGCTGGAGAGACTGTGGACAGGACGGTAGAGAGGATACAAAATAAAATGAGATCATCCTAAGTGGAAAAAAAAACAAGGAGGATCTAGAAACACCTCTGTTTAATGCAAGGGAGAATTCTGCTGTGCTGAAAACACCAACTGGCTGCTTTCCCAGGTAAAACCAGTGCTTGAAAAAGAGTCAATTACAGCCTCAAGGAACCCTCCTGCTGAGGCAAAAAAGTTATTTCAGATGATTTATTGAACCTCTCCATTATTAGAAAAGAGAGAAATCTGCCTCCATGTAGAGCAACCACCTAGGAAATTCAGGCACACTTTCCACCAGAGGATGGCAAAGGTGAGACCATCACATCCACTGCTCTGAGATACTTCAGCTCCATTTTGGAGTAAAACAACATAGACCAGCTAATGTGCTCAGCATTTGGCACATGGATGATGCAAAATACTTTGAAGGAACCTGCAGAGACTCCCCTCAACTTGTTCTCTCCAAGAAAGTTGCCTTTTTTGTTTCCATCTCCTCCCTAGAAGGGACCAGAGCCTCCTGGAAAGCCCCATCCACAGCGGGCAGCCCCTGCTGATGGGGCTGTTTGAAGCCACAAGAGTCTCATTGTGGGCTCAGACACCTCCCAGGCTCAGGGGGAGACAGTTGGGCTGTCAGCATTAACTAACCCTAAATCAGGTCTTCTCCAAGGGTTTGATGAACCTACCTGTGCTCCCAACAACCAAAGCCCTCGTGTCAGATGCAGGAGAGGAGTGCTATTACCCTTGAACTGATCACAGTAGATCAGGCAGTGAGTCCATCAGGGAACTCGGGCCAGCTTTGTTCTTCCATCACCTATAAAGATTCAGATTTTGCTAAAGAGTTGAGAAAGACTTATTTTATAAGAGAGAGGGAGAATATACATACACAAACACACACATATCTATCTATGGTATTTATGTGTATATATAGAATATACATACACACACCCAGCTTCCAAAGCAGAGGGTGACAGCATGTTTTCATATGGTACATCTGAAGAAAAGGTCTTGTATCAGTGCTATAGCAGAGAAAATTTCTTCTTGCAATGAAGGAAAAAAAGGGGAATAAAAAAAGATAAAAGAAAAAAAACACAAGAAAGAAAGCGAGCACACTTTGCTCCTTATCATGTCTGAGGAACTTAACTATAGTGATGAGCAAGACATAAAAACCTCAGGCAGCAAAGCAATGTTCTGGAGACCACAATATGCATAAAAACTCCTGCAAGTCTTTGTTAGCTGTTCCTACCCTCCTACCCTACAGCCCATACCTCCAGGGTGCAATTTTCAGGAGACAGAAAGATTTAATGCTGCCTTGGTTAAAATAACCCCCTGGATTCTTGCTGCAGAGACTGCCGTGGCAGCGTGTTCCTCTGGTTTATTATATTAATAAGCAGAGTCATTCAGCACTCGACATGATGTGGCTATTTGACTTGCACACAACTGCGTCCCCAGGCTGCGGTGACACAGAGGCCTCCTCCAGCCCCTCCTTGCAAAAACACTTTGTTATTTTGAGGCAAAACTTCCACAACTACTTTGAAACACAGCCACACGCAGCAGGTCACCATGAGTGTGCAGAGGCAGGGGCTGAATTCACCCCCATCTGCCTCCAGTTTCCCCAGCTCCCTGCCAGGCAACTCGGGGTGCTGGGGATGTCCCCAGCCCTGAGCCCTACACCCCACTCTCATTTCCATCCAGACTCCCCCCATGCTTCCAAGGGGGGTCTTGAACCTCTTCTCCACTGGTTAAAGCCAAACAAGAGCAGAAAACAAAAGGCTATTCAAACAGTTAAAAAAAACCTAACCCATGAACAAAGCTCTTCCTCCTCACAGCACCATCCCCTTGTCCTTGCCTGAAATTGCAGGAACTTCCTCTATTACCTCTAATTACTGCTCCCTGCCTCGATTTCCCTGGCTGTGAAAGGCATGGCATGTTTATGCACATCAGGCAGCACGGCTTTCTGAAGACGTCCCATGCACAGCATTGTTATCATCACCTTTTTCTGGAGCATTTGGTTTGAGCACAAGCAGAAAGGAGACTGTGTCGCTGCTGCAAACACTGATGCCATTATCCACATGTACTAAAGGCAGAAGGAGGACCCCAGCTGATTTTCTGCTCCCCTTCCCATAAAGGCTTTTTATTTGTTCCTTAAAATGCAGCCTCAGTAACACATTGTGTTGCAGAGGTTTTATACCATGTAAATGATGGATACTGTTTATGTACTGATTATGTCAAACCCAGCTGTTTACCTCTGCTAGGACTGCAATTATTTTAACAGTAATTGTAAAAATAAACTGGGGAGAAAAATAATAGGAACTTTCCAGTTTGGTTTTCCAAACCAGAGCGCTGCCAAGCGTGATTTGACCTCAGATAAGTCACGTGTAGCCACTTATTTTAAAAATCAACTGAGCTCGTCCATGCATGGATAACAGACCTCTCCAAAGGCTTCTGGGCAGAAATGGGTCCCAAAAGGTTCAGAATTCAGCCCAGCCACATCTTCCTCATTTATCACCACCTGCTTAAGCTGCCGTGGCACCCAACCTTCCCAGCAGTCAAACAACCACCTAATCCTGACGCAAACACACGGAATAGGGTCAAACAGCCCTGAAGACAGGCACATAGACCACCACCTCTCCTCTTTCCAACAGGTTCACTCTCCTCCATACAAAAATAACAGTATGGATCAAATATTTTTGAAGGTACTCATTTTGCAGCTGGAGCAACCATTTGCCAGCCCTTCATGCAGCTCCCCTGCTCCTCCTCCTCCCCCTGGATCACAGGCAGATGCCAAGCCATGGAAGTTATTCTTTCATTTACAGCATCTGGTTCCTTGGCAGACTCCTCGGGCAATTATGTTCATAGTTCTAAAGCTGTCTCTAGCTCTGTTTCATGGGTTTGCTGCTTTTGGCTTGCAGCAGTCTCTTCTCATCTTCCCTGTCCATCATTTTGGCTGAATGTTGCTCTTAAAATATGAGAATTAGACCACTCACATCTCCCTCTAATTAGGAGCAAAAATAAACAATACCCCACATTGTTCTTTAAACACAAGCACTTGGTTTACTTTCACAGTTATATTCAGGAGGCTCTGGGCACTCTTAGTTTTGAAGCACTCAGAACCACTTTTTCTGCCTGCAGAAAAAAGGCAGAGCACCTTAGAAATCCCTCCCTGAAAGGCTTTTGAGTGATGTTCACTCAGGCTCTCTCACAAAGAAGGACGTAGCCCTGCCTTAAAACAACAGAGGGGGGAGAAAAAAATTCATGATCCTCCAAGTTCCCCCAGTACCATGGGAAAGATTTTGAATTTCCTGCCAGTGAAAGGCTGTGGATAAAAGGTGAGGGACAACATAGGTCCTGTCCCTCGTCGTCAGCCTGAAGTGACCACCTCCTGGGATAAGAAGATAAGCTGATGCTCTACCCAGTTTTTCTGATTAAAGTTGTCAACAAGTAACAGAGATCCCCACGCCTGCTCTAGGACCTGCAACTCATTTTGGATGAGCTGAGGTAAGGCCACCACAGGGTGACCAGCTCCGGACACCACTGGGTGGCACAGGGTTCCCATTGGTGACCCCTGCGCAAGCACCAGATGAGGCCTTCCAGAAAAATACCCCAAATCACACCATTTCAAGGCCACAGAGAGGTCTCACAGGTTAGTAACAGCAGAATAAATTTGAAGAGCCAGCTTTTAAAGAGGCATTTAAAACCAACCGACTTCATGCATAATCATCAGGGGATGCTTCATGGAAGCAGCACCTTCGCCAGCTCTATGTCTCACCAACAGAAACAAGCTGCAAGCTGCTCCAGAAACACACCCAGTGTGGTGGCTTCTGACCTCCCAAAATGCTCTCTTGGAGCAGGACGCGACAACCTGGCTACTCATCATCGCTTCCTACCATCGCTGGCTCAATGCCCCAAGCAGAATTAAATGTCTCAGCTTGTGAGAGCACACATCCAACTGGATGGTACTTCTGTCTCAGGAGAAACCATGAGCCTTCATCTAAGCCCCCCCCCAGACCACCAGGAATGGCTCATGCACCTCCAAACCTGGGGAACATACAGCTACAGCCAACAGCCACAAAGGGAAAACCCATCAAGTGACACTTTTCCTCTGCTTTTAGGACACCCACAGTTTAAACCTTCTCTGCCTCTGTGCAAACACAGAGTCCCCAGCCATGAAGAAAGAACAGAGGGACACACACTGACCACAGGACAGACCAATGAGTGGTGCAGCCTGGCATCAGCAAGGACCATAGCAGGTGGTCCATTAGCATCCAATTAACAGCCCTGTTGATTTAACAGGGCCATTGGCTTGAGTAATTAATGCCTGTGACTGGCAGGTCAGAGGAGGAGAGATGCTCTCCTCCCCTGGGCAGGAGCGAAGTCGGGCGCTCTACCAGTCCCCATCCGTGACATCCAGAGGCCCCATCTGGAGTACAGAGCAAACACAGCGAGAACGGTGCCTGCTCAGCACAACGGGTGCAGCGGGGCTGGGCATCATCACTGACCCCTGCTGCAGAGCTGCCTGGAACCTTCCTGCAGGGTTCATGGAAAGACTCTGGCCTGGGCAGGTGGGAACTCGGGGCACATTTATCTTTTTTGAAGGAATAAGCCCATAAGGAGAAAAGTACAACAGATCTCTGAGTGCTTAAACACATTTCCATAACTGTTGGCGATGATTCCCAGGCAGCAGCCGCTGTTGAGCTGGAGCTGGGGCTGAGCGCACCAATGAGCAGCATTAAAAAAAAAAAAAAAAAAAAGAATTAAATCTGTGCAGTTCTCCCCAAACAAGGAGCACAGGCCTATTCTCTTATTGCTGGAAAAGACAGCCGGTTAATGCTGTGGCAAGGCAGAGTGCAGTGTTTGGGATGGGCAGCCAGCTCGGTCCCCCCATGCAGCCCTTGCACAGGCTGGCCCGTTGCACAGCACCATTTGGCTGCTAGGGGAGGAGAGATGTAACCCACAGCAGTTTATCCCCACATCCACTGCCTTAAAAGCAAGGAAAGAAAAGAAAAAGAGAAATCCGGGCGCAGCACCTGTGGACAACTCCCTCTGTTCATCAACCCCCCCGGGGCAGCAGGAGGAGGAACACACAGCTGGGAACTCCTGCCCAGCAGGTCCCAGCAGCCGCTCACACCCATTACAGAAGACCCTTGAGCTGGTTTAAATCACATGGCAAATGAAAAGTACTCTTTTCTTCATTCATTCTGTATTTGGGCAAATTCTTTAGCTTTATGCTGTGCAAAACAGTTCTACTGGCAGACCATGGTGGCATGGCCCCGCTGCATCCCTGCTGCTCAGCTCCTGCCGTGGGAACTGCTTTCTAAAGCAGTAACATTATTTAACCAGTTTCCCTTCCCACAGACTCAACCTGCTCAGCCTCCATATTAACTTTGTCAAGTTTAGCCCCAGACTGGCAGCAAAAACACTCACCAGTGCAAAATACAAACCAACAGAAAAGATTAAATCATCTATTTAAAGGGTAACCACTATGGATTTTTTTTTTTAAGAGCCGTGAGCAATTATTTTTGAGCGCAGAGATCTTAACCATTCATTTATCCTGAGAATAAAAGTGGGAGAAGGGGAAATGATTGCTTTTTCATTATTTGTCACACTGCCAGTACTGAAACAAAGTCAGAGGACTGCCAGATGATCTCCTTTGATCCAAATAAGTATCATTCTCATAAACATTTCAAATCTACAGGGAAAAAACCCAAACCCCAGTCAAATCTTTCCACCATGACTCTAAAAATAAGTACATAAACAACAAAAGAAATCCTCTTCCTCTACATATAATGCTTTGCCATTCAAGCTAGGCACAAAAGCTTTTTAAAAAGCTGCTGTTGGGGGGGGATCCAGAACTGGACCAAAAAAAGGCAAGCTTGAAGATTCACATCATCAGCCCAGCATCATCGCTCACGGTGAGTTAAGAGACATTAAAAAAAAAAATATATATATATAAAAAAGATTCTACATCAGGAACCAATTTACTTTTGCTGCTCCACAGAGCAATCATGCCCCAGGACCTGTAGCTAAATGGCTGGAGCTCACGTAACTGGAACAGCAAAGGAAGCAGCGGAGAACTTTAATGGCTTATGAAATTCAATTGAAATTGATGGTTGGAAAAGTGAAACATTTAACTCCCTACCAATTTAACGCCGGCGCACGCACACGCACATATACACAGACACCTACATGGACCAAAAACGGTGGGAGCTCATTTTCTGCATGCTTACATGTCCGTGACCTCCACAGCGCTCTAGGGAAGAAGACGGCACCCTCATACAGTAACTTAAACAATATATAAATATTTTAACACCTCCAGACTTTTTTTCCCCTGGAACCTTTAATAAAAAAATCCATCTTTTGTGAAAATGGCAATACATTATTACGACCTGCCCCATCCACTTCTCTGAAAGATTAGAAACCACATCCTGCATTTCATCTTCAGCTGGAGCAGGAACTCATAAACCATCCCTGCTATTCGAGAAGACTTTGAATAAACTGTTTGCAGCTGATGTACTTTGCCAACACGGATCTCTTTTGTTATGAAGCCTGTCTCTGATGAACAATAGCAAAATATTGTTGACAGGGGTGTACTTTTCCATCAACTCAAAAATATCATTTTGCAGAATATTTTCACAGCTCAGCAGAAGGTGGAAGTAAAGACAACATTATGACTATGCAAGAAAGAAAAAAATAATTCATTATAATTAGCTTATAGTAGTTTTCTTGCTGGTTTTGGCTTGCTTAAATGAGGTTTTTTACTTGTTAGAGCCCCAATCTGACTTAGAATGCCCTCAGGAAAAATTCATGTTACTCAAAGATTCACATTCAGAGTCTGGCCAAAATCACTTTAGAAGCATGCTCATATCCACAACAAGAAACACCAGTAACCTTAATGTTATCACTTTTAAGTTTTCCCAGGTGGACAGTCAGGTGCTTTGGGATGCATCACTCCAACCCAGATGCAAGGAAGGAATTGTCAGGTCCTGGCAAGCATCAGCTGGATCATTTATTGAGCAACTTGAGGCACACAGCCACTGCTGCCTTCCAGAAGGACCAAAACACCAGTAAACACCACACTGAAGCAGCCATCCCACCAGAAGTGTCATGCCCTGGGAGCAGGAGGGGTACAGTGTTCGTGTGGGCACTTCACACAACCCCAGGGTAACTGAGCTCACACTGGTGTGCTGTACCAGTTGATTTATGGGGAGACTTTGATGTGCAAATTAATCATTATAACTTTTAATTGAGCTAATGCAAGCATCATATGTTGCTAATTACACAATGGAGGGAGAAAAAAATATTGTAAATGAATTTAACTGCTTAATCTAATCAGGGCAGCAAGTTGTGCTTTAATTACAAATTGTTGTGTAGCAGCAAAGCATCTGCTGCAACTCAGTGACTCTGGTCCCAAAGCAAAGCCCTGCATCTCACTCGTGTGCTCAGCGTTCAGCTCCACACACCACAGCCCCAACCCACCAAACACCAGGTCAAGGCCATGGCATGAAGCCAGGTGGCCTTGGCTGGGGACAGCAGCTGCATCCCTTTGAGGGCAGTGGGAACATGCCCCCTGCACCTGGCCTGCAGAAATGCCCACACTGAACACCTCTCCCAGCAACTTCTTGCTCTGAGGGCTCCTTCAGGACACCCTTGAGCTTGCCACGTTCAGACGCCGCCATTGATAATCCCTCTTTTCATCTGAATGACTGTTCCAACACGCGGAGGCAGAAATCTTTACAATCTGCCTCCAACTCAATGCCTGACAATTCACATAACAAAAACCAAACAGCGCTTTTGGAGCCTGTTTGCTCCACGTCCTTACAGTCAAGGGGAAAGGAGAAATAGGTAATGCATGAAAGCGAGATTACAAAAAACCCCACCACTTCTGGACTTTGTCATCTGAGGGAGTGCCTGGAGCAAGTTTTTACAACCAAACTGAAATCCCTGAATGTTGTGGGTTTTAATGGACACAGTGATATAGCCAAGCAGCTATAGCATGGCAATGCACCTGCATAATGCATCACCTTGAGAATGTATTACCGAGAGAGATGAGACGGTGACAGTGTTCACATTCTGACTGTACCTGCGGCAAAGAAAAACATCCACTCGCCGATAACTCGCTGGTAATTAACTAGAGAGTTCCAGGGAGGAAAAACACCTCTGAAATGTTATGGCAGATACATGGTATCAAAAAAGCAATGGCAATGTATTTTTTCTCATTTTTTAATTTGATACAGCTTCTATTGTCAAAAGGAGGGGGGAAAAAGCCCCACAGACTCTGAGCACATTAATGTGCCTTAGATTTTGCCAGTTATCCACATTAATGCAAAAAACCTTTAGTATCTTTGTTTTTTTTAAGCACCAGGGGGCTGATTACTGTGAAATGATCTTAGGTTTCTCCCACTAAGTGGACAGATGGATTGCTACTTTTGCAACTTCCTTTTTGCAGCATTGAATTCAGTTCCTGACGGAGTCTCTGTTCCAGTACTTCCCAGCACTATTTCTTTCCTTGCATTCACCATCTCGTTTCCCAGCCTGAGGCTGGGGTACAGAAGCAGCTTTCAGCACAGCCGAAGGATGCACCCAGCCACGTCGGCACCACCAGAGCCCTGCAACTCTCGTGTCCATTCTGGGGGAGAGGGAATGACCCTGGTGCACCAGAGCCCCACACCTGGATTTTCGTGCCAAGACAGATGGTGGTGGTGCCACAGAGAGAAATGCCACCAGCACCAGCCAGGCCAAAAACGAGATCTCTCCAACATCCCAGTAAACAAACTGGAATTCAAGGCATACTGCAAGGCAACAAAGAAACAAAAAGCATTCCTAGACACAACCTGTCTCCTGAACTATTTTTTAAAGGAGAAATTTTACCAAGTGAAAACTTAAACACTCACTGCCAAACTTCATCCCTGCTACCCTGACAAACTCAGCAAGCCCATTCGCAGTGGTAGGTGACTCAGGAAAGGTCCTCAAAATTTTGGGTCTCTGGCCAGCAGCCATTGCACTCACAACCCATCATTCTCACAGGCAAAACACAGCTGGTCAGGAGAAGAACCTGGAAGAAACTCCCTGGCGTGCAGGGAAGGAACTGCTCATTCAGAAGGTGCTTTTTAGGAACTGGTCCTCCGAGAGGACACTGCCCGACGTACTTGCTGTTGGGCGTCATCCTGCTGCAGCCCGGGGACTGCAGTCCTTTTAAGACAAGGACGAGGGACAGAAGGGGGAAACACTCAGTTTGATCCAAGGAAGTAAAAAACCCCACGAAAAGCAAACTCCCAGTCCCAGGAATGACTAAGCACAGAGCTGGGCAAGGCAGGCGCCAGGCTGGCGAAGGCAGGACACTTTCCCAGCTCGGCGCTGGCTCTGGGCATGCCATACAGAAAAGACATTTCTAGGGAAACAAAAAAAACCCCCACCCAAACCTAAAAATAAGGACCCAGTTCTTTAGCAAGCCACACGAACGGCGTACGGGTGCTGTTTATAAGCGTTCCCATCCATCTGTATCTCCAGCTGATGCACAGATAGCAATATATGGGTCAATAATCATTTATCTAAAGATATGCGTCAACCCATCTCTCATCCGCTCTCAGACAAACCTTTTACAATAGGCACTTACTTTAACCCTGAATTATCTGCCTCTGCTCATCTTCAGGGAGAAGCAGCACAGCAGAGAAAGAAGCAGGCAATTCCCTGTGATCTGAAAGCTCACTTTCTAAATCAAATCAATTTTTCTAACGTAATTTGCCTAATCTAAATCACTGACCCATGCATTTTCTCACAATCCTTTGACAAGAGCTGCACCAATTGAAGCAAAACTAAAACACTTCAACCAGACCAATTCATAGAAGTCTTTAGAGGAATTCTTTCATCACTGTAATTAATTCTTTAAGTACCACAGTGGGATGCTCTGAATTCAAACCCAGTCCAAGGAGCAATGATTATACTAATGGGAGAAGCTGTGCAGTAAATAAATGCAAGTGCCCTGTTGAAAGAGATGGTTTTCAATGGGAGACTGCCATTCAGAGAGATAGCTCTGTTTTGGAGAGAATAACTCAGATGATGAAGTCTTACAGACCAGAGTCTGATGGGACAATTCCCAGAGCCTGCACACCTAACCAGGCTGAGCATTTTGACGGATACCCCTTAGAGCTGGGGCTGCTCGTGCTCTCAGCCCTTTGCTCAGGATAGCTACAGTCCCACCACGATCACTGCCTTGGCCACGGGGCCACGTGGGCAGCCAAACCAGCAGACCCCCTCCCCACCTAGCCAGGCTGGGCATTAGCCACACAGCAGAAGCAGCCAGAGAGCTACCGTTTATCAGCAGCTTTTTAAGTGCATTAGACCACAGGCACATGGGAGGGCTGAGGGCTGTTCCTCCATGACCAAAGCAAACTGCTGGTGTTAGATGAGATGCTGCTGGGGCGTGCAGAGCCTTGTGGGGACTCGGCATCTCGCAGGTAAGGCCCTTGCCTGGGACATGTGGCCAAGTCACACAGGGAGCCCAGCTGCTGATATACACTTGGACTTGGCCATGAAAGGCACCACCAGTCACAGGATGGCTAGCGGGGACTGCCATGCAGCAAGCAAGAAGGCATGGGGACAGAGAGCCCAGGGCAGTTTGGGAAACCATCTGAAAGTTCGCTGGCTGGTGTAAGATCCAAAGCAATGACTTCTCTTTGACTTTCCCTTTTTCTTAATTGGCTAAATGCAATAAAGCCTTCTAATGCATTTAATGTGTTAGGCTGCAATATGCTCGGAGAAAGGGAGGGAGGTATTTTAACTCTGGATGAGCAGGATGCTCTAATAAGACATAGCTGAAGCTGCACCCAGGAGCTGATACTCAACCGAAGCCCCGCATCTTCCAGGGCTTACAGCAGACATCAGCAATCTCATTACAACATTAGCAGTGCTGCAAATACGGAGGGTTTTGTGGTGAAATAAATTGTGTAACATGGACATTTATGACATTTCTCAGCCAAAGAAACAAGTGCTAATCCAGCCTGTCCTTCCCTACTCGAACTGATGGTGCTCAGCCTTGCGACACCTACGCTGGGGCAGCCCAAGAGAGCCCTGACACCCATTCACACACCTCAGCAACGCCAAGGGTGGGGGTCAGAGATGCTGAGCAGCTCAGCCACCAAAACAAGCCAGGGCTGAGATGTGGAGGAGGAGATGGTGCCCAATGAGTGCTTAGTGCACTGTGGCCAATGGACTGGCCACACCACCTCCCATCCAAGGTGAGCCTCACTCCCAAAAGAACAGCAGCAGCAAAGAAAAGCCATCTATCTTCAAAAAAATAACCCCAGAGCCCAGCGTCACCCAGCACCTCTGCTCTCCCTGCCAGCAGGGCTTCAGGCATGGGGCCGCTGCCCTGGGACCCCTCGCGGAGAGGATGGGAGAACAAGGACCACGTCTTCAACAGTGCCTCCTCTCTTCTCTAAAGACCTTTGAGATCTACAGATGGAAAAATTTCTACATTTAAAAAGAAAAAAAATGCCTCAACTGCAATAGAATCTATGCTATCTTCTGTTTTTTTATTGCTTGTTTCTCTTCTGTAATGGAGTTGAGCCTTTTTTGCACCAATACTCATGCTAATAACTTTCAGTGAGCCACTCCTAAGCGAAAGACAGAAATGAGTAACTGAGTTGCATTTAGGAAAAAAAAAAGGAGGAAATCTTTGCATATTAATTCTCATAGCTGTCAGAGATGAGGATTTAATAATGTTGGTAACTAAGCTACTCCATTATTTCCAAACACCTTGGAGAAGAATGTCTTAGTGGGAGATGAATTAGATAGTGGGACTGTAACTGCCTTCTGACTATCTTCAGAGCTTAATCTATGGCTCACCACCACATGCATTGCAAGTCCTTGCCCTTTATTCTCCAAATCACCTATAACTGTACATGTCTTTACGTGCCAGGCTTAGCTCCCTCTTCCAGAGCATTTCCCATGCTGTTTAACCATTTGTCCCTGTTTTGCAGATTTGTGTGGTTTTGGATGGGTCATGAGGAGGGAAAGATGTGGATTCAGGTCATCCAATAAATGATGGAACAAATCAAGGAAGAAAAACCATCAGTGGAACACGGGAGAGGTCTAATAGGCTGCGGAAGGCTCTGCCAAGGGAAGCAGCAGAAGTCCTGCTGCCTGCCTCACTGAAAACCAGCCACGCTCGGGAACAGACTGTACCGAACACCCGTCGGAGATAGGAAAGGCAGCTTACTTGCCAACTTTTCCAGCTCTAATTCCCATGATTCAGGGATGGCTGAGGCATGCTGGCCTTCAAGCTTGCCCTGACGGAGCTCCACTGCTTCTAGAGCACTTTTATCATCCTCTCTAGTGCCTCTGCTGCAACATTTTAAAAGCCTGTTTCATTGTGCGGGTCTGCATTGTGGGTTTTTTGCATTCAGTGAAAGACAATCAGACTTTCTGCATTTATCGGTCCTCTACCCCTGGCTCTCTAAGTGCCTTTCAAACCCACCAGTGACACTTCAGACTGCCGTAGCCCCACAGAGTCAGGAATGGAACTGAGGGCTGACTGCTGTTGTCTCTTGCCACACCAGGCACTCACACTGGCCAGGGACTTGCCCCGTGCTCATATCCAGACCAGCTCCTTCCAAAATTCATCTCAGATTTGCTCCTTCCTCAATCAAAAATCTGGATACCAAAGATAGTCAGCAGCTACCAACTATTTGCCGAGTTTCTAATTACTGCTTGTTGCATAGAAACCTGTTCCATCTGCTCAAGGGTTCCCTTTTAGGCTGCATGGACACTGTCTTTTTTTGGTGTGAATTTCATCTATTTTTTTGAGCTGCAGCATAAATGTTTGTTTCAAAAGCTGGAGCACCCATTAAGCAGCCTTCCTTCCCCATCGTGGCAAAGGTCTTGCTGCTAAGCAAAAGCTCTAGCTAATTGACAACAACTCCTAAACTGAGATATAAAATAGTTGCATCTGTCACTCATGCAAACAGCTGGCTGCAGCAGCCCAGCTGCTAAATAATGCAAAATGGTTCATTTTTCTGACTTGGGGAATATCCTTTATGAAAGGAATTCAAGTCTCCAGTGCTACAGAGCTGTGCCCTGATCATTCCTGCATCTTAAAAGTCCAACATTGCTCATAAAATTCGTAAGTAACATAAACCCCGTTCCTTCCACTACTCTCCCAATCAGAAAAATTGGATTTAAATCACCTGCTGGCAGGTTTATTACAGGGCCCAAAAGCAGATAAGGTCCTGTGCACCAGCCCTCTGCACTTAACAGGAAATAAATCTCTGCTTTGCCATCTGTTTTGGAGATGTTCCCATACAAGCAAAACAAAAAAATCCCAAAGATACCTGCACCTCTAATTTAATCTTCTGAAGGATTTTATTCCTTGGATAATGAGGATGCCATTTTCCCCCTCTCTAGCAGAACTGCTTTTCCTCCCCAGGTCAATTCACCCTGGAGCTCCCTTGGGAGGTGACCAAACTCTTCCAATGTTGTTACCCCTGTGCAGGTAAATGGGCTTGGGAAGGGACAGCTGCTTGGCTGGAGGCAGCATCTCCTACACAATCCAGGGGCTGGTCCCGATGGGAACACCATCTTTGGAGCCTCTCAAGCCCCTTGCTTTGGCCAAAATAAGGATTTCAGTCCCTGCTTCTCCCTTTAGTCCCAGTTTGAATTGCATCAGTGGGGTTTTCCAGCATTTCTGTCCATCTAAGGCAGCTTTGTGGCACTGTCACTGATGTCAAGCTAGAGCTGCCTGACACAAGTGGTTTCACACCCATAACCACAGCTCTTGTGCCTGTGCAGTCTTTAACACGAGGGCAGCATGATGCCCCAGGACAGGAAGACAGAGCCACGCAACAGCAGAGCCCCAAGCACCCGCTCTCCAAGATCCTTTCTCACTAGAAGCCCATTTTTCTACTGTTGTAGGTCTCCTCTATTGTGGGGGAAGCGATGGGGCAGAGCGGCTCTCGAGGGCCAGTTGGTGCAGGCACGGTGAGCTGAGCAGAGATGGTTTACACACAGTTTCCAATTAGTCTGCTCAGCAGACTGCAGAAACCCCTCTGCTCCTGGCTATCCCCCACCCCACCCCAAGGTACCCCTTATCTTCATTCCCTACTACCAACAACAACAAAAAAGAAACAAAATCAGAAAAAAATAGTTAAAAATCAAATGCTACACTTCATTTTTTTCTCTCCTTGACTGAAGTTGCAAGAGACAAGATAGGACGTAATCGCCACTTTTAAATCTCCTATGACAGGCAAATTGATCAAGTGGGGAGGCTGGGCTGGTTTTAAACTTGAACAAACTGATTTTCCATGAAAGATGGTGTTTACATTGCCTCTCAATAGCCTGCTGAAATATGCATACCTCTTGCCATTTCATCATCAAAATTTGGGAAGAAAGTGTGTTTTTGGGGGAAAAAAAAGGAAAAAAGAAAGTGTGCTCAAATCTGGAGCACATCATAAATTCATGAAGCTTTCTGAATGCTGTCAGAAACAAACACGTTTATATAAACAAAGAAAAGCTGAAAGTGTGCTTCAAGAGAATTTTTGCATAGCGTGGAAAAAACATTAATATTTACATTGCACCCGAGACTGAAGTCCATCGCACAAGGTATTAAGCACCCACCACAGACACTCCAAGCAGCACTCACATGTCTGCCCATTGCAGCACTCCATGTCACGGAGGGGATGGAAGCACCAAGGGAAAGCCAGACCCTGACCAACCCCCATAAGCCATCTCAGAAGACCTCTCTGCTTGTGGTTTCTGCCTGCCCATCCTCAGGTGTGAACGGCTTCCTCTGAAATGCCAGCTGGGAAACTCCCGACAACAGGAGATCAAAGCATCTTCCACGACACCTAGAGCACCGCACGGTAACTCACAGCCCCCAGCCTCCGTGGCACGTAATGCCAGAGGATCTGACAGCCGTGGTCGGGAAAGCTTCTCGGGTACCACCACGTGCAGCACATCAGCTGAGCCACTGACAGGGGTCAGTGCTAATGCTGTGCCAACAAATCAAGTCACCGCTGTCACTGACAAACATTAGTTGTATATAGGCGGGGGAGAAGGAGGAATCAAGTTCAGAGAACTTAATTTGTTGAGCAGGCAGCATTGATTTCAGTGGGATGGCTTCTCATTCAGTGGGATGTTAATTAAGGACATAAGATTTTAGTTTCGCTTGCTTCCCGCAGCACGTAAGAGATTGCCACCTCCCCTTCACTCCCTGGTCACACCTCCGAGACAGGACAGGTTTGCAGCCACCTGCATGAGTGAGACACTTTGCTCGGTGAAGCCACCTCTCCATCACAGCCAAACCCGTATCAGCCTCAGCCACTGAGGTGGGGAAGAGCAGCACCATGAGCTGCCATAACCCAACGATACCCTTTGCTTTCTCCACCTTTCAGCAAAGGAACCCTCCGGGAACAGCAGCCAGCACGGGGCTCCTGAGCAGCCTGGCTTCAAAGCACATTTCTGAGGAGATACAGAGAAGGGCAGGAGGACCCTGACTCCTTGTGGGGTCACCAGGGTGGAAATCTCCACCCCACAGGCACAAATGGCAAAACCCTCAGTAGCCTAAAACGCTGCAGAGCCCAAATCCCTGCCGTGCTCCATGGTACAGGGACTCCTCTCTCCAGGCTCTTTGAAACAAGGGAGTCCCTGCCCAGCAATGCTGTGAGCATCAGACATCAGCCTGGGCTCACAAAGTGACCAAATCCACGATGGCAAGGCAAATCCATCACAGCAATTAAATAAACGGATGCCATCTCTGGCTCAGAAACGCATCCCTCATCCAAAAATTCTTCCTGTGTCCAGGTGTTGGTGACCCTCTGCTCTGACATCCTACAGCTGCTCCTGGGTTTGTACCTTCCTCACCAAGCTGAGCCATTTTAAACATGGAGATAATTGGGCTTGGAGTGAGAATCTTGGAGCTCCTATCATTCCCAGTAATAAAATACAGCAAATTAATTGCACTTTATTGATTTTTTTTTTAAATGTAACTATTTTGGCATTCAAACCTCAAGAGACTCTATTGATCAGCCAAAGAGTCAGGTGTCAGTGAATGGAGCTTTGCGACCAAGACTGACTGATTGAAGAAAATAATCAAAACCCAAAACCAGTGAGCATTGTGGACATCCCCATCTCATACACACAAAGGAGGCTGCAGCGTCGGCAGTGGGATATTTTTAAAGTGAAAAATGCTGCACAGGGCAGGTCACACAGTTGCCTCCTGCACTCCCAGAGAGCCCGATGCCAATCACAGCAGTGATGCATAAATCCAGAGCAGCTTCACTGACTTCAGAGAAGCTGCTCTAGATTTATACTGATGGCAAGTAAAATCAGAATATCTGGAATATATTGCTATAATGGATGCTGGAGCAAGAGGCAGTACCATAATTTTCAGACTTCTCCCCTCACCCCACTATCCCCTAAATCACATCAGTTTGGACAGTCATTGCATAAAATGTTGAGATCTGCACTAATGTGGGGAAAATAACCTACATTTCAACAGTTTGTATGAGCACATTCTGCAAATCTATTGCACAGCAGATAATACAGGTCCTTTCATTTTTGTTGCTGAAGAGCCTCTGCATAAAAAGTGCCTCCGTACCATGCAGAATGATACAGGGACACATAATAAAATAAGCACAATGTCCCTCCACCCATATCTCCAATTCACAGGTCCTTCCCACAGCCCAAGTGGGTTTTGCAGGGGCTGAAGCAGTCCGTTTGTTCAATAAGCTTTGCACGCCCTGTCCTCGCGCTGCCGTCCCCCCCACTGCCAGCAGCAGCCCTGCGTTCCCACGCCTGCTCCGGGGTGCATGGCGCTGCCCGCCCAGGAGCAGGGGAGCGAGTCGGGAGAACACCAGGCAGGAGAACAAAATATTCAGGTAATTCATCCAGGTCGTTCACAGGGTACCTATTCATATAACCTCAGAGACAGCTCCGCCAGCAAGGAAGGCGGCCAAAAACCCTGCCTGGATGCCAGCAACAAACGGGGGCCTGCTGCCAGCGAGAGCCATCCTCGAGCTCGGCATGAGCGGCCTTCGGCTGCCAAACACACACACACCCTCTGCTCACAGCCACATGCACGCCAGCAGCCGGGCCGCCAGAGACCCGGGGACAGGAGAGTGATCTCTTAATTGGACCTTCACAAAGCCACTTAGGGGACCTGCCTGACAGGTGAACAAATGCCACCCGCTTTGAAGATGCTGGAGGAACCCAGCCCAGTGCACCTCCGGTCCCCGAAACGCAGCCTGCCCAGAGCCGGCTGCGGCAAGGGGGAAGGGAGCGAAGGCAAATAAATAGAGAAAAATGGCAAGTGCCCAACACGACCGTCTGTGTGAGCTGGGAGCTTTGCAGGGATGGCAGCGCCGCGGCATGACTCATGCAGGTGTCTCTCCTGTCTGCAAGAACCCAAACCAAGATGTGGTTCATTAACCCCTGTAATCCAGAGGAAAAAGGCGACTTGGAGCACAGCGAGGTCAGCACAGCCCCGGAGGGAGGGAGGGAGGGGAGGAGGCATTCCCAGGCACTGCCGCCACTTGCCTCTTTCGGAAGAGGCTTCCCCAGAGCCCAAACCCCCTCTCCACAGGCAGACGTTGCTGCGGTCCACACCTCGGGTGGGACAGGGCTGGAGCAGAGCTCTGCTACGGAAGCAAAGGGATGTACAGCCTGGAGAGAAACAAGGGGCTCAGGCTGGGGACGGATTCGTTAGTCACAGCTTGAGCTGAAAGCGCACGGCGAGTTTCCAATGCGCACACTGTGCAGGGAGGCATTCAGAGAGCAGGGGAAGAAGGGTGGGTACAACGGTAGGTTTGCAGCCACAAACTGTTTCAAAGTGGGTTTCCATATGTTTAAGCACTCAGAGCGCTGGAAGAATTACACCCACAGTCCGATCTCACCATGGTAGCTACCCACACAGGAGGAGACGGGAGGGGGAACATAGAGAAGAGATTATCATTAATGTGTCAAAGCCATAAAAAAAACCCACCAGAAAACCTGCTCCTTTGCTGCTCTTAACTCTCTCCTTGAATAAAAACAGAGCTTCACGGGGTACAGGGCATCATGCTGGCAACAGAAACCATTGCTCTTCTGGGGCAGGACTGACCCACAGGCGGGTCATGCTCTGCGCCCCGTGCTCACTGCCCCACTCCGCACAACCTGCACCCCATGCTCTGCATCCCCCTCCCCATGTCCTGCTCAACGGGATTTCTAAGTGCCCCTGTGGCTGCACGCACCCCAGGGGAAGGAGGCAGCTGGAAGGCAGGGGCAAGCAGAGCTTTTTAGGGTACTCAGAGCAAGGACCCCCTTTTCTGGCCATCATGTGTGCATTCCCCCAAGACTGATGCCTCCTTCCTCACAAACTGTCCCTGCAGGGACCTTTCCTGAAATGCTTCCTTATCACAACACATTCCCTGTGCCTTCCCCAGGAACAACAGCAGCTGCTTCTACCACTCTTTTTTCACCTAAAATCCTTGCATTTTAGCATATTCCTAAAGCCCCGGTGAAGTTTCCGAGGGAGCCTGGGCTCCATGCTACAGCCAAACACAAGCACCGTCCTGAACAGCAGCAACGGCAAAGAAATCGCTAAGCAACTTCAGCACCGCTGCACCTTAATTAATTTCCTTTTAACAACGTCTATTTATTAAGAACAACATCTGCCAGGGAGCTCACACGAGCGAGTGGAGGAGAATGTGTCGGGAGAGAAGTCCTGCAGAAGACTTTCCCAGGGGCAGCGCTTGGGCTCGCCAGCCCGGGGGTGGCGATGGAGCGATGAGCCCTTCCCCGGCAAACGCCCGCACCCGGGAACAGAAGGGCTGCTCCCGAGTTCGGCTGGGGGAAGGGGGGCAAAAAAAATAAATTAAAATAAATAAAGAAAAAGCGAAGCTAAAAGAGTGAGATGCTCCAAGCCTGCCCGAGCCGCAGGCGCGCTCCTGGCAGCCGCCCGCAATTAGGGAACCCCACCTCAGCTCACCTAAGGGCCTGATCCTGCCCCCGCCAGCCCTCGGAAACCCCCTCTCCTTAAAATCAAGCTCAGAAAAAGCAGCACAAGGATTATTTTACCGAAGAGATTTAACTCCTGTACCCCCTCCCCT